>CM060836.1:94755000-95355000 GCA_030762175.1 Metallyticus violacea
AAATAGTTTCAAGAAAGCAAACTAGGCAGGAATTCCGAAATACGAGGGTAGGTCCATAATTTTCTGGCCTAACCATTTGCGCGGTATGATAAACATAAAATCTGTGTTTCACTTTTCAGTATATTTACCCTTTGTTGCAATACACTTCTCTCATATTTGAATTAACATTTCTTCCCTCCACCAAGTAGTCAGACGTCTTATGTGCAAAATGGGCATAAGCAGCATCCATCACTTCTTCGTCACACTTAAATTTACTTTCTCGAAGGTCCTTCTTGAGTTTTGAGAAGAGGAAATGGTCACTGGGAGCTAGATCTGGGCGGTAGGGTGGATGGTCGATCTCCTTGAAGCCACATTTCTTCACAGCTTCCTTTGCAACAACAGCTGTGTGCACAGCCAGGCGCGTTGTCGTGAAGAAGGCACACACCACCACTCAACTTACCTTGCCTTGTCTCTTTGATGGAAGCATGTAGTCTGTGCAGCAGGCCAGCATAGTACTCCCCATTTACTGTGGTGTTCCTCTCCTTGAAGTCAATGTAGAGTGTTTCTTCACCGTCCCAAAAGATTGTGGCCATGCTCTTCTTGGTTGACTGAATGATCTTGGACTTTAGAGGCGGTGCTCCGCCAGGTTTACGCCCACCACTCCATTGATTCTCTTTTGGACAAGGGATCATAGTAGAGGACCATAGTGTCATCTCCTGTAACAACCATTTCCATAAGTTCTCTCTCGTTGCCAGGGCAGAGCTCCAAAAATGCCTGACAACAGATGACTCGTTGTTGCTTTTGGACTGAGAAAGGAGTCTAGGCACCTTGCACTAACCTTATTCATGTTTAAATGTTCATGAATAATTCGAAGAACTGTTGTTTTAGAAAGGCCCAACCTTGATGCTATTTCTGTAACTTTGAGCCGTCGGTCTTCCATAATTTCTCCTTCCACAAGAGCGATGTTTTCAGGAGTGAGCACCTCCATTGGCCGACCTGCACGCTCTTCGTCATCATTGCTTTCTCCACCCACTTTTACGGTAGAATATGAGGGGGGATACTTCCACATATACACCTCCCTTTTGAACATGCCACAACCTTCTACACATAGCCTTCTTTATGCAAATATATCTGAACTACTGAACACGGCGGAGCGGAAGTTACAGCTGCAAGTATTTACTTAACAGATAAGGTATGACACCAGATAAGGGTTTTATGAAGGCGATAATGCTTATCGGCGAGGTCGGAAGCTTATGGAAGCTCCTAGGCTGTATTTCTATAAAATTGCACTGAGGGCCATTAAAATTGTAACATATTGTACAAGTTTATAATAGTCATGCAGAAATGTCTGCCTTCCCATTCGATTGTTTAAGAAGCCATTGGGATCCTTCATGTCTTATGTTCGTCCTATGTGAATATCTTGATCTCATATTCATTTCGCTGTGGGCACATTTCGTCCAATTTCTCGGAATGACATCCCGCAATCTCGGTATGCTACAATTCTCCCTTGATCAAATTCAAACACCTGTTGATATTGTTGTCGTATATTCATATTTAAGGACAGCAGTGTGTTTTATACTTTTAGGTCAGCACGGCCAAAAACTTGAATTATGTCGAATCAAACAAAGAGCGATTGTTCGCAACAAAGGACCGCTTTCTTGGTAACTGAATATTACACCAGAAGCAAAAGTGTACGAATCAAATCTCAACATTTGTTGCGTATTATTTGTTTCTAGCCGTGTTAATCGCCTCTTGGCTTAAATTTACAGTGATACGAACATCTCTCATTATTGGGGTAATTTTACGACACAAGTATGCAGCAGAACTTTTGAAAGCTGAGAAGACAGACAGCAAGTGGCTCGGATTGCCTGTGCACATCATAGTTAACACCATTAGGCTCTTTGTTCCCCTTCCCAACAACAGGACAACTGCTGAGAACTGCATTATTATCCAAGGGCAGCACCTCTTTAACTATGGCGTTAATTTTGACGGCCGCTCTTTGTTTGCTTTCTGGCACAACAGTGGGAAAAACTCGGGTGATTTTGAACATACAAGGACAAGGCAGCAACGCATGAAGGGACAGTGGAGTGCCAACCAGGTGTAAACATAGCCGGCGCCTGTAACACCAGCTGCTCTTCGAAGGAAACCTCAATTACACGGTCCAACGCAGTGATATGGACTGTATCAAGGCTGTGCACTGTTGCCATTTTACAAAACATGCTTCTTGGCGCTAAGAAAAGGCCAAAAAAGCACCAGAGCAGAAAGTAATTTAGAATTAAAAGGTGCATCAGTTCCTACGCCAACTTTATTATCCATGCCATGATGACCTGGAGATAGTATAGGGATCGTTCATTGGTCCTAATTATCACAAATAATATCTAAAGAAGGTCTGGAAAGCTCAGACCCTCGAGTGAAATTTATTAGAACTATTTCACGAATAAAATAAGAATTTAAATATATTCCCGTAAACTTGGCTTACGATATTTAATTGTACATTTCTATTATGAATACTTAACCTTTTCAAACCATCAATAACATACGAATCGATTGTCAGTAATGACAATAGAACCGAATATGGGTTTAGAGCTATTTCATGAATAGAATAGAATAAGAATAAAAACAGACGTGCCAAAAATGTATACACACTTCAAGCAAAGGAAAACTGTGTTAACTAACAAAACTGAATTCACACAAACGGAAAATGATGAGCGCTAATCATCTTAGACTTTTACAATTACAACATTTGCTCGTAATGCCCACAATCAGCGTCGATACAGTTCTGAGTACGTTGAACTACTGATTGAGCAACGTTTGCGAAAGTCCTCAGCGATTGCAGTACATGTCATTTCAATTTCTTCCCGAAGTGGTGCCAGTGTAGCTGCTTTTCTACGGTATGCGGTACATTAAGTCTCAATTTTGTTTCGAATGCATGCAATTGTTACTCGTGTTGGCGGTTCTGTTCTGTACACACGATTCCATTGCCTTTAAACTTCAGCAACATTCTCGGTTTTCCAATACCACTTCAAAATTGCTTTCCGCTGTTCAAACGATAATCTCGGCTCCATTTTGTTGTAGCAACGCAAGCATAACGTAATGTGAGTCGCATCTGTTTACAGAACATCATATGGCAAACTTGGCTTCATTGGTTCATTGTTGATTTACCTGTCACGTAGCAACGCTATTATGTATATGAGCCACATCTGTTTACAGAACATCCTACTGCACTTACTGTTGTTTTTCGCTGCAACTTTGAAATATATATACCGTGAAAGTGTGTACTCATTTTTGGCACCTCGCGCACAGAATATGAACAATTGTGTAAAATGTAATACTTATTTATTAATACTTACCTATTCAGAAACCGTGCGAGTGAAATAAGACCAAAGTCGACTATTACAATCGCTACCGTTTGTTTTACTAATACCAACTGAGAAAAACAAAACAGAGATAACATTTTACCTTTCTGAACAACATGTTTATTAAGATGTATGGTTGTTTAGGCAGATATCGTTACATAATTTACAAAATGCTTTCCGAATGTTTGGCTGAGTACTCAAAAGCAATTATTTGATTGAATACACTTTAAGTTACTTAAATGTATAGTAACTGAAAATACAGAATATTGGTTAGTCAGGGATTATATAATGGGGTTATAGAGTTGGTTACACACATTTTGTTTAATTTCATTGTCGATTTTGTGATGATGTGACAAAATTAAAATAGTGGTTTTAATATACAGTACAAACAATAATATGGACTTAAAACAAGTGTATCTCAGATTTAATTAAATTCAAATATATAGACTTTATCATTGAAGAGAGAAATCCATAAAGTTTTAACATTCTTTTAACTTTGATTGTTATTACTGAAATTTATTATTACCGGACTATTTTGCCGTTTAAATTTATTTAACAAAGCCGAAGCTTTGTAGCGTCGGCATCAGCAGTGTCAGAATAGGCAGAAGTACAGAAGCGTTAGAACTGTGACAGGTACGAGGGTAAGTCCATAAGTTTCCGACCTCACCATTTTCTAGGTATGATAAAGACCCTTTATCAGTATAGTTATCCTTTATGATCCAGGCTTCTAATTTAACCACAAACTATATAGGTGTTAATTTATACAGGGTTAATTAATACTCTCGCAGAACTAAAACTTTTGAAATATGTGGTTCAGTAACAGCATAGCCATATACTGAAAACACAAAATTGACAGTAGCAACTTTTTTCTACTTCCGGTTTAGGAACCCCAACGCTTCTATTTTAAATGGAATACGCAATATAGTTTTACATTTCCGAATAGTGCTCATTAAGAGCTTTTCAAAAAGCACCAACACTTCTGTACAAGTTTCTTGTTGCTAAATCAAGGGGGGAAAAAAGTGTAGCGATAGTTCAATGTCAAATTGTTACCCCTCAACTGCTGACAACGTATCAGTCGATCATAGAAACTATTTAAGGAATGAAAACCAGACTTTAGGGAGGTCTTGCACCGCTTTCATTATTCGATACTCCAGATCATCGAAATACTGTTGCCTTTAAATGACTTCACAAAAAGAAATCCAAAAGCGATAAATCTTAGGATTTTGCTGGCCATTCAACGTGACCTCTCCTACCAATCCATCATTGTGAAAAAACCTGGTGCCGACGAACGTAATGTCCTGAGTTGGAGCTCCATGTTGTTGGAAATAGATGTTATCATGGGTAACCCATGGTTGACGTATTTGGAAACGTAATTAATTTCGAAGTAAATCCAATTATCTGTTAACATTTAGCATTTCTGTAAAGAAGGACCAATGAATGATATGATCAACAATAATACCAGCCCAAACATTGTTTGTGGGTACTGCTCTACTTTGTCCTTTGTAGATTTATATCTGACCAGTGTCGACATTTGCGTCTGTTGACAGACCCATGCGGGCAGAATGTGGGTTCATCTGAGAATACAATTTGCCTATGAAAAACTGGATTTTTATTAATGAGCTTCAACATTAATTCAAAAACCGCATTGTTCTATCGTGATCGTTTACTAAAAGTTGCTGTAAAAGCTGAATTTTATAAAGATGTTGCTAGACGTTTTTAAGTATTTTCAAAAGTAGAAACTTTTGTATTTTCTTGCACACGGAGGAGAACATCCAGTAAAGTATTCTGTCAAATACACTTTTCGGGCTACTGACCTTGGTAAGTCCATATTCCAGTTTGATACTATCCTTGTTGCTGTCGTATGTAGAATAGGATTGCAATCTGAATGCATATCATTAAATAAATTCGTCGTTTCTTGATGAAATCGTTGCCTGTCTCCATAGCCAACCAAAATTAAAATTCGAATTGTTTCCCCTTTCTCTCAAAATTAGATAGAATTATTTAATACACACCAGATGTCAGATTTAATCCTTAAATAAGACGTTTCAATAAACACGATTCCATGGGTATAAACAAATGATAGTATTTTTTAATATGTTACTTATTGTCGCTTTGACTGCATTGATCTTCCCGCCACGTCTGTAGATTGGATCTGAATTCTGTAGGTGTAGGTCTGTAATTATGATTGGAATTAAATGAAATGAATTAATGACGGCGCAAATGAGCTCGGAGTCCTTGGCACCTTAAATTATTTGACATTCACCTTAGATTAAGCAAAAAAAAAAAAAAACTCCCAAAAAACCATACCCAGAGCTTGACCTGACCTGAGCTGAATCGAACCCAGGACTTCCGAATTAGTAGCCGCAAGTACTACAAGACCACGGAGGTAAAAAATGTAAAATTATTTTGATTACCTCATTTAAAATAAGAGAGTGAGAGTTAACTCCGGTTTTGCCGGAAGTAGAAAAAAAATGGATCATATTTTGAGTTCTCAATATAGGACTATCCCACACACCGAGTTTCATGTCACAACCACGTGGTTCAAAAGGTGGTGCGGGATTTTTAACTAATCCTGAATATTGAAATATTCAGCTTCGGCAGCTTCGATGGTGAGATCGTTAGCCCGGAAGGTTGAAGGTCCATGGTTTGAATCCCACCCATAACGCAAACTTTCAAGTCAGATTTTTCATTTCCAACTTACAGGTAGTGTGACAGAACACTTTCTGTTTATGCAGCTATTATTATTAACAATTCTGACCATCAATAAAGTCAGTTTATAATATTGTTATTGCTATTTATTATATGTGCGGATTATTTAGGTATTCAATTCTGTATACAGACTCTACTATAAACCTTTTGTTTATTTATGAGAACTAAGGCCATTAGGCCTTCTCCCCCTCTCTACCAATCTAATAATAATTACACTAAGTTTCAGTAACAATACCACAATTATAATATAATCTGTAACAAGGACAATGCTTGTACACATGTAATGTATGAACAAGAAAAAGGTAAATAAGTGTATGCTAATAAATATGAACAATAGTATAAACAGTAACAATAAAACTCATGAATAAACATATAATTAATAAAAAAGAATGGAAACAAGTAAAATTTGTGAAATGAAAAAACGTTAATATAAAGGTGATAAGATTATTGATAATAATAAAATTATAAAAATAATAGAGTTATAAATTCTACATCAAAATACAAAAAACAAATATATGTATAGTAACATACGCCTTCTAAAGCTAAGGTAATGTGTTATTTCTAAGCACATTAAACAACTTCTTATGAATTTCTCCAAATGTTTGGCTAACTCTGACGTTCAGTGGCAAGCACTCCTTGGACGGACAGTGGTTACCATGAGAAAATAAACCGTAGTAAAGCATAATGTTGCTTGCATTAATAATAGTTTAGTTTAAGTCGGTGTGTCATTTTAACTATCCTAATAAATTAATTGTGGCATATTACAAATTAAGAATGGGAGGTAAACGTATAAAAAATCGCAAACATTTTAGCAACACTGTGTGCTCTTGGGAATCAATCTTTTAAAATGTGTTGGGGGGGGGGGGTTGTAGAGCAGGACTCGAGGAGCGTGGGAATGTCCGGGGTCATAATGCCCAGATTGAGGCGTTCCTTTTTCGTCTTCTCTTCCTTGCCATACACGACACTCCTGTATGTTCAGGTACCAGGCAAATTCCCAGCCTGTGTCTCACCAGCGGTAGTATGTGCCTCAGCAATTGACAGGGAAATCCCAAGTAAGATTTATGTGCACGAACAGGGCACAGGCTACCAGAGCACTGTTAAGTGCGTGATTCATTCTGTATCATCATGGGCCGCGGAAGGATTCACTGACTCAATGCATGCTGCAATAGTAGAAATTTACTGTGTGACGCTTCAGTGAAGATGCGGTAAGTTTTGTGCAACAGCTGTCTTCATACAAACAAATTTGATGTACACAAATGGCATTAACTTGTGATTCGCTAAACACCACAAATGTTAAAAGTCGGTTCTATTGGTGTAGTCGTAACCATACTTGCCTCCTAAACCCAAGATCGCGGGTTCAAACGCGGTCAGGATCGATGGATTTTTTCGGGTGTAAAAATCCTAAGTATGGCTTCCTTCGGAAGAGAAGTAAAGTCGTGGGAACCATGCCGTACATTTGCTGCACGTAAAGAACCTCAAGTCTGAAAGAAGAGGCCTCTGAACAAAATTTGTCGGTCGTTTCACGCCCTGAATTGAATGGGACGCTGATGACCTGCGATGCTAAAGAGTGTCCGTAAATAAACCAAATAAGTGAATGTTAAATGTGTGAAAAGCAAAGTTTGCAAATCCTATAAGGAAAAAGTGCGATGTTTTTGCTTCTCTCTCCTCTCTCTTTCTCTCTCTCTCCCTCTCCACCGCCGAGGTCGTTAAGGCGCGAACCCGTGGGTGGGTGGTCTGGGGTTCGAATCCCGCCAGGATCGTCCTCCCTGACTGCGGTTTTTTCCAGGTTTTCCTCAGTCCTCATAGGGCCGAGAGGGACCCTAAACCTAGGCCTGAAAAGATCCTTCCTTAAAAATAAATCCTTTCCCAATATATCATTTCATCTCATGTATCATCAGGGTCTATCGTCTGTGGTGCCTGTGTAGCAAAAACGGGCGCTAAACACAATTCTCTCTCTCTCTCTCTCTCTCTCTCTCTCTCACACACACACACACACACACACACACACGCACACATACACACATCTCCCCCCTTTTCTTTTCCTCCTTATGGCACCCACTATAGTACGTTTGTTTTCCTGAACATTTTTTAAAGTGCACTGGATACGAAAATTAATTACCCTTAGTAATATTTCTGGACCTACCAAATGTGGACCGAGAGTGTTTTTATACAAAAAGGAGCAGGTTCATGTTCGCTTCCATTTTGTCTATATTTGGTATGGATTTTAACATATCGGGTATTTATGAATTTTTATCACAGTAGTTTCAGAAATTGTAAAGGGGCCCTAGACGTGCAATTTTCGATAGGGCATGAAATTATAAGACCATAAGTCGGTGTTAAGACGAAATGCGGTACAATTTTGCCATAAAATGCAGCGCTCCCTTGTAACATAAAAAGTTGGGCAGCCCTACACCTTTACATAAGGAGTTTAATTTGAAAACTGTTGAATATCTATTGCTATGCAGCTTGAGTATAAAAATACCTATATTGATACATTCAGTTACTCACTGTTTTAGACCATTTATTACATAACGGAAGGCAGATAAAGTAAATATTACTATGTATCAACATAAAGTACAATATACCAGAAGAACTACAGCAGATGTGTAATAGGAAAACGAAATTTTAAAATATATTGACGCACTTATGTACTAATCACTATTTATACGCCATTTTATGTAAATGCAATAATGCACCTTATGCATCGGAATAATGCCATAACGAAACTACAAACATCAGCCGCTTCAATGTAATCAGAGCTAAATGCAATTAAAGATAATACGTTAACAATTCAAAAAGTTGAATTTTTGTAGGTTGAGATCATTGTCAATAGTCTAATGTGATAAGTGCGGAACGAGTTTGTTGATTCAATTAATTGTTGACGGATTGATGTCGATTTCCTCTACTACTGCTGTCTATCGAATATCGCCGTGCCAAGCTAGCAGCGTCGGTGGATTGCTGGAATTTTGTGACTCTCTTAGGCCAATGGGAGAGGACTGAGAATTGTGCACAAGACGAACGCGAGCTTACTATACCACGATTCATTTATATTTAAGTAATTTTATCTTTCAAGGGTCGCTTTTAAGTTCTGAAAATATTCACAAGCGTTGGCAACTAACCCGATGAATTCTTGTCTATCACTGCACGGTAATTGTATTAATTCTTTCATCGTTCCACCACTTTCGATATGGCTGCCTGTTAACAGTCTGGGTCTCTCTACACCACAAGCTCTTCGATCGACTGCCCTTTTTAACTTTTATTCCTTGTCTGTTTTTCTCCTGGGTTTATTTACGTAATGTTGGTTACAAGTTATTGCACCCATAGGTTCGGTTCCATCAATAGGTTTTTATTACCCGGCCTGTCCTGGATTTTAACAAAAAACTAACCCTTTTGTCCGTTTATACATTACCTAGGGATCTGACCCACTCTCTTTTTCAAATTCTTAGCGACGACCCTTCTTATACAAAGCTTCTTACAAAATATTTGCAAAAGATGTACAGGACCATCTGGTTCTTTTTATCCCGTTCCCAAAACACAACGCTTCCCGGTTTATGTCTAGAAGCTTTGTAAACAAGTTCTAATACTCAGGAAATACGCAGAATGCTTAACTATTAAAATGCAGACATATAAAATGTACAAATTGGTTACAACAGATCAATTATTAAAATGGAGGTTGCAGCCGTTTTATATTGTCTCCAGGTACAAACAAGTAGCTAAATCGCAATATAAATAAATGAAATGTTTAAAAATTATTGTAGCTTAACGAACCCTAAAAAAGTTTTATTTAGCAAGCCGGCAATGCTTGCCGGCTCGCGCATCTTTCTAAGTTGCTATAGATACGGGACAGCCAATCAATGACACACATTTCACCTCCCCCAGATGCTGCCTATAGTCCGTTTCTCAATGTTGGCTGTACTTGTTATCGCGGGGCATGAGCGTCTATCGTTGCCATGGAACTACTGTGAAACAGTCTCAAGTGCAACAAACTCGCTCTGAGGAGTTTGGGCTGTACAAGAGGATACAGGAGTAAAATCACTCCAAACCAACCTGCTGTTACCAATAAATTCGTATGTCAGCACTGAAAAACTGTTTAATTAAGTTAAAAACGTAAAATAATGAATTAATAATTACGTATATCTGTGGTGCAGCTGGGCTGTTCCTGCTGCGCCTGAAAGGACCTGGTAATATACTTCGCTGGACAATGAACCTCCGATTTTCAACAGATCATCATCAGCGTTTTCAAGATATAGTTTTATAAAAATCTCCCACTAATTATAACAGTACAGCATTGAACAGCCGTTAACTATTTATCGTGTATGTGGCTTAATCTAAAGGGGCTATCCACCGGACTATGGTCTAATGGATTACATTTCCAGGATCGTAGACTTGTGTTCTGTAGATTTTTTTTTAAAGTCTATTAAGGGGAAGGGAAAAAAATAATGAAATTCAAACTGGATTGAATACTCCAAAGAGACGTGCCCTACAACTTTCGTCTGTTATTTTGAATGGTAGCTTCCTTAGTCAGTGGCGTACTGGTCCTTTAGAAACTTAATGATAAATTTGAACAGGCAAGCCACAGACCCGTTTCACAAATAGCTTGTCTTAGACCCCTCTACAACCTTTGAAATTATTTTGGTGTAAATCTTTAACACCTAATGTTTGCATCTTTGAGCATTACAAAATTGACTTCATACTTGTCAGGTAAACTCATGTAAACTCTCATGTATCGCTAATAAATTTGTTCCACATTTTCCTATTGCGAGACGCCTATCTTTTCTTTCCTCTAGCCTTGTGTCTCCTTATTGCCAAAACGCAGACAGGAAGCAAGCAATAAAGGCATTATCGCTCTGTAAACACCATTTCTATATTTGTCAGACCAAAGTTAATCTTGAATGGCGGAATTAGTCTCGTAGAGACACATTAGTCCTTCAATTCTATTTATTAATTTATTATTTTTCAGTATGTAACGAATTACCTTTAGGTCCTAAAAATGAATTGTATTTTTTTGCTTGTCTATGTTCATGTTTTACTGGTGAGGTAATGCGCCATCTGTAACCACTGAGCAAGATGGCTCAGACGGTAACGTTTGGGAGTTGCATTCCGGAACTTCAGGATTCACATCCCTTAAAATGTTTCGTGTTATACTCCAGTTCACTTAGGTGAATGCAGGGGTGAATATTTCCTCTCTCAAGAATTTTCCGTTCTCTCTCTTCATGTTATTTTATTTCAAAGATTAGGCTGCAGGGTAGCAAGTACCATGCAAGACGGACTGGTGCTGTTAACTTGGGGGTTACTTTACGCTCTAAAGAAAGTTCCTGTCCTGGCATCTGGCGTGTTATGCTATGTTCTCTCGGGCCACTATCGTGTGATACCGTTGTGACCCTCTGGCAGGCCGGGTCTCACCATCTTAAGGACAATCTATGACCTATCCATGCAGCAAGAAAAATCCTAATTTGCTGAAGCTGCTGGTGTGGTAGAACTGCAGTCCCGAGAGACAGCGGAGAGAGCCGAAGGTAGTGTGACTTACACAGATATAGCCAGAAAAACTTCAAAGCGCAAAGGTATAATAGACTGTTAGAGCGTCGTGCTATAGTTGTGAAGGTCTAATCCTCACGTCCTGATACTTTTTATGCCGGAGTTAAAGGAAATTCCAATACTTTACTCCCTAAAATAGTATCACGCACATAATATGCTATAAATTGATATTTATGATATTTTTACTGTTGTAATCAACGGAGAATTGTTACAATTAAGTGATTCACTCGTTCATATCAATTTATATTTACGAAAAGGAGGCGAGCGTAGGCCGTCAGGTCGTAGCGAGCCGGAGCAAACCGCTGGGTGCAGGTTTCTGGGATTTACCGAAGGTTAGCGTTAAGGTTTATGTGTGTGTGAATTAATTGCGAATTCCAATAAGACAACGGTGGTAAAAAGGGAAAAGCTTAGTTTCGTAATATGGAACAAATATATTGTAGCCAGAAAGTTACGGAGGACATTGCATAGGTTACTTAACCGGGACTGTAGCTCCACCACACTAGCAGCTCCAACAGACTCTTTCTTCCTGCATTGTAAGTTCGTCTATGTCCAGGTATCCCCGCCCCCGGTTCTGACCGCCTGATGTATCCCTCAAATCGCTCCTTCCTCCTCGGAGTGTATTGGGGCGCGTAGTTACAATTAGGTACTCAAAATCTTGTGGAGACTTGAAGCGGATTATGTATTGAGGCCCGCGTTGGCTCCAAGTTTGAAGCAGTGTTGTTGATAGCCTTCAGCGATATCTCCTGGTATTTCTCGCTATTTTGTCGTGTCCCCGCTCAACAGAACTGGGAGAGGATATTGGTTGTTATAATAAATACACACGTAACATTGTATACTCTGTTATTTATTGATCGTAATGTCATTTTACAGCATTAGGTGCTCCTGAGAATAACCGGATTCGATATTAAGACCTTGGCCTACATTCAATCTTGTCAAATTTACTTTGCGGCGGAGACGGTAATTGCATTCCGACTTTGGTCTTTGGACTTCACCTGGTCTTCTGGATCACAGCTAATTACCATGTTTCACGACTCGCACGCTACCTGAAGAATTGATTTTCTATACGATTAATTTTCAACATATTAACTCTCTACTTCATCGATGAAACTCATAGTCCGTACATGATGATGGACGTGCACCCTGAGGCAGTATTTATGAACTGCCACCCTCATATGTAATTAGTTAAGTGTAACAAATAATTTTATGTAACTTTGTTGTAACCATGAGTGTAATGCCATTTCCATGTACAAGTGTTCAGTTATTATGTGTAAAATGTTATTTTCTCGCAAGTGTGCAGAAAGCTACCCCAGCCATGAAATCTGACTGGGAATTTCTGTAGCCCGTTGCAGCTGTTTGTAAAGAATCCTGGAGCAAGATGTTTATTCGTATTCGGTTAGAGAGTTTCTTAAACAGGGGAGGCAGCATAAAACTTTTGGCAACTATAAGGATGAAAACACAGGCCTTTAACCTCGTCAAGGGAAGAATCCAACAGCTACATGGAAAACGTCACGTATACCATGTTCATTTAGTTTGTAACTTTGTGGCCCGCAGTCAGTTTTGGAAAAGTATTCAGCGGGGCAATGTGAATGGAAGGGCTTTCTCAGTTACGATGAATTAGTTGAAAGCGATAGTTAGTTTTGGGAGAGAATTAAGTGGACGAGTATATTAATTAAGTGCAATACTGCAATAGTTTATGTACAATAGTGTAAGAACAATAAACTGTGTCATCTTCTATAACAAAATATTATTAATCTCCGAGACTCCTTCCCTTATGATCACAGAACCATAAAAGTATCCAGCAACTGTCTTAACAACCATGGCAAAACTGTAAGACAGCAGTAACTATCGTCGGAGAGGAATAAAGAATATCATTATCCCTGAGAATCCATAATCAAATTTCCTTTTTCCAAAATCATTCCCTCCACTGTACATACATATAATTTTCATTAACACCCTTTTCCTTTATTAAATACCGCTGCAACCCGCAGACCAAAGAGAAATGAACAATGGGCCTCTTATTATGCCCGCAGGTAATTAACCTCAGGAATGAGAGACTTACACCCGTAAACTAAAGACTTGAGAAAATGCGCAGTGCACAGAAATTGCTTCTTTATATATCATTTACAAAACTCCCATCCGCGTGGCTTACTAACGCCAACGGGGTTCACAAATGTAAGTGGATGCTCCCCGCGACACTTCAAAAAATTGAAAATATACCTAAATGATTGACTCGCCAATCAAATGATTTCATAAGACGCGAGAAATCGGTGCCCCTAAGTGACCAAAGTTCAGATTCCAACTACTCTCAGCTCGCAACTGGCTCATGTAAACGGGCATAGTGTTCCTGTAACTGTTTCCTGCTAGCTTTGAGTAAACAGTTGCAACATCTGATAACTCTAAAATGATACATTAGAATATATACTTAATATTTCCACGATTAATTAAATGATATAAATATAATAAAATGTTTGCAATATTTTAATGGATGCTCTAAACAAATAATGTTTCTGAATGTAAATACCTACTAGTGATTTCTACATCGACAACATTGCCTTACAATAATGTTTCTCGTAGCTGTGACCTGCATGCTCTCTATAGATCTCTATATAATACGTAGCGATCCAATGAACTATGAATCAACTTGCGGTGTTTGTCCTTTGAGGATTTTTTTTTTTTTTTTTTTTGAGTGGTGTTTAACCCGTTTTTACTGCTGAAGCATCACAGGCGATGGACACTGGTGATCATGAGATCAAATGATATATTGTGACAGGATTTATTTTTAAGGAAGGAAGCGTTCCTGCCCTAAGTTTAGGGTACCTCCCCGGCATTTGACATTTACGAGAACTGTAGAAGACCCGGAAAAAACCTCAGTCAGGAAGAACGGTCCTGGCGCGATTCGAACCCCAGACCGTCCGTGGCGGTCCGCCGTTGAGTGAAACAACTGATTATGATAGCATGCAACATGGATTGCAATCTCAACATTATTGCATTTAGATTATGCAATCCTTCCTCATACCCCCTCCCTACTGGAATAAGTACACATTTGAAAGGAGATGTGTTGAAAAATAAAATTATTATTATTTTTATAAAAATATTATATCGTTACTTTTGGGCTTACTTACCGAACTGCGCTCTTATAAAATAAATTTACAACACTCTTGTTCGCTGTCTCCAAATGTTTCATAGGATGGAATTTTAAATGTGGCCGAGGTTCTATAAATCTCAATGTACACCCTTTGATCCCCCCTCCAAAACATCCCCATATTCTACAGGTCTATCGGAAAACTTCGGGGATGCTCGTAAACGCCGCATTCACAACACGCATGCAGCGAGTGCACTCTGCAGTGGGCGCTTGATCTATAAACGTAACGGCCTCAATCATAAGCATTAGGAAAGAGTGGCGGTGGCCGAGCTATTTAGAAAACATCGCTCTTCTGCGTAAGCTCCTGGGTTCAAATCCTACACAACGTTTTTGTTTTATTTTTTTATCATTCGTTTTATAACTGCATATGTACAACATTTGCTGCCTTAATATCATATTATATTTCAACATATCATTTGAGTTTCATGGCGTTACCTGTGCATACATAAACACGTAATCGCATGCTAACACATTCTTTTCAAATATCTAAATAAATGATGAATAGAAACATTTATCTTCTAAAGTGAAAGCACATAAATAAGCACAATTTAGTATCGGGTGTATGAACTCTAGGCCCTCAATCTTCGGGACATAGATGATGTCAGATTTCTACAGACGAGGCGGGACACTGGGCTTCTTGAATTTGTGCCCATAAACCATCTTTTGATCATCGTGCATTTGTATGGGAATCAATAATACGAAATTAATTTGTAATAATATGTTACAAATGTTTATTAAAAAAAGTGCTTCTAACCGGGATGCGAACCTGAGCTCTAAACATCACTGCACACTCTGCCACAGAGCTTACAGAACACACATACTAGACAGCGTCTTTAGTGCATGCCATGTAACACAACTGCTGCAGTGGATACACAGCCTTGTGAATCACGCGCTGTTACGAGGCGTTCAAGAGATGGTTTTTTTTTCCCTCCCCACAGTGTGAACTTGCAGATTTACGTATACAACGGTTATTATATGACTGGTAGGTCGAGAAACATTACTATACAGATCTGAAGTGTACAATATTGACTTCAAATCCACCTTAACAGGTGGACACTCGTTCTAGATTTAAGCATACAAAGATTGAAAATATTTGTGACAGGTGCATCGATAACCGAAGCCCTTATAAGCTGATTGCCCCCACAAACAAAAATATCGTTTATGACATCGTTTCTAATTATCTTTCTTAAGACCCCTGTGACAGTTAACAACATTTCAGATATTAGATATTCCTTGGGAACATTTTACATAGTGTGCTCCCAACACCCCTCCCTCACTTATGCTAGTCTTCCATTATTACACGATGTCAACTGTAGCAGGTATGTAAATCAGCGAAAGTAACACCTGCTTTGTGTCTGTTATTCAGTTATGCCTAAGTTCAATTTTCTCTAGCCACTCGAGAACATAAACCCACGATATATGAAATGTGAGAAACTATAGTTTTATTTTTTAATATAGGGTGACCTAATGGAATATGTCGCTGTTCAGAACCTTCTTGTGGGACACTCATATACAATTAAATAAAAACACTTTTTCAAGAAACAAGTAGCACAATGCAATTTATTACACTGAACTCATTATCTACAAATCACATTTTTAAGTGCGCTCTATGACAACGAACACATTCATGTAATCCCCTGTGGAAGTTCTGCGTAACTCGCTACAATAAAATATGATCAATGCCCCTAAGTTATGCTTTCTTTTAACTGCATAATGGTCCATGGCCTGTCGCATATCTACTGCCGTCAGATCTGGCGGTTAGCAAATCAAGAAATTATGCGTCCAGGAAACACAATCTGCAGAGTGTTCATTGTTTCATGAGCGGTGTGAGTTGTGGCGTCATCTTGCTGGAACCAAAACTCAATTTCACCATTATCATCCAGTGTTGCCAGCATTTCTGTATATCGCTGTGCGTTGACGGTCACTGTACGTTTCCCCCCCCCCCAAAAAAGTATGGACCGATGACGATTCCAAAGGCAAAAACGCCACGCCACACTGTTACCCTCTGTGAATGCAATGGTTGTTCATTCACTTCCATGGGTTGTTCGTCACTCCAGTAACGAAATTTCTGTTTATTTACAAATCCAGACAGATGGAAATGAACCTCGTTTGTTCAGAATATCTGGATCGCCAACTATCATTACAAAGAACTGCCTAAAAATGCCAATCGAGCAGGTATATCAGTGTTTTAAAGTCGATGCACCATTTGAATTTTATATGGATGGAATTTTAGGTCATGAACGCTTGTTTGCGACAGATTCCAAGCAATTGAATGACGCTTAGCAGAGCATATTGCAGTTCTGTCCACTGCTTCTTTTTACTCTTCAGGCCCATGTACTCTGCGCACACCAGCAACAACCTTATAACAAACACTGACCGTGGCATTCAATTAGTCACCCATTGCAGAATGGTGTTGCCGGATGGGATTCTTCCATAGCGTGGCTCATTGAATTCTACCGTAAATCTTCTCTGAACGCAGGAGATTACTTAGATTTAATAAATCTTGTAACAGCGAATACCCTTTTTTTCACGTTTTACCGTCCAATTACCCATACTTTTGTTTACTAAACGGACAGAAATCTATTATATTAATGTATAATATATTTGGGAGGTTACATAGTAACTAATACCATAACTGTAGTGCAATTTTTTTATTGTTGTTTAATAACCGTTTTTGCTATTGAGGCACCACAGGCGGTGGACACTAATGATGATACATGAGATGAAATGATATATTAGGAAAAGATCTTTTTTTTTTTTTTTTTTAAAGGAAGGAAACGTTCCAGGCCTAAGTTTTAGGATATCTCCCCGGCATTTGCCATTTATGAGAACTGAGGAAACCCTGGAAAAAACCTCATTCAGGGAGGAGGTTCTGGCGGGACTCGAACCCCAGACCTCCCGCTCACGAAACTCCGCCTTAACGACTTCGGCCACCCGTGGCGGTGCTGTAATGCAAAGTCGCTAGAAACGGCAGCGGTCTGAAAACCGTCATATTTCATTGAGTCAATTGTGATTTTTAAAAAATAAGTTCATATTAACAAATTGAATTGTGCTACTTGTTCCTTGAAAAAAGGGTATTTTTAATTAATTTAGAAGTATCCCACAAGAAGGTTGTAAAAAACCCTAATATTCCATTGGGTTACCCTGTGCATGTTGTGCGTTGAAAACTGCGTATTACCAGTTTTAGAATGTCTAAACGCCTAGGACTATTTTCTATGCATTTTTTGAATGGTGTTTTACGCCCGTTTTTACTACTGAGGTACCACAGACTGTGAACACTGGTGATACATGAGATGAAATGATATATAGGGAAAGGATTTTTAAGGAAAGAAACATTCCAGGCCTAAATTTAAGGTACCTCCCCGGCATTTGCCGTTTATGAGAACTGAGGAACACCTGGTAAATTCCTCAGTCATGGAGGACAGTCCTGGTGGAATTCGAACCCCAGACCTCCCGCCCACGAGTCCGTGCCTTAAGAACTTCTGCCACCTGTGGCGGTTATTTTCCATGCATCCTTAAACATTTCACAACATACTTGAAATCGATAAAGTTGTGTTGTTTCTCTCTGAAGTAAAAGTATCTTGCAAAATTGAGCAGGGTGAGAACTCGGTAGATTTAACACAGCTGCGAGCAGACCGCAACAGGGTTCTCTATAGTCGCTGCTCCAGGTTCCTTTGAGCTTCCTGTTTTGTCCCTCCAACTTCCTTCCCAACTCTTCAAGCATGAGAAGAGTTCGGGTCGACCCTGACACCCTCCTCCCCCATTTCCTGTGTGTTTCACCGCGCAGTGGCGGCTTGTTTACCTTACAAATATGCGGTAAGCAAATTGATCCGGGAATTGTTTGTAAGAAAATGCTATGAGAAAGTTGTGTTCCACTCTGGCAGTGTAGGTGTGATGCACTTGATCAATAAAATATAAAGAGACTTTTCTAACGGAAGTAACTTTATTACTTACAGCGTTCGCCTATTGGTGCGCTCTGCGCAGGCAATATATTTATGTAGTTTTTTTATATGTGAAAAATGCTGCAAATGTTTACAATTACTGATTACTATAAAAATTGTCTTGTTGCTTGGTAAATGTAGCGAACAGAAAGATGATATTATAGTATGTTTTCCCACTTTTTTCTAAATTGTTCACTTTTTCTGGCAAGTGTGCACATGTACAGAGGCAAATGTTAGTAGACCTAATTTAATCAGTTTTCCCTTCAACTGTTTATATTTAAATTGCTTCCGTGTTGTGTAAAAGTGGTTTAATTTCGCTGAAATGTTATTATATATCCATTTTTGTGGTAAGTAGTAACATATTTGATTAGTATCTGCTTTGGCTAACAGGTTTTAGGTTGTGGTAGGATGGTATCACTCGTTACTAAAATTTCCCAGTTAATTTTGTTAAATCAAGGTAGGTACTGTCTGTGAAAACACCAAGAAACAATTACTAAATTAAACCAAAATTTTACTGCAACATATTCAACGACTTTAACCAAAAATTACATTTTAGAGACCCAATTAAATTTTGCAAGGAAACAAACATAACTGTGAGTTAATAAATTAAGGCACTAATTCATAGACAGCGTAATAGAACTATTATTGATTGAAAATATTTCATTGCATAAACAGACATCTGACCATAAACATATAAATAATACACCTACCCCTGTGCCTAGGATCTTGGCTTCGATTCCCAGCTGCAACAACACAATCCTTTTTTTTTTTTTTATTAAGAAAGTTCCTTGTCATGTCCAGAGTCTGGTTTTTGTGTGTATGGTTAGGTTAATTAATAACCAGCGTGCCCGTTTCAGAATTGGCATTTGACAGATACCTGAAAATAAATGTCCAGTCATATAGTATATGTATGATTTATATATATATATATATACCCATAAAAACTCCATTATATATATATATATATATATATATATATATATATATATATATATACTATTAATGGAGTAATAAAAACTTCTAAAAAGCATAAAAACTCATAAAAACACTCAGAGTGCAATATAAAAAGGTTATATATATAACTGATATATATATATATATATATATAAGCCGACCAAACAGGGGGCTTAACTACAATGCATAAGTCATAAATCATAGCAACTATTTTTTTTCCCTCGCGAAAAAGGGAACGCACGAAAAATCTAATATATACAATTGAAAGTGTATGGAATATACTTTCGAAGAAAGGCACTAGACGGTTTATATCAGCAGAGCTGCGTGTCTCAGATCACTCCGAAGCTGATGAGCGACAGTGGTCAGGAATTGAGGGCACAAAGACTGAACAATGTGCATATATGAAAATAGCATTTCTCTGGGGCAGGTATGCACGTGAATGTCGCACAGAACAACAGGAAGCGGTTGCCCTGCCCTCCCCTATGAATTTTGTCTAGATGGATATTGGCCTTAAAATGGGGCAAAACGTACACTGCCGATCTGCCGCGTAGTGGATGTCCTGTGTCCGCGGACAAGGATGTGTGTTTTTTTTTTTTTTTTTTGGTTGGTTTATTTATGGACGCTCTTTAACAGCTCAGGTCATCAGCGTCCCATTCAACTCAGGGCGTGAAACGGCCGACAAATTTTGCTCAGACGCCTCTCTTTCAGGCTTGAGGTTCTTTTTCGTGCCGCAAATATACGACACGGGACCCACGGCTTTACTTCTCTTCCGAAGGAAGCCATACTTAGGATTTTTACGCCCGAAAAAATCCATCGGTCCTGGCCGGGTTCGAACCCGCGATGGATGTGTGGGTTAAAGTGAAGGTAAGGGAACAGTGCTTACGCGATGATGGGCACTGGACCTTTGTGGAATAATAGGAGCAAACAGGAATTCCAGCAAAACTGAGCGTCGATTTAACGGGATGACCTGAATATACGACAATTTTAGGGGAATTGTGATGATAAGAATTCAAAGAAAGGAACACATCGGTGACTGGGCTACTGCATCAATTGCACAGTTCTATCAAGGAAAAGAGGCAAGGAATATTGTCAAGATCATCCATTGCACGAAGCGCCAGTCTGTTGCCAAGACTGCAGTGAACACAGGTGGCGTCCAGAAGCTAGATCATTCACCGTACAGCCCATAGTTTGCTCCCAACGACTATTACCTTTTTTTCAAAACTGAAATATAAGCTTTAGAACAGACGATAATGTCATGAATGATGTTTTCCACCAATATTTAGACAACGTTTCAAGCTATTTTTAGGACGATTGAAATGATAATCTAGAGATGTGAGAAATGCATTGAAGTAAAGGAAAATTACTTTGAAAATTTAAATTTGTATTTTTTTATAACCCAAACTTTTCTAGGCTGGAAACTTATAGTCCCTCGCCTCATAAAACTTCATCTATCCCCGAATTAATAAAGATTTAAATGTTACCGAAAAGTTACACTGTCGGTTTATTGTAAATTGAAAAGACCCATAAGAAGTATTAGAAGCTTTGAGGTAATTAAGGACTTCGAGAAGATAGGTAAGATAACCATTTCCTCCCCTACCCACACACACAACAGTGATACATATAGTTCTTATGGTGGGTTCACATCGGAAACTTTTTATATAGAACTTGTGTACCGAACATGTTCTGTTTGGTATGGAACAAGTTCCTTCATGTTTGATGCAAATGAATGAAGTCTATACATGTCTAGGATAAAGTTCCGTGTATCGCTAGACGGGCGAAAACAATTCTTGTTCTGCAACCTGATCATGCGCACATTGAATCAGTTAACTACTTTTTTTTTTTTTTTTAAATTTTCATAATTAACAAACATGGAATGATCTATCACAAAAAACATTGTGTGTAATAGAAGAAATGGAGGAGAAGAATTTCTTTGCGTAAAATTGCTTCTGTCCTCAAAATTGAGGCTGGAGAAGTGAAAAAAAGATGCATAACTTAAAATCTCGGTACAGCAAGATTGACGAAAATAAATAAGTCAAAAACTTCAGTATCAGATGGAAACGAGACGTATAAATTCTTTTTCTGAAAGAAAGAAAGGAAGGAAGGAAAGAAAGAAAGACAGACAGACAGACAGAAAGACAGACAGACAGAAAGACAGAAAGAAAGAAAGAAAGAAAGAAAGAAAGAAAGAAAGAAAGAAAGAAAGAAAGAAAATCTTGTCCAGCACCTGCGTTTTGCTTTTTTCCTTATTTTCTTCCACAATAATAGTAGAAGGAACAAGATAGTTTCCTCCATGTTGAAATTGACTTGCAAAACTATCCTATACAACTGTTCCAAATGTAAACACCCTTCATTTGTTTTGTAGGAACAAATCTGTATAATACAAAATGTTATATACAGTTCTATACACACATATAGAACGTAGCTTTAGAATATTATGCAACTATTTTGTTTTCCCGGAGCATGGACTCGTCATTTCTTAAGGACGCGATGAGTATATGACCAGCGCAAGCTTAATCTCGGTTTTCCAGATTTTATCAGCTATCATCAAAGTATGGAACTACTAATCTCTCTCATCTAATTCTGTATATCGTGGACAACTCCTTAAGGCTTTCTCTACTATGAAACATTTATTTCTTAAGGTAACTGAAGTACTCATAGCATTTGAAGCGCCTTTTAAGCAATAAAACGCTCAAAGTGGAGAAAACTTGCGAATCAGCAGGCAAACTCTCCATAGACGTAGCTAATTTGTAATCTCTATTGTCTATTCCTGTAATAGTTCCATATATTGTTCATTTCTTTCTCCGCCGGCAGTACCAAGAACATGACCGTAAGTCATAGAGCACCCTGCCTCTTGGTTCTGTTTATGTTGACTGGAAGCAGTTCGTTTTCAACTCTGTCGCTTTGGTAAACATTCCTTCAGCATTCTCGTTCCTTTTATCGTTTTATGAGGGACATTAACCCAGTGACCTTAGCTGAGAAGACGCTAACACATGTCCCACTGATTCGAATATGACGTCATTCTATCCCAGCGCGGTCAAGCCAGACTGCGACTTTCCCATGATGCATTTGCTGTCTTTGGTAAAAAGATGGTTGTTGAAGTGTAACGTGTATGATGAAGTAAAGTACACAAATTCTTTATGTACAGCTAATTAAAGCAATGTGGTAGTAATCGACCTTCATTTATTCCAGTCTCATGATTTCTAAGTAGGCATGTTTATTATAAAAAAAATAAATACAAAATTAATATGGCTGTCATTTGTAAAGCTTTCAGAATGAAGCATAAAATAATGGCATAGCTTCTTTGAAGCAATTATTTTTCAACATAGTCTCCTTTGGCGCTTAATACATTTTTCCCATCACGAACGACAGATTCCTTCAGATCTGCAAAATACACCTCAACTGGCGATTTAAGGTCTTGCCATCGTGCCAACTCCAAGGAATTTCCTCAGTTTAGGGAAAAGATGGAAGTCGGATGGAGCCAAGTCAGGGGAATAAGGCGGATGTGGCAGCAAGTCGTAGCCCAATTCATTGATTGCAATGACACATGTGCTAAGCATTGTATTGATGCAACAACCTGGGCTTTTCTCTTATATGTCCAACGTTTTTGTATAATACGCTCCAGTGATGATGTTCCTGTTAGAGGATAATCAGTTAGTAGTGCACTTTTGGCATTCCAGAAAACTGACGAAGTGATCTTCCAGGCAATTTCACACACTTGGCCTTCTTTGTGGGTGGATAATCGTAATATTTCCATTGTTGAAAATGCTCTTTTGTTCCATATGTTTAATAGTACACCGATGTTTTATCATTAGTCACAAATCGACGCATGAAGTCGGCGGGATCTCTTTGAAAACGGACCAAACTTTGTTTGCACTCTGATTCACCTTTGAACACGAGTCCGCAATTGCGGCCTCCATCAATTCTCCCCTCAAAATGTAAAATACGCGTTCCTCTGAAATACCCAGCGCTCCAGCAATTTTGACATCTTTAATCGGGGATACTCTAGAACCATGTCGTGCACCTCATCATCAATTTCTGATGTCTCGGATTTTGGCCGTCCACTTGGAATCGATTGAAAGTGAGTGTATGTCACATCTGTATGGATTTCTCTTGCATTCTAGCTTTCTTTACCTAATTCTTAATAGCCCAATATTTGCCATTTTTTCCCATATACGCACGCATGCACTGCAACAAACAGGTATTAGCTATAGTTATTCTTGACCAATCCACGTATTATTTCACAAAATTTCTATGGAAGATGGCGGTTTTTGATAACGAAACTGCTTTGGAACTACTGTGACAATCTGTGGGTCATTCGTAGAATTTTCTTAAAGACCCTCGTACCATTGTGTAATTTTATCCACAGTATAGGGGTAAAATGTGTGGAAAAATGACACAAACTGCAATTAAATTTCTGCAAAGATATTTATTGCTTCAAATATTTTGTGACTCCTAGATGTGCCTTGAAATATACAGCGACACACTCATTATGAGCCCACATTTTCCATTTAGCACATCTAATCCAGCATTTGTGCTGCTTTGAATGTGAGAAAAGATCATTGTATACAAACACTGCCATCATTATCTTCACACATCTATGCATTATAAACTTATTCACTTCCAAACTGAATTTTCGAAAACCTTTTAGCCAGTCCCAACTGTAATTTTCTTCTCATGATTGATTATGAGGAATATCACATGTTTCTTTCATTTGCCATGCTAGTTTCAGAACGTGCGTGACTTTTCTACCAAAAGGCTGGATTAAAACAACTTTAATTAGCAGATGTCTGCTCTAATTCTTTGTAAAAATTTGATTGACATCTTCCTTACCTTTTACTAACACTTTCAGTTTGCTAGATCTGATTTCTGGCCAGCTTCGTTGAAGTCACCTGTGGTACACCAAACTATTTCGCTGCTCGTAACCAACTCATTTCTCCATTATTTTTCCTTTCCAATGGTTGTTGTACTATTACTGGCGGTTTGTCTTTCAGAATTAGGCTTGAACTGCATTGTAAACTAACAAGGAAAAGAAAGAATGTGTTGACGAACTTCTCTCGGGATGCAGGTTAGTCTTAAATGAAATGGTTACGTTAACTTTTTCATAGTCGTATTGTACCATGAAAGAACGTTGTATGTATGCTTGACCTTTGCATTTAGCATCTTGCGTAACAATTCCGTCAATACTGCTAATGCCGTTCACTGTAGCCATCGTTCATAGCTTGAGGAGAATGGCAACACCTTTGCCACGCCTGTAGGTTTGGTAGCATAAGCATCAGGAACTCTGCCGCAAGCTTGCGTTTGGAAAGACCTACGGCTAAAATACTTTCAACTGTGACAATAACATTAATTCTTCTAGCAAGCATTATGTATTATGATGATTTGCAACCTTCTTATACGCTTTAATTTTAGTACAGTTCGTCAGTTTTATATTTAGACAGTGGCATTATTTGGAATACTAGTTGCTCGGGCTTACTATATGTTACAAAATAAATTATTATAAGAGTTTGCATAATTTTTCACGGTTATGTCTAACAGATAACATAAAACTCCAAATGTCCAACACTTCTTTAGCATATTCAGCAATATATTTTTATTATTATTGCTGATTTCTGTTATTAGAAAACGTAGAATCAGACTTATTTATTTATATTAAATTATAAAACAGCGATGAACAACTTAAAAAGGAATATAGGATGCATTTTTAGAATTTAAACGAGGAGTTAAATCTTTGGGTCCTGGGTCCCTGCCAGCGAAAGATCTTTAAAGGGGGTCCTCCGCCAGGGAAAGTTTCAGAACCGCTACCCTAAGGAGTTGTTGAGAGGTGTACGCAGGGATGGGAAACTGCAGAAATGAAATGACCGTAGCAGAAGCAACCACTCTTGCTTTTTTATGTTGGTGATGATAGAGATGTCCATACATAGATTTGCTGTTTACTCTCAGGATCGAAATTATGTAGCCAAGTATTACCAACAGTGATTACTTTTGAAAAACGTCGCGTCTTCTTGTAACATCTTCAGCTGCACGCGAACGTTCAGGAATTAGAAATCTTGGAACCAACCGTGTACATACACGTCTCACATGCAACGATTCAGTTACCAACGTGTGGTTGGCACCCAGTGAAATGTTCAGAATTTCTGAAAGTGTTCTTAATGTTATTCAACGATCGTGTCTCACAGTGACAGAGACGATGTTAAAATTTATCTTCCATTAGGGCACAAAATGAAGCTCCGGTTCAACTTCCTTTGAAACTGATTACCTCCTCTCTTTAAACATTTTAAACCATCTTCGAGTTGTGATATAAGGAAAAACAAACTTCCCATATACCTCAGCTGAAGATTTGTGGAGTCAAAAACAGGATTTTAGAGCAGCGTGTTCCTCTCTGTCACCTCCATTTTGATGAGGTGGAAGTGAAAATGTCTCAACTTGTACACCTCTCACAGGCGAGAGCTGGAAGTGACAACAAAATATTGTAAAGTAAAATGTTGTGTTAGAAAGTATGACTGTAAAACAGTTATATAATGTTTTTTATTGAACAGCTCTAGTGCAAATGTTGTTCCATATTTTCAAAATTTTATTCATAAAACTAAAATAAAAATTAAGCCAGCAATGCTTCAGAGAATTTTTTTCACTACACTTAATGACGCTTTTAGTATGGGATTCAATGCTTTTAGAACGTTTCAAAATACATTCTCCCTTATTGAAAGTTCCTGATCTTTAACACCTGCCTAGGTGTTTAAGTTGCTAGTTTTCGGCTCTGAAATAAAACATCTCAAAAATTACTTTTTGATTTCCAAAGTTTCAGAAGTACAGGTTTCTTTTTCTTTTCTTTTCTTTTCTTTCTTTCTTTTTTCCCCAAAGAAAACAGCTTTATTTTGTTTCTAAGATTTGAAACATCATTCCAGAAATTGTCACGTCATGAAAAAGTTGGTCTTCCTGGATGAATATTTTTGTGCAGTGACTTAACTAAGAACATACTTTCATTAAGTGTTAACTAACAACTTGTTTCTCTAACGTCGATTTCAAAAACAAACTTGTATTGGTTAGATTTTGCAGAAAAATAGGAGATTCCGTTCTTTAACTTGAAAAATTCTATAAATAATAATAATAATAATAATAGTAATAATAATATAAATGCTTACGTGTAAGGCTGCAGTAGCTTCATTCCTTCGGAATTCGCTAAAAATCTTTGTTAGTAAGTTTGATCGGTAAGGAAGCTCATGTTTTTACATTGGTAACAAAGAGATGTTTATAACATTCTGAATGAACGTTTATGATTTACGAGCTGCAGCGACTCGTTTTTAAATGGACGTGGTAAACCGTCAAATGTGACAAAGAACTGTTCGTGTTGAGGAGAGCGAATGTTGCTAGAACGAGAAGACTGAACGCTTGCTAGTTAGAAGAGTGTCGTGATGAGGTTATGATAAGATCGTACTGTGACCCGCCTTCTTCACCTTTTGAACCCCGTGACGTAGAAATTGCTTTGCAGCCACCAACCTTTGTCCTTAGCAGATGGGGACTACCAAATCTTGTGCGGCATGGGAATAAACACTTCTTACGATTTAACTTGTTTTATATTACAGTGTACTTACCTATGCTTCGATTCTGGAAATGATTACTGGGTACTGCAAACGTGCTTCAAATCGTTGACCACGAATCTTTTCTTTTATTTTGGAAAATGGAAAAACGTCTCATGGGGGCCAGATTTGAACTGTAGAAAGGATGGGACAGACATTTGGCTGCTGACTGTAGAAATTGGGCTATGTCCAGTGAGGCGTTGCCGTGGATTTCACAGAGCAGTCTTAGGTCGCATTGAACACTTGAGGTGGATATTTTATGGTGTATTATTGGCAGTATTGTCCGTGTGGACTGTCACAATATGGCCATTAGTTGATATCATCTGAGAGCAGACCATCTTCTTGCCAACACTTCTCGCTCCTGGGAAAACCCAGACCGATGATTGTCGCTTAGTTTCTGAGTTATAGCGGTGTATTCAGCTTTCGTCACATGTAATTTTAAATATGGTTTTTTATCTCTTCGCATTAAAATGTTTTTAAATTTCCTGGTATTAATCTACACAAGTGAACCACTGCAGAACTTCCTGAAAAGAAGTTTTTCTTCAATTTTTTTTTTCCCTGCAGAATCAGTACTTCTTGAATCTAATAATATGATCAGCGAATGTTCCTGCAACATACGTTCTGCTCTAATCACATTTTCATCCGTTGTTGCTGTAGCGGGCCATCCTGCGCAGTCTTCAGTTCCCTTCCTGTCCTAAAATCTGCAAAATATCGATATATGGCGGATTGCTAAGAGATCTCCAAATGGACGATGCAGTCTTACAAGGTATTCTCCCTCCCCTAAACCGACTCTAAAGTCGTAGTAAATAGCTAGGAAATGCTCTCACATGAGATCCATCCTAGCTTCTGGCACAGCAACACCAGCGTACTCATACACAGAAGTGTTGACGCCACACATTGGAGTAAGCTTTGACTTGCACATGTTAGTATCTAAACTTTAATCGAAAGCTAGGAAAAACTGCACTGGCTTGTCACAACTGTTTGTTGTCCATTCTCAAAACTTTCAGATTGACTCGATATAAAAGCGTTGTCTATAACCGGCCTATAGATCAGTAGTTCCGAACCTTTTCGACTCGCCAATCCCCTTCTGAGGCCAATCTGAGTTGAGGGAACCCCTTATTGATACACAAAATAATTGCTGTATTTACGATTAATAGGTATACCTTACGATACTCCTCCGAAACAGAGACTAATTATGGAAGACCGGCGGTTCAAAGTTACAGAAATAGCAGCAAGGTTGGGCCTTTCTAAAACAACAGTCCTTCGAATTATTCATGAACATTTAAACATGAATAAGGTTAGTGCAAGATGGTTGCCTATTTTTCTTTCCTTAATCCAGCAGCAACGAGTCATCCGTTGGGCATTTTTGGAGTTCTGCCATGGTAACCAGAGAGAAGTTCTACAAACCATTGTTACAGGAGATGAAACTACGGTCCTCTACTCTGATCCCTTGCCCAAAAGAGAATCAATGGAGTGGCAGGCGTAAACCTGGCGAAGCGCCTCCTATAAAGGCCATGGTTACTCGGTCAACCAAGAAGATCATGGCCACAATATTTTGGGACGGTGAAGGAATACTCTTCATTGACTTCAAGGAGAATAACACCACAGTAAATGGGGAGTACTATGCTGACCTACTGCACAGACTACGTGCTTCCATCAAAGAGAAAAGGCGAGGAAAGCTGAGTGATGGTGAGCACCTTCTTCACGACAAGCAACCAACTCTTGTTGCAAAGGAAACTGTGAAGGAATGTGCCTTCAAGGAGATCGATCACCCCACTGCCTAGATCAGCTCCCAGTGACTATTTCCTCCTCTCAAAACTGAAGAAGAGCCTTCGAGGTAGAAAATTTAAGTGTAACGAAGAAGTGATGGATGCTCTTTATGCCCGTTTTGCAGACAAGACTTCTGGCTATTTTGAGGGGGGGGGTTAAACTGTTAATTCAAAGATGTGAGAAGTGTATTGCAATAAAGGATAACTATATTGAAAAGTGAAATTCAGTTTTTGTCTTTATCTTACCTAGAAAACTGTTAGGCCGGAAACTTATGGACCTACCAGCCATTTGAGAATAACTTTTTATATTACACGATGTAATAAGTAAATGAAGCACTAAACTTGCGTTCGACATCCTCTCTTTAATGAGGAGCAATTTTTACTTTAGGAAAGTGCTGGAGGAAAACTCCCAAGGTATGGGGCCATGGTAAGGCGACTCAACAGTCCGGGAGATGAATCACAATATCTAACAAGTATATCAACATAATCAGTTAAACAATAAAAATACCTGCACATAATTCGTGTAAAATTATTTGAATTTAGTATGAGTTAAGAAAAACAGCAATTTGGTTTAACACACGATTGAGGAAAACGCACCACAGCAACACTCTACTGAAATCTTTGTAACATGATTATAGCCTAAAATTGCTTTGACAACGCAAATTACAGATACAAGCATATAGTAAAAGCTTCCGTTTTGAAAGAAGTCTTTAATGCTATGTTCAAATTTTCATGCCGTAATGCCTTGGCTAACACAGTGCATTCCTTGGCCCAAAAAAAAAAAAAAAAAAAAAAATACAAAATGTGTCATGGTTCAAACTAAATATACACTCAACGCATTTACAAACGAACCTTTTTTACTAATACATGCTACCTGGGTTACTGGGTGTTATAGTGAAGAAGAACGCGGAGTTGAAAAAAATTTAATTAGAAAGACAAAAAATTTAAATTCCACTCCCTAAGCCTTAAACTCCTTGCTGCGTCTTTAGGAAGAGAGGCCAAGAGTAAAGGTAGGCGCCCCACCAGGATGCGCGGTAGCGAGTGACAAAAAGTGTTTTGTACATGAATAGAGTGTTGATTGCTGCGACCTTTATATATAGTCCCTTCATTAAATGTCTTCAACGTCGATACTGACTGAGTCTTGACCTGCAGTCGTGGAAAAGTTTAATACCATCAGTAAGATTTAGACGAGTTAACAGAAACTCTGAGACAAATGCTTTATTGTGCAACGGTGTAACTTCTGGATAAAGTTGAATCATAGCGATTTTGTTCATCATAGTATTGGAAGGTCTGTAAATTAATAGTGGAGGCTTCTATGGGCACTCCCACTTGTTGCAAGAATGCTAACTGCATTCTTATACGGAACGAGGTTCATAGCGTGGGAAATCCTTTACGTTGAGTAAAAAAGTCTGTAAATCTTACCAGTAGATTAGCGGTTATTCTTATAACGGAAAATAACTGTAGGTTAGCTGTCGCCTTAGTGAATTTTTCTTAGAGTGGGAATTGAGTTTTCTTTAGAGGTATTAAGATGCATTAAAGTTTTTTTTTGTGTAGAAATTCATCATATTACCTGCCTGCTTAGAAATATTCGAGAACAAATCCAATTAAATATTTCAGTCTCTAAGGAAACTTATTGAGATGTAAATTATGTAAGAAATAGTGAAGAGTTGAATTTCTCAGAGCCATTGAAGAGTACACGCTCCTAGTAAAAGTGAAGCCGACATTAAAAACAAATACTGCAATTTACACGAATCTAATGCGTACCTTATTGTACAAATTTAATATTGAAAATTGTGATAAACATTAGATTCTAGAGCAAATCCGTTCCGTAGTTCGCCGGTAACTTCAAATGTGTAGTTTGTTACGTCATTACTTCAATTCTGAACTTAATTACATTTGTTATTAAGTCTGTTTTTACATAGTAAATAGTAGGTAGTCATGAAACCGGGCAAAAAGAGAAAAACTGCTTCCATGCTACTTTCAAACGGAAAGTAATTCTGTATGCTTAAAAATGATAACAGAGACTTCAATGTGCGAGAGCAACGTTTGCTTATGACTGCAACAGATTTGACATTATTTGCAACTAAGAAATTCGCTGGTCCTCGCAAAGGAAGACATCCTGACATTGAAGAAAAAGTTTTAGAATTCACACATGAAAAGAGAGAAGGCGAACAATCTGTGACTAGTGACACGATAAGAAATAATTTTTTCTTCTTTTACTTACGCCAACTGTCCTGACAACAGCACGAGTGATGCATTTTATCCTAAGTGCTCTAAGAGTAACAATAGTCAACCTATAAGTTCTATGTTCTGATTGTTTTATGAAGTGAACGTGCTTATTTCTAAAGCGCCGTATAACAATATTCCAAAATATCTCTTTTTTTATTTTGAGTTTTAAATTTGGAGTGCGCATTACATTCGATGGTGCGTTAGATTTGCATAAATCGATTCCTTAGAACAAGGGTTCCTAAATGTTTTCGACTCGCGAATCCCCTTCATAAAGAAATCATCTGGGTGAATTCCTTGTTAATATACAAAATGTTTAACCTTGAAATAGCCTAAAGTTGCTGTAGTTATAGTAAATAAGGCCTATCTTAGGATTCTACTCCAAAAATGATGCAACAACGTTTAAAACATTGAAACTGCGTTAAGTTAAAATAATTACACGTTTATTTTGCATTTAAAACATTAATCTCGAAGTTAAACATGTAAGTTAACAACATAATAACATATTTCCCTATCTTTAAAGGCATATTTTAATCAAAACTATACACTTAAAACTATTTTTTTAATATTGAAATATTATATGTAGTGGTGGAATTCCATGCATTCTTAAGTTACATAGTTTAAAAGTAGTTTCAGTATTTTAAGCAAAACATTCCTTCTACCCGAATTTTAAATGAAGTGGTGAGTAAATACTTGCTTTGGATGACAGCTTGAAAGTCACGAAACACACTAAGACTTAATTTTACTTCCGTCGTCTGACACGAATCTCCATGTCCATTGTCAAAATCTTCTCCATAAATCAGACTTAAGATATTCCTCCCTGTCACTAAACATGTCTAATTTTAAAGAACTGAAAAAATATATTTAATCCATGGTGACCACAGTTCGATATTCGAGGTGTAATTTGTAATGACTATTTCACTTATGCGACGTTATCATAAAAATAACCAATGAAATAAAAGTTTTACCAATTGTTTTCCCGCGCGAAGTGCACTTGTCTTCTGGTCGGTGTTTCCAACTCAATCCCCCCATTATAATTCCTGAGCACGCAAATGGTACATTTAATTAACATAATACTCGAACAATTTTACCTGGGTAATCAGCCAAACAGTCTGAAATCATTTTGTAAATAATGTAACAATATCTGCCTAAGCAACCATAAATCTTACTAAACACGTTCAGAATGGTAAAACGTTTTCTCTGTTTGGTTTTTCTCAGTTAATATTAGTAAATCGAACGGTTAGCAATATTGACAATCGACATTTGCCTATTTCAAGATGGCTTGTAAAAGTTAAGTATTCCTAATACAAATTATTACAATTTTGTAAGCCAGGTTTAGGGGGATTATATTTCAATTCTTATTTTACTCGAGGGTCTGAGCTTTCCAAATTCACTACGTTCGTGAATTTATCGGCAATCTCAAACTCTCTTAGGATATTACTCGTGATAATATCATTACAATAAACATACTGAAAATGTGACATTAGAAAAATTTTGTTAAACCATTTGCAAATTTCGGAAACCCCAGTTTAATCCTTTCGTGGGTATTGGGAAGCCTGGTTAAGTTTTCTTCCTTCAGGGTACGAACAGGAGCAGTGAGTCTACTTTCCTTTGAAATTGAGTGCCGAATAAACTAACGTGGTAACAATTTACTTTCACTTTCTTTGCAATATTTGTAAATAATATGTGACAGTTTTGTGTGAACATGCAATATGCTGGTAAACGATTCCTTGATTATCGAAAAATGATATGACCAAAGCTTTCCCAGCAGAAACAACCACGTTTTGATATTGATGCGCACAAACGCTCTCCACAGACTTCAGCTGAAGCTTTGTTGAGATGAAAACCGAATTTAAGAACATCATATTGTTCGTCGCGTGTTTCACTTCCATTTTGCTATAGGCGGAACTGAACCTGCACACCTCTAACGGGCGGGAACCGGAAGTGACAGCAATGGTATTAATATCACGTGTACATTAAGCTAGCAAAAAGTTAACTTTTAGCGCGAGATATTGTATATTTTAAAAAGTTGTGATCATTCTCTGTTGAACAGCCCTCTGCAATTACCAGAACTACGACAGTATTGTTCTAGGATTATTTCTGGTTTAAATGTGAGCAACCCTACCAAAACATCTTTCATTTTATTTGTTAGATTTTGTCCCTGAACGGAGCTGTCTTTCCCACAACCTTAAGAAATAACCTTCAAATGTTTATTATTTTTTAAAATGGTATAAAATTACGTTTCACAAAGTGCAGTTACACAAATTTTAGTCCTGTAAGTAACATTTAAAAAAAAAAAGAAAAAAAAAAAAGATGATCAAACGTACTATCTCTGAAACTCATCGACAGGTCAGAATAATATCAAAGGTGATTCTTGCAACTGGGTGCTAACAATGCGTCAAGTGAATAGGAACTGAAAGAACGTATACCATTGGGGTTTTCACAAATCTATGTGAAAAATGGAAATAAAATATAAATTTTATTGAAAAGTGTAAAAAATAAAATTGGAAAATATGAAGTATCTGAAAGAAATTGCTCTAATGGGATTCTACACATGCTTAAACAAGCGCATTTCCTCGCTCTGATCATTACCAAAGATAAATGATCATTTTGGACCCTTTGGACTTGCATTTCCCCTTTCATTAATTAAAGTCATCGCCTGAAGATCTGGGGTAAGAACGTTGACAGATTAAAAAGAAGAAGAAAAAAGGGGGTCCTGTGAAAATGTAGATACTAAACTTTTAATAACCTTCATGAGAGCGGAACAAACTTGTGGACTACACTTTGGTGATAAATTATAGCTTTACATATAGCCTTTATCTGCCGCGACTTCCGGGGTTTGTTTCTGTATTATCTTAGAATATCGAATGTCTGAGATGATAGCCACAAAAAGCGAATAACTGGCGATTGGTTACAGGCTTGCTTCTATGCTTTTTTCAGTTTATTAACTTACTAATGGCGATAATGAGATTAATGAAAAATTATAGACAGCGCTGTTAATGCTAGTGACTTCAAAAGGTATCATAAAAGGCGATTGGACATGTTCCATCAACGAAGTGTATTTCTTGATGAACTAGAAGACAGTGATTGACTGCTTCACTGTAGTCCTATCACAAGTACCTGTCACTTATAGACTTTAGCACACCTGGTGAAACTTTCATCCACGAAATAATTTTTCAGGTTTCGAAGGGGAAAATAGTAACTGGGAGCCAATCCTGGACTGTAGCGTGGATGGTTAAGCTTCAAGTACTCATAATTCTTGATAACAGCTCTTGATTTTTGGGATTTGTGGCAAGTTGCATTTTCACGAAGCAGGTCATCTGTCGGTTTTCCACGTCTTTATTACTTGATGGCTTCATGCAATTACTTTAATGTAGAAGTGTAGGTTTTTCCAGTGATAGTAGATTTATTTAGCATTAATTCCAACATCAGAACACTCTCTGTATCGCGAAAAATTTGCCATGATGTTTTTGGTGACTGACGCACACAGAGGTTCTTGGGGGCTTCCATTGCTAAACTTTTGTCTGGTATCTGGGCCATAGTGAAGAACCAACGTTTCATCACTTTGAGAAAAAGTCATCAGATTTTCTTGAAAGAGGTCCAAATTTTCCTTACAAAATCTGGTAGCTGCTTTCTACTTGGTGTCGCGGTTCATTGGAAACTGACCTCTGATCCATTAGATGGGTATGAATTATTGTAAAGTGCCAGTTGAAATGTCTAGGTCACAGGCTATTACATTATCCTTGGCACAGTCATTTTGTGCATGGTTAGCCCAAATGAAAATGATACTTTTTTCTGTAATTATTTATTGGTTAGAATATATTGGGAAAAAAAGGAAGTAAGAGTGATATACATGGGTGACATATCCACTACCACACTCATCTTGTCTGTTCAAGCAGGTGTCCCAGCGCGTCACAAGGTTATGGATACCCGTCCGTTGTTGACTTGGAACCAATCGTCAAAGAAATAGTTGCCCCTCTGCTTAGTAACGCAGCATATGCTCCATGCAAGCACCCATTCGCCTCAGAAAGATGCTTGGGGATCTACCGTGCGCAAACCTTGTGGTATTCCAACCGTCGATAGTGTATGATGTGAACAGTTGCCTTGCCCACGGTTACAGTTGATTCCTCGGTGATACAAAAGTGACATTGGTCATGTCTAGGAATGAATTCAGTACGCACACATCCGTCACGAAGTCACCACACCATCTGAACATACTACATTGTTCATAGTACTTCAAAAAATTGAATTGCTGCTCTCTGGGCTCGTTTGGACGAATTCAATTCAACATGCTTCTGCACATGTAAACAAAACATTACGCCAATAGATCACACTAGCCCGCTTTCTTACAATGGCACCTACCAGAGCAAACACGAAACTCTGCGTAGTTATATGACGCTACAACAAAAATCTTAGTTTCATTTGGGCAACCCTTATACAACAACGATAAAGTCTCGCAAAGCCAGCTCCAAAGTTTCACTCAACAAGCCTGTGAATTGCGAGCTTTCAAAATACTGTCGTAGTTGATAAAAGTTTGAACCTTTAGCCACTTAAGTTTGTATTTTGCAATGGGCTTCGGCAAAATTACTATAAAGAAGTAGCAAAAGACTTTTTGAACCTAATGTTATAACGTTTTTGTTTATTTTAAATCTTATTATAATAACCATAATAAATCTTTCAATTGAACTTATATAAAATTGTGTAATTATATATCTCAAATGTTAACACAACCAATAAGGTTAAATTACTTACTAATTAATTACTTTCCGTATTAGAGTTACATCTTAAGTTATTATTTGAACCTTCGGTATACATCACGTTAACTTACGAGAGTAAATCCATAAGTTTCCGGCCTCGCCAGTAAGGATTATCTCCTTCACAAAAGCCTTATCTGTTAAGTAAATAATTGCAGCTGTAACTTGCACTACGCTATGTTCAGTTGTTCACATATAGTTGCATAAAGAAGATTATGAAAATGTTCAAAATGGAGTTTCGAGCTGTTGTAAAGTTTTTCACAAAAGAAGGACCTACACCAAATAAAATTAAACAGCGATTGGACTCACATTTTACCGTAAAAGAATGGGCCAAATTTTTCGAATGGGTCGAGAAAACAGTAAAACGAAGAGTGTGCAGGTCTTCCTTGGAGATGCTCACTCCTGCAAATATCGCTCGCTCTCATAGAAGAAGAAATTATGGAAGACCGGCGACTCAAAGTTTCAGAGCAACAAGGTGGGGCCTTTCTAAACCAACAAGTCCTTCGAATTATTCATGAACATTTAAACATGAATAAGGTTAGTGCAAGATGGGTGCCTAGACTTCTTTCCTCAGTCCAAAAGCAGCAACGAGTCATCTGTTGTCAGGCATTTTTGGAGCTCTGTCGTGGAAACGAGAGAGAAGTTCTGCAAACCATTATTACAGGAGACGAAACTATGATCTTCTACTATGATCCTTTGTCCAAAAGAGAATCAATGGATTCGCAACCGTAAACCTGGCGAAGCATCACCTCTAAAGACCAAGGTCACTCAGTCAAACAAGAAGATCATGGTCACAATCTTTTGGGACTGTGAAGGAATACTTTTCATTGACTTCAAGGAACGGAACACCACAGTAAATGGGGAGTACTATGTTGGCCTAATTGCTTCCATCAAAGAGAAACGGCGAGGAAAGCTGAGTGGTGGTGTGCGCCTTCTTCACGACAACGCGCCAGTGCACACAGCTCTTGTTGCAAAGGAAGCTGTGAAGAAAATGTGGCATCAAGGAGATCGATCTTCCACCCTACAGCCCAGAGATATCTCCCAGTGACTATATCCTCTTCTCAAAACTGAAGAAGGACCTTCGAGGAAGGAAATTTAAGTGTAGCGAAGAAATGATGGATGCTGTTTATGCCCATTTTGCAGACAAGGCTTCTGACTATTTTAGGGGAGGGGATTGAAATGTTAATTCAAAGATATGAGAAGTGTATTGCAATAAAGGGTAACTATATTGAAAAGTGAAATATAATGATGTATGCTATTCTTTTGCCTTTACTAATTTTTTTTTCGTTATATATTACCATAATCCAGGGAGTGGCCGCGAGCATATATATAGTTTTTAAATAGAGTTTAATGCCTGTTTTTACTACTGAGGCATCACAGGCTGAGACACTGAATGATACATGAGATGAAATGATAAAGCGAAGAAAAAAAGATTTTTCTTTTTTTAAAGGAAAGAAGCGTTCCTGTCTAATTTAGGACATCTTCCCGGCATTTCCCATTTATGAAGACTGAGCAAAACCTGGAAAAAACCTCAGTCTGGAAGATGGCTCTGGTGGGAATCGAACCCCAGACCTCTCGCTCACGAGTTCGCACCTTAACGACCGTGACGGTTTCCCTGTTTTAAAATTATGATTGTTTTCATATATAAAAACCGTCTCTTTCTTCATTTGAAAGTGCGTTCATGTATGTTGTGTAACATTTCCTAATAATAGACAAATGTTATTCTACATAGGCTTGAAATACTCCGTGATTAAACAGCCCACATAGACACCAGCGCTGCTGCAGCGATCTCACGCGTAACTGGTCAATTGGTACACTATTTCTTCTGTATGATGTGATAGAAGTATGCAAGATTAAGAGAGTTCAAGTTTCTGGCATTAGTAGAGAGATTAGAGTTATTAGAAGTGTACTTTTTTTTAAATACTTCGTCCAAAAATCCAAGATTTACAAATACCATCCATGTCTAAATGTGTAAAGTTTCATTATTCTAGCTTGTTTACTTACGGGAAAAATAGAATTTAAAATTAATATGGCGAGAGAGGAAATCAAAATACTTACAGTTGGCAATGTTATTCATTTGCTGTTTATGTACTTTTCACAAGTGCATTCATATTGGTAATTCAGACATATTCGCGGTGGAAAGTCAGTAGAAGCGTATGTAACCCAAATATTACTGGAATAAACATATAACTAATGTATTAATTTTTCCACATTATAAAATAACCCAATACATATATCCCTGCTTAAGTATATTGCGGTGTATTTTTTAATGTAAATGAAAAAAAAAAAAACCGGAGGTTAATCTCAATTTGTCGCTCTCCACTGTAATGTCTTCTGTATTCACTTGCATACGCTACATGACTGTTGAGAGTTGACCGAAATTATGCATCTTTGTATGAATTTTAGGTTCGGTACTGGTTTTCCTAGTCTAAAGATTAATAATATAAGGTAACAATCACCTCTCGCAGAGCTTCCCCAGAGGTGTGATTCCACCCTCTCTGACACCTGGATTCTATCCGCTTCTCACTCGTCGCCTCATGGGAAGCGGTGATAAAGGTGGTGGACCGTCGAGTTGCCTCAAGTTCAAGAAGTCCCAAGACTCCCCTAAAATACAAAAACAGAAGAACCAGCAGCTAAAGGAGAGCGGTAGCTCAGGGTTCTTCGGAAGGAAAGGGTGGATTCGTATGCCAGGGCTCACATTGAATGTTTTGTTCACACTAGTAATTCATATTTTCCTTTCCTTTTTGCAGGGCTGCAGCATGTTAAGTCTGTCATGACGCAGTGCAGGAGCACTATGTAGAAAATGGAAAATTCTGGAGCCAGAGGTACCAACTTCTGTCCAGGGGGTGACGCCATGTTTCCCTCGGCGAGATATGCCATGCCACCACCTCCACCTCCACCTCCACCTTCTTCAATGTCTCCAGTTCCTCAGCATCCACCTCGAAGACCCTACCTGCAGTTTCCTCCGCCACCTCCTTATCCTCCTCCTCCCGATAATTGCGAGGCGGACTGCGAACTCGAGGATGAAGATGAAGGCGTATCATCGGCATCACCGTTACCTTCCTTTCATATTCAGGATCAGCGGGCGTACTCGCCATCGTCCAACTTCCAGCATGGCAACAATAACTCCTTCGACCACGGCAACTTTCAGCACAGTGTTAACTTTAATAACTTACCTCTATCACCACAGATAGCAACTATGGAATTTGATCAATTCCACCATCATCACCATCATCCCCATCACCACCATCAGCATCGTCGACAAACTCCTACTAGTCCTCGAGTGGCAAAACATAATAGTCCCCGGTTTCACAGGAATCCTATCAATGACGGTGTTGAAGCAGCGCATGAGGACCTTCACATACATCATCAGCAGCATGTGCAGCACGTACTGAGTCCTGAAATGTTTCCACATCATGGTTGCAACAGCCCGGCAATGCTGGAATCCTACGGAGAACAAGTGGAATGCCCAGAGTATTCTTATGCATACTACGAACCAGGTCCACCAACCAGTCATGCCAGCTTCGTAGTACACGGCAGTAACAGTAAAGTTGGTGGTAGAAGCTTGCGGGGTGGTCGTCATACATACGTCACGCGCTATGGCACTGAGGAGAACATTTATGAAGAGATTAGTGAAGTGGCAGCGAAGTGTTCGCAATTGACTGCTACGGACAAGGGAAAGCATCAGCAGCACTCAGCTTCCCAGTTGTCTCTCAGCAACGTTCTTGTCGAGGAGGAAGTACGTCGTGTCCAGTGTCGGCATCGGAGAGTTCTGGGCGAGCTTAATTTAACCGTGGAAGCCATGCTAATGCCCCCGCCGCTCACGAAGGACGACGACACGTCTTCAACCAAAGGACCCGCTCCGGATTTGTTGGAGGATCTCCTGACAGTGGGCCCCACGGACGAGCTTCTTTCTCCGGCGGAATCGGCACTGACAACCCCAGCGCCTCCTCCGGGCAGCACCATTGATCACGACAGCGGCTTCAGTTCGGGCACCAGCTACGGTTTTAGTGGCAGCTCTTACGCTAGCAACAATGGCAGCATACGTAGGCAGCAACAGCAGGCGTTATCGGGAAAATCATCTCTCTCGCAGAGCTTCCCCAGAGGCGTGATTCCACCCTCTCCGACACCTGGATTCTCACCGCTTCTCACTCGTCGCCTGATGGGAAGCGGTGGTAAAGGTGGTGGACCATCGAGTTACCTCAAGTTCAAGAAGTCCCAAGACTCCCCTAAAACACAAAAACAGAAGAATCAGCAGCCAAAGGAGAGCGGTAGCTCAGGGTTCTTCGGAAGGAAAGGGTGGATTCGTCTGCCAGGGTTTGGCAACAGTAACAGTTCCAACAACCAGGGCAGCAAAGGTAAGCTAATTGCTCTATCCTCTTTTGAATTTTAAGTAAGCAATACAGTGTTTTCCCTTAAGTGTTACTTGGCAATATATCTTAAACAGACAATGAAACAAAATGCTGACTTGTTCTAAACTTACTACAGAAAGGGGCATTCATAACTTAAATAGGCTCCGTTTTGGGGCTCCGGGGGTGGTTAAGAATTATAAATGAAACGATGGTATACTTCTTTTAGACATTGCTCTACTTTTGTTTAAATTTTCTGTGGGCTAGTAATCCGCCGAAACAATTAGTTCATGCACAATGGAGCTCCTGCTCATTTTAGTGGCAACATTTATCAATTTCTGAATCAAAAGTTCCAGAGAGATGGGTAGGTAGAGGTGGATCCTTGGTCTCCACGCTCTCTATAACTAAACCTACTAGACTTTTATTTGTGGGAGAGGGGAGGCATTTAAAATTTCAAAGTTTTTTGTGTATGGAGCTTCGGTGCAAGATGAGATAAAATCTTCTTGCCCATGTCGTGGAAGGCAATGAGACATTTCTACGTTTTCCTGGAATTCTGGGAATCTATGCGACGACATAGTTGCGTGTATCCATGCTAACGGGCCATTTTAAGCACTTGCTTTAAGATATATTTCTTGTCGTATTTTTATTTCACAATGCAGTATCGTAAATGTAAGCAGAGTTGTAGAAAAGGAGCTGTAACGAGGCTATAAAGCGTTTCCGGACCCATGTTCATGTAGCATATTTTCATCCTCTAGTTAACCGGCACTGGTGGCCGAGGTCGTTAAGGCGCGGACTCGTGAGTGGGAGGTCTGGTGTCCGAATCCCGCCTGGACTCTCCTCTTTGACTGAGGTTTTTTTCAGACTTTCCTCAGTTCTCATAAATGGCAAATGCCGGGGACGTACCCTAAACTTAAGCCTGGAACGTTTCCTTCCCTAAAAATAAATTCTTTCCCAATATATCATGTCATTTCATGTATCATCAATGTACATCGCCTGTGGTGCCTCTGTAGTTAAAACGGGCGTTAAACATCATTCATTCTCTATTTAAGAGGAACATGCCGCTAAAAATTAAACACGCATTTTTATTATACCCTGTATATATAAAGCAAACATCTGAAAAGAAAGTGTTAACAATACTTGCCTCATATACCCAAGTCGCGGGTCCAAGGTCAATCAGCGTCGATGGATTTTTTGGGCGTAAAGTGAAGTAAAGCCAATGGTTCCCTTTGATTTACCTGTCACGTAGCAACGCTATCATGATGTATGAGGGTCACATCTGTTTACAAAATGTCATACTACACTTACTGTTGTTTTTCGGTCCTACTTTTAAATATATTAAATAGATATCTACTGTGAAAGTGTGTATACATTTTTGGGTACCCTCGGTAGATGGAAAAAAATCGGGAAAAAAATCGCAATATGGAGAAGAAACAATTATTTTTTTATCAAGACAATGCTCACATAAGTGTTTTAACGATGGGGAAAATGGAGAGATTTAAAGTATGAATTGCTAGAACATCCACACTCTGTTCCCCTCTGACTGCCTGATTTCCTCAAGGCTCATCGCTAGTCAGAAATTTTCAATAAATCAAGAGGCGATTACAGCTGTAGTTGCAAACTTTCTCGAAAAGCTCTGCAGAGACGTGATATTGGAGCATGACGAGAATAAATGTATTGACCTTAAGGGAGACGTATGTTGAAGCTAAAAACTTGTAACTGTTTTGTTAAACTGACATTTTTTCTTATCGCCCCTTGTACCCTTAGGGGGGAAAATAATTCGTCTCGCAGAAACTGCGTAAACTAACATTAGCTAATTCTTCAGTTAAATCTTTTTAAAGGTTTTATTACAGAGCGCTAGAGCAGAGAGCTTTTTTGCGAAAAGGCAAAATTTTTGCCCCTAGACCGCTTTTAAAATTTCGCTTTCAGATAGTATATCTTTATTCCTATTTTTCCCGATTTTCAGAAACGTTTTTTTATTTTATTTTATTTTATTTAAATGGTATATGCCGAGTTTCAGTGCGAAAAAACAAAAATTGGTGCCGCTAGAGCGAATTTTAAATTTTGAGTTGCAGAAACAAACCTACTCTTAATAGTTTGATACGATTGATTTTCAGATAAAATTCTTTCTTGTTTTATTTCAATGGCATATACCTGGTTTCGTTGAGAAAAAAATTGCAGCGGTTAGAGTGATTTTTAAATTTTCGGGCTAATTTAACCCCCTATTGCTAATGTTCCACTTTTGCTGATGCATCGTTTGTTATTTGATCGTTATATGCCGAGTGTCGTGAAGAAAAACAAAATTGTGGGCGCGAGAGCCTTAGCAAACACACATACGCACAATAATAATAATAATAATAATAATAATAATAATAATAATAATAATATGAAAAAATAGCTATCGGAACAATTTACTAAAATAACAAAAACTAGAGACGCAGAAATGGATAACACACTGAAATATTCACATAATTTTCGCAGAAATGGATAACACACTTAAATATTCATACAAATTTCACTTTATTTCGAACTGCTCGTGGTTTTCAAAGCCAGAATATATGAGTTCTGGCTTCGTTTTTTGTGTCTAGTAAGTAAGATCGATGGAGATTAGAAGTTTTTCAAAAATCATTTTATGGGTACAACCTCAATAGCTACATCCCTTCTGAATTCGCTAAAAGCAAACGGCAGTCGGAAAACATCGAAAACGACGTTCAATTCACAATGTCACCTTTCAGTTCATCTTCAAGTTATGCCATAAATGCGTTTGCTAGGAACGCGTGCTCTTGATGGCCGAGTGGGCTAAAGCGCATCTAATAATAACGACTACTAAGTTCAGTGGAATATGCTCGAACCTTTTACTATATTTTGCTTGTTTAATATATGACAATAATATATATTTTAAGACAATTATGCTCAAACATAAATTTAAATTCTCTGCGTTTTCACAATAAATGCCACATTAGAACTATTCGAAAATGAAAAACTAAAACTAAAATGTAAGTTATTTTTATTTAATTTAAAATAAATATTAATTTCCTACATACTTTAAAAACAAAGATTATCTTACGTTTAGTTAATGTGAGATAAACATAAATACTTTAAATTTCAAATAAATCTTTGCAAATGAAAAGTATATTATCATATGTACACTAAGCATTATATAAATAAATAATTAAAAATAAAAAATTAACATGGGTAGAATTCGAACTTAGCTATCATTGTTCGACACGTGCTTTTAATCACTTAACTATCAGCCACCGTACGTCTATCATGAACCCTAGCATGCCATGAACCGAGCGCTAAGCCAAGTAGAACTTAGAAAAATGAACACTTCGAGATTGCCCTTTTTGTGCTAATTCCTAACACTGTTCACTGATAAAACTAACACTTTCATATGTATACAAAGTCATTTTGCAGGGAACCCACAGAAGTTCAGCCTAAAGAGTTTAAAACCATTTTCTCTTGTTTAACACCCGTTTTAATATCCAGGTCAATAGCCTAATCTTTTAATTTGTGTTACTTTTGTTTTAATTTCTGCCTGCTTTTAACCCCTTATGCTATCGTGAAAAACTAAACGTATCAAGAAGCCCCCAGTGTATGGGCACTTTTAGATCTTTCGTTAAATTCCATCGCATTTTATGATTGATGTTAGCCCCAAAGCTTTGGCTGAGCCGATCGATGCTTAACAATCTACTTGGAGGACGAACACTTAAGTTCGAGGCGCCCCAATGTCCGATGTTGGCGATTTGTTGAAATTATAGCGGTGATGCGTGCCTGTTTTAGTTCATAAGCAAGAGGGTCTGTTTTAAAAACAAAAGAAGGCAGGCTTTTGTAGTAGCAGTGAACAAGGAGAGAACAATGGGTTCCATTAGCGGTTTGTTTTCCTTGTCTTGTTGCATGATGTATGGCAGCCACTACATGCTCGTGAAAGTGATACTAATGGAGTAACGGGTCCCTCGCCACACTTCGTCACCAGCAAGAACTAAACGGTCGCATAACTTTTGTCTTGCGCATAATGGCATTTCAGTAATACGGGCGTTGTTTAAGAGAAAATATATTCAATTCACCCAACATTACCGTACTCTTGTACACCATTTGGAAATATAAAACACTTCCATATATATACTTAAGTTTGTTCGCTATTAAAGCCCAATTGCATAAAACACCAGATATCTGTTCGAAAACTATCAATTCCATAAATGTTATTGGGCAGATAACTTATTTCTTTTTCCAAACTAGAATTATTCTTTCGATAACTATGTATTTGATAGTAAGATAAGAATTGCTCAACAGATGGCGACTTGCGCGTTTATAATGTAGTTACTGCAGCAGTCGCTAGTAGCGTTGTACGTACTATTGAATTTTATTTTCTTATTACTGCGAAACAATAGAACATTATACACAAAACATAAGGGAGCGATCCTACTAAAATGTAGTCTAACACATACAAGTGTATTAATGCAAGTACATGTACAATATGTAGTTATAACTTTCTTTGCCACGATAAACTGTAATGTACAAGAAATGCCGGAAATTTTATTAAGCGGCAACATTGTTGGTAAGAATTATTTGTGTAACGGTTGTAGAAAAAAGTCTGCCAGATGTGATATTCATGTAATTGTTGACTGCTATCTGAAGTGATACACGTCACATGTGCCATAGAAAAAATATCCAGTTTTGTGCTGTTGTAATGAGGAGTCGGCTTTGTGATTGATTTTATTTATGGACGCTCTTTAACATCCGAGGTCATCAGCGTCCCATTCAAATCGGGGCGTGAAACGGCGGACAAATTTTGCTCAGAGGCCTCTCTTTGAGGCTTGAGGTTCTTTTTCGTAAATGTACGACACGGGACACACGGCTTTACTTCCCTTCTGAAGGAAGCCATAGTTAGGATTTTTACGCCCCGAAAAAAATCCATCGATCCTGGCCGGGTTCGAACCCGCGATCTTGGATGGTATAATATGAACATGATATTGTATAAAAGCATACTGTATATTCTAGTTAGTGAAACGTTGCTGTATAGGCCCAAACATAGTAAGACACAGACGTAATAAATAATAAGGGTGACTTGCCTTGCCACGCCACCCAAATATGGCGTGACCTGAAAGGGTCCTCAGAGAAACACTTACATAAACAAAAGCAACCCTCTTTTCCACTCGCTTAAAATATTATGTCTACGTGTGCATGTTGTAGATAAACAGAATTATTATGCTGATGAAGTATTATTTAGTTTTAAACTTAACAAATCCAAACCACGAACCTCTCAGAACTTATGACAGGACCTGGTAACCGTTAACCTCATAGTGTTTTAACAATAACTCTTATGTCTAGACTAGGTGATTATTACTCCTCCTTGGGCATTGCAATTGTATAAAAGATCCTTGAATTTATTTAGAGACAGGAGAGAAGCCTTGGTGCTTGCAGGAGCCACGTCCAAATATATAAGAAAACTTTTAAATAAATACTTATACATTTAACAGAGTTGGTTGAGTTATTCATTATTTGTCTGGAAACACCTCGTCTTTCCTGGAGGAGTCGACCTAGCTCGATTCCCCGAAATGACGCCTATTATCCCTTCTATCCTTAGCCATCGAGATTGAATAGGGAAATTGTAGCACCGCATTAAATAGAAGAACATCGCCAAGTTGTAAGTTAGTCGACGGACATCACAGCTTGAGTGCCGCAATGCGAAAGAACATTTCAACGCAGTGTCTGGCACTGTTTAATCGCAGTCCGCAGAACTTCTTGCGCCGATTCGGGACTGTAGACGAAACTTGGGTTCACCCTTCATTCCAACAGTCAAAACAATGGACAAAGCTGGTGAGGGCTCGCCAAAGAAGGCGAGGAACTGTTTTGTCGGCTGGAAAGGTGAGGCCAGTGTTTTGGGGAGATTCCCAGCGTATAACCCTGATATATCATCTAGAGATAGACAGAACCATGCTTCATTGTTGAGCCGTTTGAAACATCACTGAAAGAAAAATGATTTAAGATTGGCATACAAAAATTTGCTCGTTCACCAGGACAATGCTCCAGCTCTCACAGCACAAGTCAAAATGGTCAAAATGCACGAATTGGGCTTCGAATTGATTCCTCATTCATTCTGTTTTCCGGGGTTGACCCCAAGTTAGTTTTTCCTATTCCCGAACTTGAAAATGTGACTTCTTGCGAAGAAATTTTCATCAAATGAGGAAGTGATCGTCTCCGTCAAAGGACATTTTGCACAGTTTGATAAATCCTTTTTTCCCGAAAACAAATACGAGGGGGTATCCAGAATATTCGGAACTGGTGCTGCCATCTGGTCAAAACTTACTTCGAGACTAATGACCGCCGTCACCCTCGAAGTAGTTCCCTTCCATAGGTATACACCGGACCCAGCGATTCTGCCAATTTCCAAGTATATATTGGAAGTTATGTTCTTTGAGGCTGTTTAACACAGACAGCGCTTCTTCTTGAATCCTCTCAATTGTGTCGAACCGACGTCCTTTCAACTTGATTTTCAGTTTGGGGTATAGAGCGAAGCCGCAGAGTGCCAAATCAGGCGAGTACTGTGGGTGAAGGATAACCGTCATGTTGTTTTTCTTCAAAAAACTCCTGATGAACAATGTATTGTGACAGGGCGCATTATTATGATGCAACAGCCAGTTCCCTTGTCGCCAAAGTTCAGGCCGTCGTCTCCGCACATTTTCACGGCGCCGTCGCAAAACGTCACAGTAGTACATGGAATTCTCTGTTTGATTTGGTAGGACGAATTCTTTGTGCACAGTCCCCTTGGTATCACAGAAAACGAGGAGCATGCTCATGACTTTGCTCTTCACTTGTCTCGCGTTTTTTGGTCTTGGTGAGTTTGGGCTCTTCCACTGGCAGGATTGTTGTTTTGTCTCAGGGTCATAAGCGTACATCCAGCTCTCGTCGCCAGCGATGACCCTGGACAAGAAGGGTGGGTAATCGGATACGGCCTGACCAAGATCCGTGCAAACTTCAACACGCTGCGCCTTTTGATCAGCAGTCAGGATCGTTGGAAAAATTTTGCGGCGACACGATGCATGCCCAATTCATTACTTAAAATTCGTTGGCATGTCCCATAACCAATTTACATTTCATGAGCAAGGGCTTCAATGGTTCGACGTCGATCCTCTCGAACGAGATGTTGAACTTTGGCAACAATGTCAGGCATTGTGCAGCTGACGGGCCTACCGATGTGAGCATCGTCTTCAAAGGCTGTACGGCCGGCCCTGAACCGAGCTTGCCACTCAAACACACGTGTACAGCTCATGCTTTTCCCCAAACACTTGTTGAATCATTGCGAGGGTCTCCGCAACATTTTCCCATGCACACTCTCTGTTCTAATCTTAGATCGATCGTTAAATCGCCACACACTACACGCAGAGTATCTTGAAAAGCACTATAGAATCTCAACACATATACCCAGCTGCACGAAACTTTAAACACTCATTCATCAGATGTGCTAATGTTACCACCTAGCGGTACAAAACTGCAACTACTCTCGAGATGGCAGCACCAGTCCCGAATATTGTGGATATCACCTCCTTATATACACAAAGACTATGTTGAGAAATAAAGTATTTTGGGAAATTTTATTTTTTCATTTTTACCAAACTTATCAAAAGACCCTTTTGCTTCTGTCACGGTGTACCTAGTAACGGAAACTGTTCTTTTACTTATGGCCTTAGTTGCTCACCGCTGCCTTAAAAACTCCACACGGGAGAACAGATTGAATGGACCAGCCCATCTTAGTATTCACATACATGTTAGTGTAACCGAAGCAGACTTTGTTAAAGAACTATTAAAAAAGGCAATTTAATGTTAAATTATACTAGTAACCTTTTGGATGATTGGCAAGTGGATCATATAACACTATTAAATATATTAAATAATGAAGAATAACATTGATTTTATAGTAATTACTTAACAAGGGGCGTTCTAAAAGTTCTGGGCCTGACCAAGATTTAAGAGAATATTTTTCTCATGACGGTCACCTTGTAAATCAATACAAAATCTCAACGAATTTCCACCTTTTTAATACCCTAAGTAAAGCAAGATTTATCCAACTGTGAAAAATAAGTGTCTATCTTAGCATCAACTTCCATCGTTGGATGTGAATCTTCGTCCTCCCAGGCATTTCTTCATGTTTGGGAACGAAAAGTAATCGCTGGGAGCCAAATCCAGGTGGAAGCAGCTGTAATGAAAGGTCATGCACTTTTGCAGCAACAATCCAGACGTGTTTGAAGGCGCATTATCGTGATGAAAGGTAACTTTATTTTTCGCTAGTTGTGAACTTCCTTCAAATTATCCAGTAGTGAAGCGTAATACTCCCCTGTGATGGTTCTGCCCTTTCTGGGGGTAGTACTGTCACCACACCATGGGAATCCCAGAAAACCGTAGCCATGACTTTTTCTGCAGATGGAATCGTTTTTCTTTATTGGTGCATTTTCACCTGTTGTCACCCACTGTTTGAACTGCTTCATCTCTGGCGTGTAGTGATGATTCCATGTTTCATTTACTGTTATGAAAAGTCGGTCAAACTCACTAGAATTGTAGACTAGAAAAGTCTACACAATCTTTCAAAATTTTCATTCCAGTCCATTTTTAACAAACGCAGCAACCATCGAGCGGATAGCTTTCTCTTATCCAAAATTTCGTGTAAAATGAAGTGGACACGGCCTGTCGAGGTATTTTTTCGGGATCTCATCGTCGTAGCAGTTTTGGGTCACCCTGAGCGCTCGTCATCATGTTTAACCACGCTTAAATTCAGCAACCCACTTTTTAACCGTCTAAAATTAAGAGGAAGACTCCTTTAATGTGGAATCTAACTCCTTTTATATTTCTGTTGCAGCTAAACCCTTCAAAACGAAGTATTTCAGTTTTATCCATTTTGTAGAACATATTAACACTACTTTGTTTACAAACAGTGACTACATTTACACTCTGAAACTTTACAGCGCGAACAACAACAAATGTTATTTCAATATGCCCTTTAAAACAAAAAAATATTCTCGTATTCTTGCTTTCAATATTCAGTTACACGTTTTATAAACTTGACAAAGCAAGCAGCATGTTTATTATGAGGCATATTCATATTCTTTTATCCCCTAGTTATTCCAAATACCAAACTGAAAACACCTCTGCGTTTCATGGGGCACGTTAAAGCAAGTTTGACTCTCCTTTACAATCGAGAATGGTCATGAGTTCTTTTTCATCTCTTGTTTCAATTAACAAGCAAAGAGAGACACGGAAGGTAAATTAGTAAACTCATAACCTGTAAATGAGGCGTTGTGCACAAAAAGCGGAAGCTTCTTGATAGGAATTCTGACCATTATCACCCATGGATCTCATTACCTGTAGATTTATGACAGTGTTATTTTAGAGAGTTCCTAAAAAGCTTTGACAAAGAAATGTGCGTTCACAATAGGCCAGGCGTCAACTAAAAGCTCTACCTCCATTTATGTGCGTCACAAATAAATCGACCTCACTCAAGGTCGACAACCGCGTGCACGTGTGGCGCCAGAAGACTTTAACCACATAGTACGCCCTTCTCTTGATTGATTCTAACGAGACCGTCCAGTCATATGCCCAGGATGTTGCGATAATCCTTTGGTATTCCTCTTTGCTCTTCCTGCGTCTTCTCTACTTATCTAATTGTCTTTTGTAGGGGTTAGACCGTGCAATTACCACGTGGCAAGGCAACTGTCTATCTGCGTGGACCGTACACCGTATGCCAATGTGATATGCGTGAATCCGATTGATATCTATCCCCAATGCGCTTTAACCTACACTCAGTCAAAGGTTATTTTCGTGCGAAGGAAAGGAGGCTCATGATTTTTTTCTCCGTAATCCTCCACAAAATGTTGTTTTGCTAGTGTTAATGTATAGGAAATACATGCAGTTTCTCAGTCGGTCCTAGTGGTGTAGTGGTAACCTAAACCCAAGATCGCGGGTTCAATCAAGAGCCAGGATCGGTGGCTCTTTTCAGGCGTAAACATCCTAAGTATGGGCCTCATTCGGAAGGGAAAGCATTGGGTCCCGTGTCGTACATTTACGGCACGATAAAGAACCTCGAGCCTGAGCAAACTTTGTCGGCCGTTTCACGCCCTGAATAAAATGGGACGCTGATGACCTGAGATGTTAAAGAGCGTCCGTAAATAAAGCAAATAAACAACAAACATGCAGTTTCTTAGCATTTTGCAATAAATTACTTTTGCTTCCTTCATTAAAATATGATCCAGTTCAATTTCTGTATTCTCAAATATTTTTCAAATTTATATTGTCACGCTATTAAATAATGTTCCTGTGACTTCACTAATTATATTCCTAATTAATTTAAATTTAAAGAAAACTCCTCACACAAATAACTTAATTTCTTAATTCATGTTGCAAAATTAGCATAATCACTGTAGGGAAAAGCGAGGGAAAAACAGGATTATAATAGTATTTGATAAAACATAAAATACATATTAATTTTGGATTATAACGTTTAGAAAAAGAATTGCACAGCCTTGGAAACAAACATTTCCCTGATATATCTGTGCTATCCCCGGCGCCTCACACTAAATATATCTGAAATATATCCTGCGCCTCCGCCCAAATATGTGACGCTATTAAATAACCTTCCAGCGTCTTCAACAATAATGTCGTTAATTAATTTAAATTTAAAGAGCACACATTCACTTCCTACATGCAATAGGCTTTAATAAAGCGAATTGGGGACTGTATTAAGATGTTAATCTTCTCTAATCTCTCACAGGCTTACCAGTCATCAAAATAAAATAATTAAAGTTAACTATCGTTATAAACCAAAACATACGAGTCTTTTCATGATAAAGTCAGTTTAGTTTGGAAATTCATAATTATTGACGCATAATTCTCTTTTTTCAATATATTCATTAACATTTCAGATAAAATGAAAGCTACAAACACAGTTTTGTTTTAGCTATGCGTCTTAAAACTTAATAATATTATTTTAATAACTGATTTACATATCTGGACTAATTATAAATCGGCATCTTACCCATATATGACCTTACGGGATAGGGTCATGCCTCTTCCTTCCTACATCTTGGAGAAGTAGGCAAGTCAGCTTAATATTGTAAAGTGATAGCGTCTTATCTTACCATGCAAGCGCTATCGTCCCCCTCCTATACACCTCCCAGAGCTTATTGGAGTATATATGCGTACAAGGATACCTATATACTGGGTGCGGGAAAACATTGTGCAGAAAATTGTAAAAATAAAAACTAAGTATTTGAAGATAGGAAGAAGCTTTTTACAATGTTACATGCGTCAACATCAAGTCCGTCATGTTAAGAGTCTGAGATTGTGAGACTTGTTTGTGATGTGCCAGATATAAACAAAACGCACTCAATCAGTCACTAGGTGTGTCTGATGTTCAATGCAGCATTTGTTTTTTGAAGTCCACTGGATAGTACGGTAATAACAAGCGCTCGTCTTGAAATTAGAAGAAATTTGTGGTTCCGACACGACGGCGCCCCTGTACATTTTTCACTTGCAGCTGGAAATCACCTAAAAAGAACATTTGGTGACAGATGGTTCGGTCGCGGTGGCCTCCACGGTACATCAGTGAAGTACTCGCGTGTAATATTTAGTTTCTAATTGTGTACCAGTACTCATGAGTTGAGACAACGTACAGTGAGCCACATTTGATTTTTACTGACGCTAATGTGTATGTTTCATAACGTCAGCTTACAATTATGATGATGCAGCGCGTCTGTTAATATGCTGCATCTGCAACCTAACCTCGAACTGCTTAGTTTGGTACTGCCTTTCTCCTCCCTCTACAATTTTCTGCACAATGTTTTTATACCAGTGAAGTAAAATAGCAAATATGCAAGTAAATGGTTAGAGAGAATGCTTGGCTCAATAGTGGAAAGCAGAATGATGTATGGAATAGAAATTTGGGGGTCATTTGAAGGATGGAAAGGGATAAATATGATAAATAGATTATTGTGTAGAATTGTTCTAGGCTTACCTAGATCTTCACCTTATGAGGTTGCCCTAGGAAGATTGGGCTATAAAAGCATGGTCATAGAAAGAGTATTGAAACATTGGTATAGAATAGGGAGACTAGAAGATTAATCAGTGTTGGGTAACACAAGGAAAAATTAAGGAGAGAAACTTGGTTATCTAAAATTCAAAATATCCTACAAGAAGCCGGGCATGGGATTAGCATGGTACGAGGGAGAAAGATTGGGTAAAAGATTTTGGAAAGAGATAACAATAAGAATTGAACACATTGAAAAACAGGAAATATGGGTAAATTTTATCACCAAAACATCTCTAAATTATGTAGTACACTAAAAATTGTGTGGGAAAGAGAAAGATATATTGAAATTGGTGATAAAGTAGGAAGGGAAGGATTGGCATGGTTTAAAACAGGAGTGAAATATTTAAGTGGATTAAAAAATGGATACACAAAGGGGATATGTCCTATGTGTGCAGAACCTGAGTACGTGGCATTGTATATTAGAATATATTAGTTTTGGAGGGAACATTTCCTATTACAGACGTGGGAAAACCTACCAGATGAAATAAGAGGTAGAAGAATTTTAAATTTAAAATAAGATGAAACCATTAAGGAACTAGGAAAATACATAGGCAAAGTAAGACAAAAATGGTTATGGGCGTAAAATACTTAGAAAATGTGCTTGAGAAATAATATAGGATTGTCAGATAGTGAAAGGAGGATGAAATGAGTAGGGGAGGGTATGGGGGTAGTTATCTAGCATTAGTTAAACAGGATCCTTATGCAATAACCAGGGTGTTAGTGTGTCCTAAGGAATAAGCAACTCTCAAGGATAGAAATTTGGCCGAATGTTTAGTATTGTAGGAAATATAACTTAATATTGTATTGAATGTATAAATTACTTTTAATGTTGTGTTTTGTTTTTGGTTGGATCGGAGCCCGGTCCCCTGGATATTCCAATAGGTAGCTGCTGATGAACCGGGGACTGGGGGCTGAGTTAATTAAATTGGAATAAATTTTAATTGGAGTTAGTGCCTTCCAGAATTGCCAAAGGCACTGTTCCTAATTGTTATATTTAAAAGTAATCATTTTTATTTATGTTTATTTTGTTAAAAACATTCTCTATGTGATGCACGAGAAATAAACCTGGTATTACCAGTGAAGTATACTATTTTTCATACAATCCGTGTCTTAGGCTAAGGTTTTGGAGTCAAGTTATTCGATTTTTTGTTTAATCGAAAAATAATCGTTTGCTTTACTTTTGAGAATATGCAATGGCGTATAATATCCCTTTATCCTCTTATTGTGAGATAGGTAACAATAAATGCATATTAATGTAAAGGGTTAGTTAAAAGTCCCGCACCAACTTTTGAAGCATGTGTTTCAGTGACATGAAACTCCATGTGTGGGGATAGTGGCATATTGAGAACTCAGAAATTATTTATTGACATTTTTCTGCTTCCGGTTGATGAAACTATGGTCCTCTGCCGTGTTCCCTTGTGCAAAAGAGAATCGATGGAGTGGCAGGCGTAAACCTGGTGAATCTCCGCCTCTAAAGGCCAAGGTCAGCAGTTAACCAAGAAGGTCATGGCCACAATCTTTTGGGACTGTGAAGGAATACTTTTTATTGACTTCTAGGAGAGGAACACCGTAGTAAATGGGCAGAACTATTCTGGTCTACTGCACAGATTACGTGCTTCCATCATAGAGGAAAGGCGAGGAAAGCTGAATGGTGGTGTGCGCCTTCTTCACGACAACGCGCCTGTGTACACAGATCTTGATTGATTGCAAAGGAAGCTCTGAAGAAATTTGGCTTCATGGAGATCATCCACCCTACATCTCAGATCTTGCTCCCAGTGACTATTTCCTCTTCTCAAAACTCAAGAAAGACCTTCGAGGTATGACAAAGAAGTGATGGATGCTGTTTATGCCCATTTTGCAGACAAGACTTCTGACTATTTGGGGGGGGGGGTTAAATGTTATGTAATGAAAAATTATGAAATGTAATTCAAAGATGTGAGAAGTGTATTGCAATAAATGGTAACTATATTGATATGTGAAATATAGTTTTTGTCTTTTGTCTTTGCCGGATACTTTATGGACCTATCCTGGTAACTCCAACTCTCATGTTTTAAATGAAATGCCCAATATATTTTTATATTTTAGGAGAATACTCTTTAAGAGGTTTTAAAAAATACCCACAATATGTAGTACTGTGCAAATTTATTGTTACTAAATCAAGAAAACAAAAACGTGTAGCGAATAACAAAACGCATCTTTTCTTTACTGTATATTGTCACTGATGACAATGAATGAATGAATTGTGTTTAACACCCGTTTTAACTACTGAGACACCACAGGCGGTGGACACTGATGATACATGAGACGAAATGATAAATTGGGAAAGGATTTATTTTTAAGGAGGGACACCTTCCAGGCCTAAGTTTAGGGTACCTCCCCTGCATTTGGCATTTATGAGGACTGAGAAAAACCTGAAAAAACGTAAGTCAGGGAGGACGATCCTTGCGAGATTCGAACCCCAGACCTTCCGCTCACAAGTCCGCGCCTTAACGACCTCGGCCACCCGTGGCGGTCAGTGATGATAAATGCTGTTCTTTGTTTATATCCATGGAATTATATTTATTGATATGGAATGATATTATTTAAGGGATCAAATTTAACAACTAATGCGTTAAATAATTTATCTAATTTTGACCGAAAGAGAAATAATTGTAATTTTAGTTATCGTTGTCTTTGACGATTTCATGGAGAAGCGGCAAATTTATTTAATGAATGCATCCATTTCCACACACAACAGGGACAAAAATTGTAAAAGAAGAAGGAGAAGAATATACTATAACTGCAAGCGTAAAGGACTTACCAAGATCAGGTCGCCCGAAAAGTGCAGTTCGTGATAATATTGCATTGAATGTTTTCCCTCGTGTGCAAGAAAATTCAAACGTTTCTACTACAAATATGTCGTTAGAATCAAATTGTAAGTCAAAGTCCGTGTAGAAAATCCTTAAAAGTGGAAGCAACATCTTGCAGGAATTTTCGCGATAGAAGTATGCAGTACATCAAGAACAGTATCGTAAAAAGCAGTTCTGGGAGGAGGCAATTACCCAGGGAACTTCCAAATAAATTCCTCACGAACGCACGAGCTGATTCGTATTTATAACATTTACACACAAAAATGTGTTACTCCCTTGGAAACCCTTGAATTATTTCCTTGATAACAGAAATGCTGTTATCCAATTTAGAACAAAACGTAACGTGTATATGTTGCTGCTGTTATGCAGGACGCAATTGGAAATGTGCAAAATTAAGCAGCCGCAGTAACCGCATGCCAACGTAGAAAGAGAATTTGAAATAAGGAGGGTGGGGGGCTGCTGCTGCTCAGCAAACAAAAGACGAACGCAACGGTATTCATTGTAGAGAGGAGGGGCGGTTAGCACACGACGCAGAGCACAAAAAACCAGTTTCACTGGACGTGCGTGCTAATGAACTAGCTGCTGTTGCTCATCCTCAGGGCTTCTGACGGTAACGCACTCAAAGGGTTGTCCAGCACAGCTGTCTTCCACGCTTTTATGATGTGATCTCTGTAGCTTTGCGGTTCATATCGCGGCGTCCATTCATTAGGCAATACGTCAGAGATTCTATGTGCTGCCCATTGAAAATCATCTACACAAAACTGGCAAAAGACAGCGTTTCTCAAAGAATTTTCAAGTGGGGATCAACCTACTCCTATCTCATACAAGAACTATTGTATCATGTGGCTTTTCAAGCTATAACTTTATGTACATATAATTACAAGTAATTCTTGGAACAATGTAGCTGAAATAAGAACTAGAGAAGCAGAAATAGGGTTAAACACTTATGTCTTCTGCCTTTGAAGAACATAAGCGGTTGGAAATATAGCGATATTTGTGATACTTATGTGTTTTATCTATTTCGCGTCTATCGATCCCGTTATTTTAATACAGGATGTAACAAAAAGGCAAGTCAAAACTTCGAGGAAGCATTCCCCACATTTACAGATTAAAAAAAAAATAGTTTGAACATGGGTCCGGAATTAATTTATCTCCATGTTAGAGCTCTTCAACACCTGTACCAAAATATTAAAAAACTGCGCTGTAGGAAACAGAATATCGTATGAAATGTTCAAAATGTTCCCTGTTAGCACGGACACGTCCATCAACCCGCCGTCGCATGTACTCCCTGATACGTTGATGATCCCTGAAGTATCTCGTATTGTCTGGCAGTCTTACAGAATACGAGCACGAAGGCTGTCTACATCTTCGGCCAATTCAAAGAGCAAATGAGCATCTGCCAACTCTGTATGTGAAAGTCTCATTTTACTGTACTTGAAACGAGCTTCAGAACTGACACTACATGCTCGGTGCTACGTCAAGCAATGAAGTGAGTAGCGTAACAAGCGGACTACTTGATACAGAACAACCACTTCAGCGGCGAACCTAGGAACAACACCCCCATCCCATTAAACCAGATGTAAAAGTGAATGTTTACGTACTGTAGTATGAAGCAACTAATTGTTCTTTGTGGTGTTATTGCCACAGGACAGCTATGCTGGCATTCTACCTTGCATATCACACCATGTAAGCGGAGTTGTAGACAAAGGGTTCTAACAAGGAAATAAAGCATTTCCGGACTCATGTTTATGTAACATATTTGAAAGGAATGTTTTCGCAAAGTTTTGACATGTTTTTGTTGAACTTGTATTTATGTATATGTAAATATACGTTATCAAGCACCTAAAACTATCACCGCAAATACTTGGATTCCAGAATATGTCCTTGCCGCTCGCACGAGGTTTTGCGTCTCGTCCAAGACCTGCCCCCATTCCCACTCACGACCCCTTTACCTGTCTGTTCTTGAACTTTTGAGCAGTCACCAGTCTACATTCTTTAGAGCAACTTATTTTTGTGTGTAAATGTTATCCTTTCAGAACTGTAATTCACGTCTTGTAAATAAAGTTGACACTACTAATTTTCAGTGCAATACAAGAAGCACACGAATGCATACAGTTTTGAACGTTCGCAACACAATCGCTACTGAAATTGACAAAAGTTGGGGTTCATAGCTTCTCACATACAGCAATAAAGGTGTTAAAATTCAAACCTTAGAAATATACACGTGTTCATTGTCTATGACAAGATGATCCCGCAGCACGTGTGCGTTATTGTGAGTGGTTTCTTTCATCAGTGACGAGGATTAATCGACTCACAGCTTGTTTTCTTTTCAGACGAAGCGTGGTTTACTAAATATTTGTATGAACATTCACAACACCCACTATTGGTGTTCTGAAAATGCAAATTGTATATAATAAACCCTTCTTAATTATAGGAAAATTGCAGTTTGCAGTGCGATTGGCGCAAGGCTCCAGTTTTTTACGGGCAGGCAGTAAATTGAGAGAGGTACCGAAATGACAACCTGACTCCGTTTTTTAATCAGTGACGGAAGAAGAGAAAACATATGGGTGGTATCAACAATATTATACAGCAGAATAGACCATGGGAAAATTGGAGAAGTGTTTGAAGATTAGGGATCTCGTCCCCAGATCTAACTGTCTATGATCTTTATTTGTTGGATAGCCTGAAGGACAAAGTGTACAAAACAAATCCTCACGCACTGCAAGAACTCAAGGAAAACATACGAAATGATAACGGAAACATTACAGTGGTCGAAGTAAATCATTTCTATTGGAACGTGTTTACCCGGTACAATGCCTGTTTAGCTGAGAGAGGACGAAATTTCCAGCATTTGCTTAGGGTAAGATTTTATACATAGTTTAACAAGTGAAGTCAGAGTATATGTGTGGCCGGCTGTAGCATGTCCAGCTGCCGAGACGCGAAACCCCTTACAAGCGGTAAGGACATATTCTGGAAGCCCTACATTTCCGAAATGGGATGTGCTGTTGATGCGCTATTTCTACCGAATTGAAGCTCAGACAAGGGCTCATCAACGTATCTCATAGTTTCAACAATTATTAGGAAGAATACTCCTAACATAAACATGCTTTTATTCTTTCCAATGTAACAATGCCTACTGACTTCAAGAAAACAGAACTAGATCACATTGGAATGTCAATGTGGGTTTTTGCATGATTCTAGGCCTTCTAATTAACGTTATATGTAGGGCTCGGACTTTCAAACAATTGAACCAACGTGTTGTTTGACCATAACAGTACATATCTGTTAGTATAGGGAAATAATCAACAGTATGGTGGGGTTTATCTGAATATGCCTAAAATTTCCAAACCCTAATCGTATGCAACTTCATTTGTCTGCCTCATATAACAGCTTAACTAATGCACTGCACATTCCTGCCTACCGCGACCGTATTTGTGCGGAGTGCAGTTATAAGACAGTACTTTTTATTAATGCTGCAAAAACCGACATTATCATAATGTATATGCTATATCTGTACTGTGTGCGCTGAGGTGCACTGCAATGTACTGTCGAATGTTTCCATAAATTGTAAACAACACGTAGTCAAACACGTACTGTTGCTGCTTAACAATCGGGAAAAGGTGTTGCTTTTTGTCTACTGACCATGGTAATTGTCTTAAAAAAAAAAGGCCTGAATGCCCAAGACTTCGTATATCTTATTAACTATTTCGCCTTGAAATGTGCCAAAAAATCCAATTTAATCCAGTTTTATTTTCTAGAAGTCAATAGGCATTGATTGTTCCGCTTGGAAAAATGTAACTTGTTGTTAGTCATAAATTTCAAAAAATTATTGAAATATTTGTATGGGCTATATTGTCTGAACTTAATTTCTGTAAAAAATTCAATAATATATTTCGTTTCAGAAACTGTATATTTAGGTGATTACGGTATATATGCATGTCTATATTTTTAAATCGGCGTTGATTATAATTATTTATTTTGTATTATAATTTATATATAAAAGGAAACATTTTATTAATAGAAGAACATTAAACTACTTTATAGTAGTACTTTGGGGGGGGAGGGAGAAATTATATTTGATATGTTTGGTTCGGTTAAATATTACTGTAGGTATGTTCATAGCCTATTTATGTTTTACCATATACTTTGTATCGTCATTATTAACTTTATGAACTGAAAATGTAGTTGGTATTCATATTAATGAGGCCTGCCAACTGTTGCAAACTCCAAAATCATGATCAAATTTTTTCATGAACGAAAAAGTTTGCAGCGGAAATCACATTTGTTTGTGCTTCTTAATTATACTGGGTGACTCATTTAAATTTTGTTTTTCTTCGTCATTCTTGGGCAAACTGCTCCATTACGTACAAAAATCTGTAGCTGGTTTGCAGAGTTTAGGCGAGAAAGAACAAGCACACGCGGCATCCCAGCATCACCAGTCACTGAAAAAAACATCGTCATAAAATATACTGTAGAAACCATAGTAAAGAATGGTCCCCGAGGGACTTAGAGGAGTCTAAGCATTCATTCATCGCAAGTGCCAGAAATCCTAAACGAATATCTTCGCAAGATGAGGCTTTGCTATCGTTGGGTCACAGAGGAATAAAAGGCAGCAAGAATGTAATTTTTTTTTTTTTATTGGTTTATTTATGGACGCTCTTTAACAGCTCAGGTCATCAGCGTCCCATTCAACTCAGGGCGTGAAACGGCCGACAAATTTTGCTCAGAGGCCTCTCTTTCAGGCTTGAGGTTCTTTTTCGTGCCGTAAATGTACGACACGGGACCCACGGCTTTACTTCCCTTCCGAAGGAAGCCATACTTAGGATTTTTACGCCCCGAAAAAATCCATCGGTCCTGGCCGGGTTCGAACCGAATGTAATGGTACCAGGAAATGGTTGTTTCCATAACGATACCTCCTGATATCCTCACAGGTGAGAAAGGCGATTTACCAATACGACCCAAAATCAAAGACGTAATTGCCAATGTTGGTCTTTCCAAATGAAAGTAAAGGTTAAATAATGTCCAAGCGAAGGTTGGAAGTTTGTTGCCAGTTTCTTCTCAACAGGCCGCCACTCCAGAAAGGAAAAACTGTCCCTTTGAAAACAACGGCACTTCTACAAGAATCGGCCTGACCATTGTAACACCCACCATACAGTCAAGATCTGACTCTCTTGTTCTTTTTCTTGTTTCCAGCTGTTAGGGAAAGCTGCAAGTGTTGCATCATCCAAAGAGGAAAATGGTGTCATCTTCTAAGGAAGCATGTTGTGACTGCCTCCATTATTAATTTTGCAATTTTTTTAATTATGTTTAACGTCTGTTTTTACTGCTGTGGCATCTCAGGCTGCACACACCACTCTGGTGATACATGAAATGAAATGAGAAATGGGGAAAGTTTAGGGGAAACTCGTTTATGCCATTTATGAGGACTGAGGAAAACCTAGAAAACGCCTCAGTCAGGGAGGACAGAGCTTGTGGGAATCGAACCCCAAACTTCTCGCTCACGAATCGTACCTCCTTATCGACACTCGCGGCGGTATGCTTTGAAGGAAGCAACTTATACTTTCAAAAGAAATAGATTTAAGTTGGCATTCTATTTAGCAGAATCCGAAAAATTAAAAATCTGCCCACGCGGTGTTCATAGCGCATGATTTGAGATTCCTTACTGAAATATTTGTTCGGACGCAGCCAAACGCTGCATTTCCTTCTGCACGCGACCTTGGTTGCTTGCAAGTAGTGTGGCTTTGACCGAATAGATGGCACATGTGTACCAGTGCGTGGAGAGTGGAGTTATAATAGAGAAGCAAGCAGGAAGCGAACAAAGTTACGTCATCAAGAGGCTCTCTGTTCAAGCATCGTTAATAATGAAAAGTTTTATTATTTTATAATATGGTTTAGTAATACATTAAATTGTAGACAGCATAGGCTTAAAAAGGTGAAGTATGTATGCATTTACTGTTATTGGGCTTACACCCGGGTATATGTATTATTAGAACCGCCACGGATAGCCCAGATCGTTAAGGCGCGGACTTGTGAGCGGGAGGTCTGGAGTTCGAATCCCGCCAGGACCGTCCTCCCCTGATAGGTTTTTCCAGTCCTCATAAATGGCAAATAAGAGATACCCTAAACCTAGGCCTGGAACGACTCTTTCCTTAAAAATAAATCCTTTCCCAATTTATCATTTCATCTCATATATCATCACATCAGTGTCCAGCGCCTGTGGCGCCTCAGTAGTAAAAACGAACTATATTATTATTATTAGCAGTGTTACATTATTATCAACTGTGATTGATGTATCATTTGTGTTTAATGTATGTAATATTATGTAATGTAATAGAAATTGTTGCAAATATGCTCCTAAAATGCTCAGTGATTATGTATATCCATTAAAATTGGAAGTACAGTAAGGTGTTCAATTCGCGGTGTGAACTTTTGGGCCGTACCCTTAAATATAAAAACAGCTGACGGTAGGATTGCTTTGCATGGGAAGATCGCCAGCTGGTGTTCATTTGTCATTAGTTTCAACATAAGAAGCGAAAACATTTCGTTATTGTGTTAATACGCTTCATTCAGAGCATAGAGGTAGGGAACTGAATGTGAGGCTTTTACAACTTTCGTATGCTTTAATGTGAGGAATTTAAAACTTACAATGGCTGTTATCATAACGATACAACAGTATGAATAAATAAAACTGATATATTGAAAACGGAAAAGGAATATTACAACTGGTAAAACTAACTTTTAGAAGAAAAAATTATTGATAGTATATTGGTATAAAAATATCGCTTTACTGTACTTGTTTTAATCATAAATACGTCAGGTGTTACACAGTATCGTGGAAAAGTGATTACAAACAATTTTCTCCGTTATGAACTGTTTATGTAGGTATATTTGATAAATATAATTTACTAATCCATTTCTACTTTGGGGCCAGAGGTCTTATTTTACCAGACTAAGTATTAGACCTACAGAGTCTTCTTAACTCGATAAATACTCAAGGCGCAGAAACTGAAATTTAAGCACACTAAAATAAAACTTTCAGGAGCATCAATAATTTAACAAGCAGTTAATATATACGAATATTTTATCCAGCCTAACGTGCTGCATTTCTAACAGTTGACTGAATGTTGAATGCATATTTTAAAACAATATCTTCTAGTGTCTGTAGCAGTACCTCGCGCAAATAATAGTTTGTGATCAAGAAAGTTCTGACTGAGGATTTATCCAGTTTTTCCTCAATCATAAATGGCAAACATGGGAGATACTCTAAGCTTAGGCATGGAACACTTCCTTCCTGTAAATAAATAAACAAATAAATAAAAATCCTTTCCCAGTTTATCATTTCATCGCATTAATCATCAATGTCAACCGCCAGTTATGTCTCTAGTTAAAATGGAAATAAACAAAATTAAAACAATTGAACGGGGGGGAGGAATCCATCCAGTGTCAATGGTTCAACATTTAGTCTCCTAACCAAGAAGTAATGACTTATCGAGCCACCATAGCAGTATGAGGTTTTGCATTATCATGTTTGCTCGAGAAATCATGCCTGTACAAATATTACGACCATTTTTATTGAACAGCCCTTGTTGTTTATGAATGTAAGGGAATGACGCACTGCAGTGCTGCTGTGCAACTGTGTATCACTTGTTTCTTGGGTTGGTTACAGAACTTTGGGGCGTGTTCAGTTTTTTTCTATTTGGTGGCTGTGATGTTTCGTGGTTCACAGAATATTCGTACAGACTTTCAGATGCTCGTTATAAGTTCTAAACCGCTTTGCAGAGAACTGTGTTGTACTTTGGCCGAAGGGAAACTTGTGGTAATAGGAAATAATTGTGAGAAACTTATTTATTATAGTTTTTCGTGTTCCCTCAGAAGTCGTTATGAAACGTTGTGGTGCTAGCAAATTTTGTACGCCTTACATCATGTCAAATTGCACCTGATATTCGTATTTGCTGGTATTACCTGTGGAGCACTTGGTTGCAGCGGTAAACACGTGGAATGTTTTGATCTGGAGAGGTGAGAGGAAGCTGTAAGTATTGCCTATCTCGCACAGTCGCAATTATGTGAATGTTCCACCTGATGCGTCACTCTCAAGTGGTTCCCAGAAAACTCTGCCTCCTGTTTTATACGACTGATTGTTGTTGGCTTATAAAATTGAATATAGGTGATTATAGTGAAACAGTATATGTTTGGCAACACAGCCATATGTTAATATGAGAAAACTTGCAGTTATTTCAATATCAAACAATATTGCATTCGAAGCAACAGTGCTCATGCAGACGCTGTTAGCAGCGATATTCAGTTGTTTCGTTAGTAGTCAGTTGTTTCTCAATGGCAGCGTGAAACGGTTGCCTTATTTCGATATGTGTTAATTAAATGTAAATAAAATGAACACCATTCAAAGCTTGTATTTGTGATCATTGGAAGAGCAAATATAAGTAAAACAAACTGGGTAGACGTACTCCATATATTAATTTCAGTCAAACTGTTATTTCAAAATATAGAATGTATACAATGCTTTCTGTAGACTTCATCCTGCAATCTCAAAGGGTCATTGTCAAGTTTGCTGCCATAAAAACGAGATTTTTTTTTTAAAAAAATAGGTGCGTTACTTATGATGTTTTATTAACTTCTTTCATTTATCTTCAGCCATGTACACACGAGTTAGCATGTCGGTCATGGTGGTAACCATACTTGCCTCCTAAACCCAAGATCGCGGGTTCGATCCCGGCCAGGATCAATGGATTTTTTTCGGGCGTAAAAATGCTAAGCATGGCTTCCTTCGGAAGGGAAGTAAAGCCGTGGGTTCCGTGTCGTAGATTTACGGTATGAAAAAAAAACATCAAGCCTGAAAGAAGAGGCCTCTGAGCAAAATTTGTCGGCCATTTCACTCCCTGATTTGAATGGAACGCTGATGACCTCAGATGTTAAAGAACGTCCGTAAATAAACCAAATAAAAAAAAAAGTTAAAACTAGTTATTAAGAGTCTAGAAGCTTGCGAATTACGCATATTTAGCAGTAGCAGTAGTACATTTATGTACCTACCTCTTGTTTATTCTGCCGCAAGACGCAGCTGCAACTCTTAAGATTTGAACTGTGCTTTTTAAACCGTCTCTGTGTTCAGCGATGGATGTTCCTACAGAACTGAGCTTGGAATATACGAAGTTTTAGAGACGTAAGTGAGAAGGCATATGGTTCACAAAGAACATTTTATGGTGCACGTGAGAAGTTTTTGTACGCCCGTGCTTTTATGCGTTTGCGGCAATATGGGGTCAGGTCGCTTTGTTCAAGGCAACAAGTGGCACGGCTCGGTTGTAAACCCCTTCATAACCTGCTGGTAAAATGAATTCCAAGTCCTTGAATGTGTATGCATGCTTCCTGCCCTTTGTATGATTAGCTCTACTCTGGAATACGTAAACATCGCCACTGTTTGAGCTGTAATTAGAAGTGTACCTACCTCTATCGTACTTCTGTCGGTCCTGGTGGTCTAGTGCTAACCATAGACCGGCGGCCGCAGGTTCAATCCCGACCCGGGTCGATGAATTGTTTAGGACGTAAAATTTCTAAGTATGGCTTCCTTCTGAAGGGAAGTAAAGCCGTTGGTTCCTTGACATAAATTTACGGCAAGTAAAAGAACCTCAAGCCTGAAAGAAGAGGCCTCTGAGCAACCTGAGTTGAACGAAACGCTAGTGATCAGGCATGTTAAATAGCGTCCTTAAATAATAATAATAATAATAATAATAATAATAGTAATAATAATAGTAATAGTAATAATAATACTAGTAATAATAATAATAATAGTAATAATAATAGTAGTAATAATAATAATAGTAATAATAATAATAATAATAGTAATAATAATAATAATAATAATAATAATAATAATACTATACGTGCTTTGTTGCAATATACTTTAGCAGTCATGGGAAAAAAATTAAGTATTGTAAATTTAGTGTTAAAAATGGCAACCATTATTTGCACAAATGCAACAGTTTTCGGGCTTGGCATATGCACTGGAACCGAAAGGCAAAACTAAATAAAAAATAGCAAAGATAGTATTTTTATATCACCAAGATAAAGCCAAAACACAATATGCTATTTAATGTTATGTACATTCCCCCCCCCCCCTTTTATTCGATTTATTTAACGGCGCTCCTTAACATCTCAGATTATCAGCGTCCCATTCAATTTCAACGGCCGACAAATTTTGCTCAGAGGCCTCTTCCTTTGGGCTTGAGGTTTTTTTTCGTGCCGTAAATGTACCACACAGGACCCACGGCTTTACTTCCCTTCCGAAGGAAGCCATACTTAGGATTTTTACGCCCGAAAAAATCCATCAATCCTGGTCGGGTTTGCACTCGCGATCTTGGCTTTAGAAGGCAAGTATGGTTACCACTACACCACCAGGACCGACATGTATGCACATTCGTATTGAAGTGTTATCCGGATGACGTATTGCACGGGAGGCAGTAGATGATCTTTTATTGGTGACTTAATGACTTAAAGATCATTTATAGCTTGACACATCAAAGTATTGAGGAATTGAATTAGATTTGGGTCGATAAGGACAGAGAAGACATGTTCAGTGCGCTAGGCTGGCCGTATGTGACCCAATGGGTCACCTTCGGCAGGAAGGGATGAAGTAAAAGAGACATAGTATATGTCACCTTTCTGTTAAGTCTATATTTTATACCTTTAAGTACAACTGATACCCAACTTGCCATTTTGGCAAGGCCCGTTCAAGTCATCGGTTAATCGTCCTCCATGTCCACCATGTGCAAATGTTATGCTGTCTGCGCATGCATTCCTGCATCGATTTATGCCATGCACCATCAGGCGACTTGCTGGCTTCTTTGACTCGTAGCCCAGGAAGACAGACATCGGCGCTGAAAGAGATAGCACACGGACTATGGTGGCGATATTGCCTGGGCTTTCTTCCTCTTCGGGACAGGCTTTCCTTTTTTTATTATAATTATCATTTCCTTTTGATGGTAACATTTTGACTGTAAATATTATTTGATGAGTAGCACTGTTTTATTTTGGATCTAAAATTATTTCGCTCTCTAGGATGTACGTACATTCTGTATTATTTTATTTAATTAACAAAACAAGGTACTAATTTAAAATTCAAGAGCAAGGGCATTTCTTGTTGCGTTATATTTGTTCGCTTTCCTCCTCCTTTTTTTTTTTTTTTTGTCATTTTGGACAGTTGTATTCCACCTTCAGTGGTTACTTTATAAAAACTGTTATAATGTTCTTTCGCCAACTCCGTTTCATGTTATGCATTGTGAAACACATTAGAGCCACGTTTACAAGCTTAGTTTGCTCACACTTTTTAAGCTAAAGTCATTTCTGGTGGTCTAGTTGCAGCCATCATATCTGGCATTGACCTTCCCAAATCTGTATGTCGGAAACGAGCGTTGGCATACTCATCATAGCATGAACTTAGCACCACATACCTTTTGTTGCATTCTGAATAGATCAACGTAATATGCAGCACACTACATTATGATGTAAAATCATTATTGGGGACATAATACATATACCCTCTATCTCGAACGCTTTTGACGTGAACGGTTAATTACATTAATTGTAATGTAGAAATAGTTTAGTAATAGGTTAGAAATGCATTGTGTCAACTGATGAGTGTGTCCGAATCCACACGCTTATTATTTATGTTAGTGATATTCATATGACCACTTTGTATATTCATTAAAGTCTGTTTTATAATAATATTTTCAACGTATGTGTATATGCCATTTATTCATTGTGCTACACTTAAATACCGTCCTCTTAAAAAAAATTGCGAATCCATTTATTTTCTATCATTGCCGCCAATCTTCGAGCGTGGAATCCATCAACTTTCTAAAATAATTGCAGTCCTCTGCTTGTGGCAATTGTGAACCTGGAACCTTGAAAAAGATTCCTGTTGATTTTCGCCCAAACATGTTCCGTTGGGTTCAAAGCTGGTGATTTTCGGAGGCCAGGCTATGTCTGTGTGCTCCGAAAGCCATTTCCTGGCCTGACTAACTTATGGACTGGAATGTAATGATGAAGAACATGTTCCAGGATGTCATATAGGCTCTACTGTTCAGCCTTTTATGAATGCGTTTAAAAATACTGCTCTATCCCGAGATATCGAGGCTCAACAAGCAACTAACGCTCATTCAGCCACTTCTTGCAAGAGACAGAATACGAGTAACACTGGTGCCAGTACCGAACGGCAGCGGAGAAAGCCGAGCCCAATGCAAGTAGTGTAACTTCAACAAATGTGCGCGGATAATTAGCAAACTGAGCAAATCGACCTTTAGCTCAGTTGGTTGGAATGTTGTACTCATAATAAGGTCATGGGTTTGATCCCTCAAGGCCAAACTTCCCCCCTCTCTCTTATAATCGTCATAATTTGTCTATACAGTTCTTAATAAAATTAATGCTACATTTGAGAATGTAACTTTTTAGGGAGGAAAACTTATAGGTTGCACTTTTAGGTTAGGTTAGAATAAATAAATACATGCAAGACTTTTAATGTTTAAAATGTCATTTTCATTTTGGTTGCGGCTCTATTTTATGTTAAGCTAGATTAGATTAAGTTTAATTAAAAAAATATACATATAATGTTAAAAGAGTATGCCTTTTTTCATTTTGTTTGCGGCCGCTTCCTGTTGCCATTCGGGACTGCGGCATTCGGTTTTCTCCGCTGCCGCTAGGGACTAAAGCACCGGAGGTTTTACGTGTCTGTACAGGGTAAGTTCAAGAGTTAACCAGAACCGTCTTTTGTAGCGAGTCCCAATCGCCTGTATTGCAATAATGAATGTAGCTCCTCAAAGAAAACGACGTCTCCCTAATCGAAATTCTCATAAGAGCTCCGCAAATGCCAAACTGTCAACTATGCGATCTTCGATTAAAGCTACCTTAATTATTATAGCTCTACACCGAAGTGCAAAATCCTTACAGCGGTTGCTAACAGTTCGGCGTATAAAGACAAATCGGCTGTAGTATAATCACGTTATTATTATTACAAGTTATTCTATTTTTTTTTTTACTTAATTTTTATTTTATTATGTCTGTGTGTTTAAGTAAAGTTTTAATAAATAAACTGGATGACAAAGAACTTTTTATAGGTAATTATTGCAAATAAATTATTTTTACTTAGGACACTATGTAGCTCACCTTAACACGTTATGTTTTCGTTCTTAAAGCTATTGAATGTTTCTAGAAATGTGCGTCATTTTTGCAGAACGGTTTTCAGTTCAGTAGGGCAGAGATAAGGGCACTCCTTAACAACAGACGCGGCAGGAAGTTCATTCATAGGACGGATCTCACGTCAGCAGCTTGAGCAATCTTACATGTGTCATCCAAATTAAACGGATGAGACGAGTAAACAATAACTGTTGCGACTTATATAGGGAAATACCGCCAGTGTTTGGGTTACTACGTCGTGCGGACACTCCACGCTTGCTTGCTCTTACACCAGAATGAACAAATATTAGCAGAAATAGGCCAGAACCCTATCAATCAGCGCAAACGTAGGCAAACTCAGTTTGGGAACAAAACACTTGGGCCCTCCACTAAGCGTGGTCTAATACCTTGCTCAAAATATATTACAGGATCACACATTTAAATCAAAGTTGCAAAATAAATATTGATGCAATGTAATTTTTGACAGTTTGTAATTCTAGATTGAAGAATTGTATAAAATTAGAATAGGCATTCTCAGGATTAGAAATATGAACAAGTTATTGATACAGAAAACAAAGTGGAAATACAAGATTACGTTTAATAATCACTGTTTCCATAGTTATTTCAACACTCAGTACCTAGTGTGTTTTCCGTGAGCTGCAATGACTTCGTAACACCCACGTGACTTGCTTCACACCAGCCTCCTGATAAAGATTTGTGTACCAATGAGGGTGGTCGAGGTCGTTAAGGCGCGGACTCGTGAGCGGGAGGTCTGGGTTTCAAATTTCGCCAGGACCGTCCTTCCTGGCTGAGTTTTTTTTTCAGATTTTCCTCAGTTCTCATAATTGGCAATTGCCGGGGAGGTACTCTAAACTTAGGCATGGAATGTTTTCTTCCTGCTATTTGTGTAACTTTGAGCCGCCGGTCTTTCATAATGTCTCCTTCCACAAGAGCGATGTTTTCAGGAGTGAGCACCTCCAAGGGCCGACCTGCACGCTCTTCGTCTTCAATGCTTTCTCGACCAATTCGAAAAAGTTTGGTCCATTCTTTTACGGTAGAATATGAGGGGGATGCTTCCCCATATATGCCATCCAATTGCTGTTTAGTTTCATTTGGAGTAAGTCATTCTTTAGTGAAGAACTTAATAACAACTGGATTGTTCATTTTGAACATATCACAATCTTCTATACATAGCCTTCTTTATGCGACTGTATTTGAACAATGAACACAGCGGAGCGAAAGTTACAGCTGCAATTATTTACGTAGTGTTTTGTGAAGGCGAGGCTAGAAACTTTTGGACCTACCCTCGATATTGTTTATTTGATTTATTTACGGACACTCTTAAACATCTGAGATCATCAGTTTTCCATTCAATTCAGAGCGTGAAATGGCCGATAAATTTTGCTCCGAGGCCTCTTTTCTGGCATAAGGTTTTTTTATCTGCCGTAAATGTACGGCATGGAACCCACGGCTTTACTTCTCTTCCGAAGAAAGCCATACTTAGGATTTTTACGCCGGAAGAAACCCATCGACTTCGCGATCTTGGGTCTTAAGATCTATCGTTTCCACTAGACCACCAGGACCGACACATGTATTAATAAATAACCTCAGTCTTAGAGAGGCAGTTTTGAGGGCAGAGGTAACCTATATGAAATGAAAGAGCCCGTTATATCCCATAAAGGGCTAGGGCGTGCTGCTAGAGGGAAACAGCACAGATAGTTGATCCGTTGTGAAATCTGAAACACTTGTCTCTTTGCGTACGACTTTCAGTTTAAATTTGAGTGACTTAAAATAATTGAGTATTTCTATAATTCACTGCTCTTAATCGCATCTGACATGAATGTAAGTTTTATTTAGTGTGAGCGAACTGTGTAAAAATACGCAGCATTAAAATATTTGTTGTGGTCTAATTTGTCACTTATAAGTTTTCAGACGGATATCTATAACAGCAATAAAACATACGTATTTACATAAAAACCCGGATTCTAATAATGTACTGGACCATATTTTTATGGAAAACGCCGTGATCAGTGGGCAAGATTTACTCAGTGCTGTAATGGAGTAACATTTGAGACGACAGACATGTACGAGAAGTTTATCAAGAATGAAAGACGCACTTACAGTGACTGGAGTGTGCTCAAAGGATAGGACTGGAAACAAAAGCTTTTTATCATATGAGCACAATGCGGCTGTTCGACACACGTATCGATCACGTTTTCCTCTGCGGACAGCGTTTGCGTCGTGTTCCTGTTGACTACGTCTAATCAAGATGAAAAAGTAAAACTGCATTAGTTATGACGACATGTTAGTGTTACCATCATCATTTAATTATGAAACAGTCAATTGATTAAAATGTTTAGACATTTCTGAAAGTGTTCCTCTTTTGGGAATTCACTGTATCTTGCGTCATGAAGAAACCAACGATGAAGCTTCCTTAAACGGCCTTAAATTGATTTTCAACTAAACAGCTTGTTGCATTTTGGGACTAGAATGAAATCCGAGCTTAGAGATAACTGTTTTGTTTCATTTATTTATTTTATTGCAGTTGCACAGAGATCAACCCTTGAACTGGAATAGTTGAACTTTATTTGCAACTATTTTGATAACTGAACACAATGCATACATAATTTAATTACCCTTATTGTTATTTTATCGTGATTATTATTTGTGTATCTCATAAAGTAACTAAGTAGATCTATGGTTTCAGAACAGGCATTTAAAGAATCAAATGCTCAACAAAATAACATTGTTACCATCGCTATCGAGGACAACGTGGTGGAAGAAAATGAATTCTATTGTTATAAACTGCTTCGAACGGAAAGCAATTCCAGTGCTGTTTCCAGTTCGGCGGAGATTCGGACGGTGGCATTGTCTGGAAAATGTGTTGGGTGCACTAGAGTCCACCTAGGAAGACGAATTTTCACGATCCACCTTAGCTGTATGAGGTTTTGCATTTTCACGAATGCAGGCTTTTATATGTTTTTCCTGCTCCACCATGTAGGATACAGCAGGCGGTAATGTTTGTACTCGAATTAGGGTTGGCCTTTTTCTTGGTCACTTTGGCAGATATAGACTGCATCTTTAAAATGTCCATGAATTTGCGATGCGATGATGTCTGGCGCTTCGTAAAGGTTTCTGCCCCGGTTCGATCGATCGATTGATTTATTTATGGACGATCTTTAACATCTCAGGTCATCAGCGTCCCATTCAAGTCAGGGCGTGAAACGGCCGACAAATTTTGCTCAGAGGCCTCTCTTTCAGGCTTGAGGTTCTTTTTCGTACCGCAAATGTACGACATTTTGGGTTTAGGAGGCAAGTATGGTAGCCACTACACCACCAGGACCGATTTCTGCCCCGGCTTCTGGTATTGGAGCGTTAGGCACAAACGGCCAGCTATGAACAAGGCTTAAGTACCGAAGTATTCTTCTCCTCCTCCAAACAATCCAACAATCCCCCCTTCAATCACCACCTCTTCCCGTCTCTCTAATTTTCTTGTAACTATAAACGCTCTGAAAGTTCTTGAATGCCTCTCACACAATTTTAAATATTGATGAAAACATATATTAGTAGTAAAACACTGAATATAAATCGGGGCCTGAGGCAGTCTGTCGTCTGCATTATGTAATATTTATAATGACAGGTATTCAGTGTGTGGGAAAATAGCTTAAAGAAACTTTTTAAATTAAATAACATTATTTTATACACTTTGCTGATTACCAGAAAAATGATCAAATGCGGAATATATTACAAAAAGGAGCGAATGATTTATGTAAGATTTTAAGTAATTTTAACCTAATAATATTAAAAAAAGAAAACTAAAATAATGGGTTTTGAAAGGAAGAAACACACTCGATCTAAAACAATATAGAAGGAAATAGTTATGCAGAAGAAATTGATTTTCTCTATGGCGCGATCGGTCACGCGGCTTCTCATATTGAAGGTCGCTATCATTCAGGCAACTCCTCAGTTGTCCTCACGAAGCTGGATGAATTCCATTTTATAACTTGCTACTTAGAACATTTCTAAGCCTGTGCTGGGGATCGATCCCGGTACACCCCAGCAGGCAATGAGCAACAGTAAATACTAGACCAAGGAGGCAGTTAGTGAGTTCAAATATCCAGATGTAAATTTGTGCTGTATTCAAGAAATTGATATAAATGAAAACATGAATATTTTTAATATACGTAAGAAACAATAACCTGGATCTTAAAAAAAAAGGTGGAAAAAAGGCATTATAAATATTTTACATAAAGCTATGACTCTTCCGGATCTCACACATGGTGCTCAAAACTGGATTTAAAAAAAATAAAATAGACAGTAGAGGAATTGAATTTCCTCAAAGCGCTAACCCGATACACCTTCATAGACCAAGCCAGAAACTGATATAAGAAATGAATTATAAATACGTTCTGTTTTGGAGGAAAACTAGTTTTCTCACACTCTACACGTCTCCCAGTGCAGTTTTTAAATAAGATTAAACATTGGGACATGAGGGTTGTTGAGGTAATAATGGCGAAATGAATAATAATTTTCTCTTAGATATAATCAAGTTAGAACTAAACCTGAAAGTGCGAGTGGATTAGGAAATGATTTACAATAGCGGTGTTTTGTAGACGCAACATGGCGAATGTAAGCAGAGTGTGTAGCGAAAGTGTTCGCTTGATGTCAAGTAGAGAAAGGCGTAGGCAAGATTTAAGACAACTCTCATGGATTGCGTGGTTTTTGTGCAAGAAAGACATCAATTCTGCACAATTCTTAACGTGAACAAAAAGCTCCTGCACAGAAGACCGTTTACAATTGGGCCAGTGGGTTTGCCAGCGGCAGGCAATCTTCACACAAGAGTGTGAGTATTGGTCGTTTGTCAACATCGCGGTCTCCCAGGAATATTGAGGTTGTGTCTGAATTGATTATACAGAGAATGCCAAAATATATACACACTTCAAGCAAAGAAAAAACTGTGTTAATGTAACAAACCTGAATTTACACAAATAGAAAATGATCAACACTAATCATCTTAGACTTTTATAATTACAACAGTTGCTCAAAATACCCACTATCAGCGTCGATACCGTTCTAAGTACGTTGAACTACTGATTGAGCAATGTTTGCGAAAGTGTCCTCAATGATTGCAGCATATGCCTTTCAATTTGTTGCTGCGTGAGATATCCCAGATATGCCCTTGTGAACATCACGAGTCTCAAATTTGTCTCGAATGCGTGCAGTTGTTACTCGCGTTGGCGGTTCTGTTCTTCACACACGTCTCCATTGCCTTTGAACTTCAACAACATTCTCGGTTTTCCAATACCACTTCAAAATTGCTTTCCGCTTTCAAACGATAATCTTGGCTCCATTTTGTTGTAGCAACGTAAAGTGAGTCACACCTGTTTACAGAACAACATACGATAATCTTGGCTTCATTTGTTCATTGTTGATTTACCTGTCACATAGTAACGCTATCATAATGTATGTGAGTCACATTTATTTACAGAACATCATACTACACGTTACTATTGTTTTTCTGTCCAAACTTTGAAATATATTAAATAGATATCTACTGTGAACGTGTGTATTAAGTGCATAACCTTTGATAAACTGGAATTTCGGAGAGGCCCCTAGCGAGCAACACTGCACATAATTATTCACGACGATTTGAATTTGAAAAAGATTGGGTTCCACGAGACTGGATACAAACACAGAAGGAGAAATCTTTCAACTGCTGGAAAGGCATAATAAAGATCCGGATTTTTTAGATAATCTGGGGTCTAGTAACGAGCCACACACTACATACACCGGAAAATAAAGTCTAACCTCTGCAATGGAAACATCCAGGGAGTCCCCAGCCCAAGAAAGTTCATGCTGTTCCGTCTGCGGGCAAGCAGATGATCACCCGTTTTGGGACACTATGGCAGCTAATGAATTGTCTTTCTCAAGGAACGACTGTCAACAGCGAGATGTACTGCAAGATCCTTACAGGGCTTAGACGCAGGATTCAGCAAGGGCGAAAGGAAAAGTGATCGACATGCGTGTTCCTCTAAATTCAAATATGACAGTATGCGGCCCCTTACCAACGACAGCAAAGTTGGCATCACTGGGGGTTCATTGTTGTGCCGCACCCACTATTGACCGGATCTCGCTCGGTGTGATTATGCCTTATACGAAAACATGAAGGATTCTCTGCGAGATGAGCTATACAGAAGTTTTGCATAGTACTCGCAAACAGCGGTTTCTTGACATCACAATGAACTTACCAGATCTGTTTTGGTGGGGAGTATTTTGAGAGATTCCATGTGCAACATAATAAATAAACTATTGCAAATCATTTCACAACGCCTGTCGTATATGATGATGATTTAGCTTGTATAAAAGCTGTGTTCTTTTCTTCATCTTCGCGAAAATTAACAAAGAGAAGGCAGGACGGTAGAACACTGACCCAAATCATGAAATGGAAAATTTCACGACAGGGATGTAGTATCTACTCAAGTTCTCCTTTCTTCTTGTTTGCTTTATTTTATTTGCTTTCAGAAGTAGGACAAGAACATAATTTTAGCGCAGGAAATTCTAGCAAGCAAGAGGAGGCATAAACCCATCGTTTGCGGGGAAACTCCTAGCGTAAACCAACTCATTACATCTTCCATGAAAGAAATGTGGCTTTCCGAACAACTTCTGTGTTGGCATATATAATTACATGGAATTACGTGGAAAACGCCCTTCTTTGCAGCAATTTATGTTCAAGATATTATCGCAAGAAAAACCATTAGTGAAACGGTTAGACTTCACAAAGAATAAAAGTCTCTGGAATTTCCAGATAGAAACAGCTTTGTTACGTTAGTTCTGATGATGCAACGTCTTGACACACCAGATAAAAAGCAAGAAACTATTTATGGAATAATTAAAGCAGTTTTTAGTTATTTCACTGTACTTGTATACCTAACAATGCATACCTAATACAATGAATGCAAGCAAAAGCATTTAATGCAAATTTGGAGGTGTACTATGAACATGGGCACGTACAAAAATAACTTGTGATTCATTTGTAATTTTAAATTATAAAACCTTTTACATAAAATGGCCATTATATCATAGTGTCTTAAAATAAACGTTTAAAATATGCCCCTGTAATGAATGGGAAAATATTATAAACATTTTGTTTATATTTTGCTTGTTATACAGTGCTTTCACATAGAAATTCATCCGTGAGATTGCTGCCCGCGTGGATTGAAATGTTAATTCAAAGATGTGAGAAGTGTATTGCAATAAAGGGTAACTATATTGAAAAGTGAAATATTGTTTTTATGTTTATCATAACTAGAAAATGATTAGGCCGGAAACTTACACTTGTATATCTCAGATATCCTTAATTATACCATCGATTAACAAACCAGGCTCGAGACCAAAGTATTTCTTAATAATTATCCGAACTCCAATCAGAACATCAAGTTTATCACGTTGAATTTCGTTGAACTCTGCATTACCTTAATAGCCTAACTAAGTATAAGATTTAAACGACACTTCCTCACCCTTTGAAAACTACGCTAAATTCTCGGTATTCTTCCCAATGCGCATGCGCAGAACTAGTCCCCACCTACCAACGACTTTGCCGTTGCCGCATGTATACCTCATTGCTAATCCCAATAATAGTATTAACCCGTATGCCACAATATATGATAAGGAAATATGCGGTGGCCTTATGAACTTTACCAATTTCAAATCCAGTTTAATGTTTTAAATGTCAAATAAAAATATAAATATTTGAACTTATATAGTTTCAATATTTTAATCCTTGTTACGTCAGTTGCAGGCGGAGTCCGAAGATAGTATTCGTAAGTCGCTAACTTGTTGAGGCTATTAAACTTTTTGTATATTAAAATGGGGTTCAGATCTTTATAGAGGAGGTTCGCTAGTCGAAAAAGTTAGAAAAACACTGTTGTAGGGAAGTAGCAAAAGGGGGGGGGGGATTGTTCGCCAACTTATTAAAAAGTTAAAAGAGAAGATCTCTCAATTGTAAGAAACAAGTTGCGAACCGCCTCTCCGTGTTCTTACGGAAGAAAAGTTAAATGAAATACAGAATTTGCTATAGATGATAGCAATGCATTGGTGTTGAGGGGTATCATTTTAATATTTCTTACAACGTGGGTGCATTTCACTAATAACATCTGTGCTCAGGCGGCCTCTAACTCAAATAACCTCATTGCATAACTCATACTTATTTTGCTTCTTAAACCGTTCCCACTCATGGATTGTTTAAACGGCACGCATTACGTAACTTTCGAGATTAATATTTACTTTTAGCGCCTTCACTTTATTCTGCTTGGTAAGAACACAAGCTGTTCTAAATATTGCTCTATTTCAGTGTTATATTTTTTTTCTTCTTTAGCTTTTGTTATTTTATGTTATGTTCTTTATCATTATTTCTTATTCTTTTAGCATATATATTTATTCATGTATATTTACATAAGTTAATAACCTGACCAAGTTATCCCTTATAATTTTACCTTGTCACAGCCTTCTAAATATAATGTACCTCTGGTGTTACTTTTAACTTGGCTTATTAAACTTTATTTGCTTTTGCGTGTTTTGCTTTTGACCTCTTTGCTATTTATCTATTTTTTTTTTTAATTTTATTTCTTACTTTCTCTGTGTTTACTAAATGACTTTATTGTTTATTGCAATTTCAAGTGTGACTTTATGTAAGTGTTTTATCCTTATATACTTTTATTATTACTGTTAATTTGTTACATTGTTAATAGTGTTATTTTATTTTTATTTTTCATTTATATATAAACAATTGCTGAAGGATGTAAAACTAAGCCTTGGGTAGAATAGTTACAGTTAGGAAATGAACAAATTATGAATAAGACATGAAAACAGATTATTATAAGATCAGTGCATTTAGCAATTGCATTTGTGTTACTGTGCAGCTAGTCCGTGTAGGCGGATCTTCTACTATGTCAGGAACTGACGTCATAGTTTGCTAGGTAACGGATATAAGCTGTGTAGGTTAACAACGCAGGGCTGTTAGAAAGCAAATAAATTTGTGTCACCCGTGTTCAACATTCTTAACCACATCTACTACCAATCTGGAGTTCCGGGGTTCTCGGTCAGGTCAGGTCTGGATAAGGATTTTTTCGGAGTTCTTCCTTGCCTTTATAGAGGCAATACTAGATAGGTTTAAGGCCCCAAGAACTGCGAGCTGTTTTGCGCCATCATTAATTCATTTCATTCATCCATATGTTTAATTACGCCCCCATCTTTAAACGTTACCCTCGTTTCTATTGGGTAACGTCTTGGACTCGGAAGTTCGAGACGATAGAGCCATGCCAGGAAGGAATGCTAGGGGGCGGCATTAGAAAATTGTGTAACTACATTCATATTTTAGTACAATAAGAAATTTTGGAATAAATACGCGAAGTTTATGGCAATGATATTTGAATCACATATGAAAAAGAACAACATTTTATGAAAATTTAGTATCACATATAAACATTTAAGGGCTCTTTTTTCTTGTTAGCTTCACAATACTGAACCAAATTTTAATGAACTGAACTGTTTAAAGGTCAAAGACTTTGTTGACAAACCAGTTTCACTGTCGCTAGTGAACCATTAATCCAGTCGTAAACGGTCTTCAGTGCAGGAGCTTCTTCGTCTATTAATTTCTTCAGTTTTGACGCCTTCCACAAAAATCACGCAGTTCATCTTTGTCCATTATGGTCTCCTTCCATCTTGTCCACGTTTTTCTCTACATAACAACAAACGGATGCTGGCCTTTCGCCACACACTCTACTTACCACCGCCATCAAGCGTGTGAATGCTGTACTTGTATCAATAATCGGCTTAAGAATGCACGTGCCCATATATTGCGCGATATTCGTAAAACACTGCTACTGTAAGCAATTCTGAAATATTATTATTATTATTATTATTAGTAGTAGTAGTAGTAGTAGTAGTAGTAGTAGTAGTAGTAGTAGTAGTAGTAGTAGTAGTAGTGGTGGTAGTAGTGGTGGTAGTAGTAGTAGTGGTAGTGGTAGTGGTAGTGATAGTAGTGGTAGTGGTAGTGGTGGTAGTAGTAGTAGTGGTAGTAGTAGTAGTGGTATTAGCAGTGGTAGTAGTAGTAGTAGGAGTAGTAGTAGTAGTAGTGGTATTAGGAGTGGTAGTAGTAATAGTGGTAGTAGTAGTAGTGGTAATAGTAGTGGTAGTGGTAGTGGTAGTAGTAGTGGTAGTGGTAGTGGTGGTAGTAGTAGTAGTGGTAGTAGTAGTAGTAGTAGTAGTGGTAGTAGTAGTAGTGGTATTAGCAGTGGTAGTAGTAGTAGTGGTAGTAGTAGGAGTAGTAGTAGTAGTAGTAGTAGTAGTAGTAGTAGTAGTAGTAGTGGTATTAGGAGTGGTAGTAGTAATAGTGGTAGTAGTAGTGGTAATAGTAGTGGTAGTAGTAGTGGTAGTGGTAGTGGTAGTAGTAGTAGTGGTAGTAGTAGTAGTGGTAATAGTAGTGGTAGTGGTAGTAGTAGTGGTAATAAAGGTCATTTGACGGTATATGCTGTATACTCTCATCTGTTCCCTTATTGAGCATCTAAAAGGGGGCACACTGTGGCGTTGCAGATTGTATTGACAAAATTCGTTAACGGACAGGTGTGTTTTAAGCGTTTGACTCATACTATAGGAAGTTGAATTGGTAGAGGGAGGGGGCAGGAAGAGTGCTACCGTGCTGGAACTGGTTTGTTTGCTAAGTGACGCATGCGTGTGGGCGACTGGCTAAAATCGGAAACTTGGGTAATTATTTGCAAGGTATTAGTAAAAGGCAACGCTCTTAAATGACACTTAGTGAAAGTGAAAGTAAAACAATTTATACCACTTTGTTATAATAACTTGAAAATAGTGAGGTCACAGTGTTAAAGTAAAGCAGCGCGAGACCAGCTGTTCTGCACATTGTTGTAAATAAACGAGAATGACCTAAAAAGTTCTCCGCCTAAGAATGAAGAAACGGGTTTATAAATTTAAGTTTTTTTTTTTTTAACATGATCCGCTTTGAGGTCAGTCCAATGCCATTATCACATCTCTGAAATACTTCACCAGAAGGTCTGAAAAATACTCCTCCACAGGTACAATCACCTCTTAATTTCGTAAAAATGCGATTATCTAGAAGAGGATGGAGATATGGAAGCCAGAAGGAGCCACTTCTGGACTGTAGGGTGGATGGTCTAAAATTAATACTTTAAATCTCTCAATTTTTCCAAAATTCTTTTGTAAGCAGGCTTAGCAGGTGCATTTTTTGATGAAAATTTATTTTATTTTTCTGTAAAGCAGGTCTTTTCTTACAATATATTATATAGTTTGTTGAAAGATCGGTCGAATTCGCTTCTGAGACAATAATCAGCCAGTGAAAGTTATCTAGTGTCCCAAAGAGAGATGATATCCTTTAGTGCATTTGGAACTTGTTTTGCGGCTGCTATTCATTATTTCGTCTACTGTTTTTATTCTGATGTGCAATGGTGAATTCATATCTCATCAACAATTGTAATTCGACGCACAAAATCAGTTCTGTCGCTGTTCAAACGCTCCAAAATGATATTTTCATACAATTAGGAAGTTTTTTTTTATAAAGAATAATAGTTTTAGACGGCATACCTTTACTCGTTCTCATAATTTTCATGATCTTTCTCAAATTACTTCAAACTTCTTAGCGTTTCTGCCAATCTTCATAGACATGCTGGAAACCATTTTTGGACCTGTCCTTCACAATTGCCCCTGCAGCCTTAACCACTGCTTCTGATGGTGCAAAATGCTTCCCTCGAAGGTGTTTCTTCACAGGCGGCTAAAGCTAGACTACAGGGAGGTTGAGGGCTATACTTCACAGTGATTTTTGTGAGATATTCTCCAAAAACATTTATGCTTTATCATGGCGCAGCAGCCAGCTTGTTGCATGGAATTATAGCCTTTAGTGTGTGATATAATGATCTTGCGTAGTTTTCAGAACATCTCTGGTATTGCCCCGGTACGATATGCTTATTACAATGTAAGCATATTCATCAATAAGGGTTTAGTGCACTATGTAACAGGACACGGTTTATATTGCTTCTGTTTGCAAAGATTTAAATTACAAGCAAACAATGCATGTACGGCTTGTATCGTGATTGATACACTGGAACATGCCCTAAATACCAGTCAATTGTAGCAGAGGAAAAACGACTACTTGCAGGGAAACACGTCTAGAACATCATGAAAGATGAAGATGATTTTAGGGTATTGAATGAATAAAAATAAAATAGCATGCAGAATGGCATAAGAGTATATAAACAGCAAAAATCAAAGATAAAAATCGTATATTCCCCTAGAAGATCCCAGAGAATCAGGGAAATACAAGAAAGACATTTACAAGTGGAATTAGTTGAAGAAAAAGATGATAAAGAGGATAACACCGAATTTCAATCAGAAGATGGGAACAGAATTGACATAAGAGAGGAATAATGACAGTTTTCCGGCGGACTCCATGGTCCAGTATAGCTACTGCTTGAGATCGGCAGCATTATTGATGTCCAGGTCCTGATGCCAGGAATTCCAGTGGGGAGCAGCCCGTATAACGAGAGTTAGCAGAAATGAAGATTGTAGATATTAAATTGGATAAAATTGTAAATTAATTAATTTTAAATGTAATTATTGGTACTGGGTACCAGTAGCAATGGTAGATGTAATTATAAACCATGGTAAAATAGCCGTAGAGCTGGATTCCAGTACCGGTTTAGTTTATTGAAGTTTTAGTTTTGTTAGATATGGTACTAGTATTGTAGATTTTAAAATATGTAGAATTTAAATTGTATTGAAAAATGTAAGAGGAATAAACAAAATAAATCTGGAGTATTGTGTCCTGATGTAGAAATAAGATATCAGGAAGTATTGCAGAATAAAAATAAAAAGTACGACATGCTGGTAAGCCATTCACTGAATGTCAAAAAATGAGATGACCGTATCTTTCCCAGCAGAAGCAACCACTTTTACTATTTTGATGTTGATATTTCCTGTTTGAAGTGATTGATATAGCCAAAAATCATCTTTGAAGGAAACTCCGTATCTTCCCGTAACATCATCTTCAACTGCATGTAAACCTCTACGCGAACGTCCTTTTGTTCGGGAATTAGCAATGGTGGAACCCACCGTGCACAAACACGTCTCATATGCAACTTTTCATTTATCTGTGGATGGCACCCAGTGAAAGTTTCAAAATTTCTGAAAGTGTTGTTAATGTTATTCGACAATTCCAGGGCCCACCTTCCTTTCAAATTGATTGCCTGCTCTCTGAACATTATAAGCCATCTTCGAACTGTGATATTGGGAAGAACAAACTCTCTACAGGCCTTTTCTTTTAGAAATGGAAGATATTTCTTCACAAATGTTATTTTTCAGTCCATGCAATGTGTGTGGATTATCTTGTACTCTTGGTTCTTTAATGTCCCACAGAGATAAAAGCAGGCGTTAAATTAGGAGACCGAGAGGGCCATACGTTGTTATAGTGGTGACTCTATCGTTGAATATTTCATTAATTGCATGCAATGAGACATGGGCTGTGCCGTCGCAGAGGTCTATTGAAAAGTCGCGAACAGTCCCTCACAATTAATTCACGGAAAAAATTACAATTATATTGTGCACATATTTATAATATTAATTATTTCTTTAAAAGAATGGGGCCTGTTATTCTCTCGCCGTTATTGGCGCACAACACATCTATCTTTTGATCATGCGGGGTTCCTGGTGAAGCAGGTTATGCTTTCTGAACTGCAGTATGTTGTTGTATGAATTAAAGTATCCACTTAAGTGGAACCAAGATTCGTCCGTAAATAAATTATGCTGAATTTCTCTTTCACACCATTTAAATTCATTCGCAAAATCTGCTCCCGGTTGCAGGGTCACCCGATTTATGTTCTTGGACTACAGTAATTTTATAGTGTTTTAATTTAGTAGCTTTGTAGCTGTCCGAACAGAGGAACAAGAAATTCCCATTTGCTGAGAAAGACATCGTAGTGATTTTTTAAGGGAACGTTCCAGAGCATGTGCAATGTTATCTAATGTTTCTTATGCAAGCAAGTAGGTCGACAGAGGCGGGCAGTTGTGTTGTGCAGTATGAGAATTGCGAAATATTCACTGCGTCTTACATGTTACAACGTATCTGTATTCGCTTTTTATCAAGAATAATTTACTTTTCACAAGATTTATTTAACAATCTGTGAATCGAACTTCGAACTTGGAAGTTGTCTATTAGGGAACCTCTCTGAAACAAACTCCGTACATCAAGAGCCGATTCTCTACACACATGCAAATCGTAAATAAATATTCTTTAAGGAATAGAATACCTGAATTGAGCCATATTAACTTAATGAATACACAGTATTAGGCCCCTAATGAATACTTAACACACTGTCACACAACACAAGAACACATCGATCTTCCTTCTGACTCTCCAGCGTGGGAACGAGTCGAGAACTACAAGAGTTCTGCCGACTGCGACCTACTGCACATGAAGCGGGAGAGCTAAGAAAAAAATGCACAGCAGCGAAGGATTCCATTGCGCTATCGGTCGATTGTGTTTTGTTATGACGACTCTGGGTTGCTCTCTGCCGCTTAAAAATGATACAATGGGTAACGAACCTCTAGTTTGACCCGGCATTGCTCATCGCTGTTGTACTAAAGTACCATTAACGGGAACAAGGCGTAGCTGCAGTACTGGAGGTTTTGCTGGACACGAAGGGGAAAAATCGCAATGTATAAACTAAAAGTTCATAGCTACGGTGGCCTTTAACAGCGGGCGGTTGTTAGGCGATCGCTTGACGTGACACAGAGTTCCGTTTCATAGCAATCAGCTGAGAACAATCAACTTGTCACTTTCTCGCAGCTGCATCACGGAGAATATCCAGTTTCACGAGCCGTTTGCTGTGTCATCGCTCTGCGCAGTAATGCCACAAGGATGCAGAGATGGAGCGGCATGCATTGGTTTGTTACGTAAGTTGGTTCAATGTTATCATAATTTGAACTGCAATAAGCGCATGAGAATACTATAGCTAAGTTATCCTACAATAGTTGCCGAAACATCCCTGAAACGCAATGTTTTAACAATCACAGATCAGCATGTAATACAGTTATTTAAAATACATAGGCAGTTAAATCCCACTTTGCAGCCGGTACGGCGCTGAAACGCTTCACCATTTAAAATTTAGGAGCAGGTAATTAAATAATAAAATTTGTTGACGCTCCTTACTTATGAAAAATCTGCCTTTTTTAATTGACACACAGTCCGCATCTTCTTAAGATCACACTTTTTTAAATGTTTCCTCCAGTGAGGATTTTAGTTCAATATACCACATTTTTTAGTGTCTCCCAAAAATAAAAATCACAAACCGTAAGCTCTGGAGAAAGAAGAAGCCATAAACCGGGACCAACGATACTGAAATCAAAAATACGGCGCAATTCCGTCATGCATTTATGAACAGTCTTCGATTTTTTTTCCGGTCACTCACAAAAATTGTTTCATCAAACTTCTGTACTAATGTTAATATTGTTTTTCATGTTGAAACAGAGGAAATTTACGCCCAAATGTCTTCCTTAAAGACGAATGTACAACGATGCAGTGAATATTTCTCAATTCTCATACTGCACAACACAACTGCCCGACTCTGTCGACCTATCTGCTTGCAACTGATTGAAAGAGAGAATGGGGTCAGGCTTGCCGCCTGGGGAATCTCAACGATAGAAAGGGAGGGAGGTTCGCTGGTCGGCCAATATTAAGTTACGGGAACTTAACAGTACTATATTTACTTTGATTTATATTTTTAAATCTTACCCCTGGTTGTTCGGCAACTTCTCTGTCAATAGCTGTGCCGTAGTTGTGACGTATTCTCAGATGATGTTGGTAGTTGAAACTTAAGGAATGGGTTGTCACAACCCCTATCTGTATTTGCTAAGCGAGTAGTCAGCTGTCGAATTACTCTTTTTATATAAAATAGTAAATAAAATGACTGTTTGGCGACAGGCAGGATTAAATTACATCAATTATTCAAACATTGCAGCAAAGCTGCTACGAAAAGCACTAAAACCTGAGTTCAGAGCGGAAGCAGCAAAGAGAGAAGGTTCCAAAGTTCGCTTCACACCTTGGAAAGATGGCAAACCTCAGAAGCATTTGGCTACAGGAGGAGAACCATCATCTTGAAAAGTCCAAAATTTGTTAAATTATGTATAGTGTTGTATTTAAAGTACACATATTGTATATAAATAAAATGTGCATTCAGAAAGTAAAAACTGAAAGATACTAGTTACTGGTGTGTGTATTAAAATTACTTTGAACACATTTTATATAATGTAATTCTTTGGGCTTGTACTGTTTTATAAATCTGAAAGAAATTTAAAAATATTCATTCCTCACTTCATACAAATTAGCTCTACCATTTTACTGTTCATCAGAATAAAAGTAGATTGACAATTATGTAAAGAATGGAAAATAAAAACGCATGTGGATGTTAAAAAAAAAAAAAAAAAAAAAAAACGTAATCTAAACTTTTAGCGCTGCTCAAAAATATAGGTTGTAGAATGTACTATGGTAGGACCATGAGATTCCGGCTTAACCATAAAGACAAAAACTATATTTCACTTTTCAATATAGTTACCCTTTATTGCAATACGCTTCACACATCTTTGAATTAATATTTCAATTTTCCCCCCAAAATAGTCAGAATTCTTGTCTGCAAAATGAGCATATATAGCATCCATCACTTCTTCGTCACACTGAAATGTCGTTCCTCGAAAGTCAAATTATATACTGATCGCGATTGCTGCAGTAAATTCCATACTCATAAGGGAAAAAGGACATGCTGAGATAATTAGTAATAAAACACGTTCTTCAAAACGTTTATTCGTAACAGCATCACTGACAAAACAGGGTCTCAGCTACAAGTCCTTATTCATATGACGATGCATTGTTGAGCATGGTAGGGTTCGGCTGCCAGGTGACCGTTCATTGATGCTGTAACTCCAGCACTTTTGGTCCATCTGGTGACTTCGTGAACCTTGTGTAACACTGCCAGAACGAAACATTCGTTACTCCTAGCTAATGGTGTATTTTTCTTGGAGGTGGCTTCCCAGATCTCTGTGTGAATTGCGTCATAATTGTTGCATTATCTGCCCAGTGTTCGGTATTTCATGAATCCAATCACTCGCAGCTAAGCGCTCTTCGATTGAATAACAATTGAATAACAACTGCCATCTAGGCCAACTTTCACTACCACGATTTTCGACTATTTGTTATTTGTACCAACTGTTTCCTTTGTTGCCAACACATTGTTCCGTTGTTGCTAAAAGACTCTTCTTATTTATGAATAAACGGTACTCCAATTTATAATTTATATAAATAAATGACATGACATCTTGTGAAGGAAATAGAGGTACGGTGATTTATGGCGCATCCAGCGCAAATAAGATCTTTTCTTTTCTTTATATACAGAAATTGAAATTGTTTTACTAATTTTAAAGCCTATTTCAATGTTAATATTTAATGTTGGGGCATTTATTAAAATACTTGTGCTTCAGCACTGCTAATATATGAGGGTGGTTAGGGGTTTAAAATAAATTTTTATTTTATCACATTTATTTTTACAAATAGTGATAAAATATCTCAACTTTCTGATATATTAAACGCATATTATAATTGTTTATTCTAAATACTATAAGTATTTACAAATCACGTTAAAAACGTCTTTCTTTCTTCACGCATAGCATCATCGCGTTTTACTGTCGGTCCGGATAGTGTAGTGGTAATCATACTTGCCTCCTCTAAACCCAACGTCGCAGGTTCGATCCCGGCCGGGACCGATGGATCTTTTCGGGTGTAAACATCCTAAGTATGGCTTCCTTCGGAAGGGAAGTAAAGCTTTGGGTTCCGTGTCGTACATTTACGGCAAGATAACAAACCTCAAGCCTGAAAGAAGAGGCTCTGAGCAAAAATTTGTCGGCCGTTTCACGCCTTGAATTGAATGGAACGCTGATGACCTGAGATGCTAAACAGCATCTGTAAATAAAACAAATAAAAAATCAATTGTGTCTCAGCAACTTTCATTTCTCTCATAGAAAGAATAATGAACATCAAATTTACATGCCCTCCAGTTTTCGATGTCTAAATGTTGTATTATTTTTTTAGAATACTTTCTCACCAGTTATCGTCTTTCGTTAATGACGAACCTGTCAGGAACAGACAAGGAGAAGGAGAACGAAAGCGATAAAGGAAATAGCGGAAGGAAGAAAACAAAAATTTGCACCACAGGAGAGAGCGTGTCTCTCTCACCCTAATTGGGCATGTTTCAACGAGGACTGCGGTGGCTTCCTGTCACTGAGCATTTAATCTTCCGCCCCCAGAGAGCGCAGAAGGCGCCAGCGTCCTGGATGGGAATTACATGCTCATTAGCTCACGGAAATCTCCTGTGGGGAAGAAGGGGCACGGTTTTGTTCGTTGCTTTCCTAGGGGACATTGCTAATTTAACTCCAGGCGGCGTATCATATAGCAGCAGTGTTCACCGACCTATGTTCCAACATTACTGCCGGCAGGTAGTAGTTTCCTGCGAGGCCTAGAGGAGAGCTTAGAGCGTTGGTTGTCGGAAGAGGGAGATAAGTTTAAATCCCTTTTCACTCTAGTGAGATAATAAATCAGAACTGTGCTACATTTTTTCCTTTTATGTACATGAATTTAATTTTCGGTCTATTGGAATTAAATTTCATAATGTAATATATTTTTAGCCTCATTCTTAGCACAAATTTCCTTGCCGTTTAATTTATACCCACGAAAAAATTATCTCAAGATTTTCTTACCTTATTTCGCAGGGTTTTTATTTATTTATTTATTATTTATTTATTTATGGACGCTGTTTAACATCTCAGGTCATCAGCGTCACTTTCAATTCAGGGCGTTAAACAGCCCACAAATTTTGCTCAGAGGCCTCTTCTTCCAGGCTTGAGGTTCTTTTACTTGCCGTAAATGTACGAATGGCTTTACTTCCTTTTGCACCGGAAAAAAATCCATCTACCCTGACTGGGATTGAACCCGGTGGACACAAATGATACACCCTTGTGAAAATTAATGTGAACAAAATATTTTTCTAGTTTTGAAATAAATTAAAAAAAATGTAATATTACTTTTTACTAAATAGTGTTTTTAGTATTTAATGTGGTCAGCATTGGCCTTAATTACACTTTTCACTCGTTCGGGCATAGAGTTTCTTACATGTATTTCACTTATTTCTTAGTCATGAAATCACACTTTTATCGCAGCACAAATCATCATTTCTTGAGTGGTGCAGACAATTTTCCTCGCACATTTCTTAAAAATCGCCCAAAGACTCTCTATAGTCTTGAGATATGGTAAATTTCCTGGTCAGTTCGAACTCTGGAAATCATTTTTCGCTATGAAGTTTTTAACATTTTCGATGCATGACATAGGGCAAAGTCTTGCTGGAAAATCGCCTTTTCAATATTCAGTTCCTCTGCCAATCTCTTTAGTCCTGGGCTGGCTCTTTTCTCTAAAATTAAGACGTACTTGTCGCTGTTTGTCATTCCGTCAGTAGGAATCAAACAGTGTCTGTGAATGCAAAACAGTCCCAAAACATCGCCACGGGTGGCCGATGTCGCTAAGGCGCGAACTCGTGAGGTCTGGGGTTCGAATCCCGCCAGGACTATCCTCCCTGACTGAGGTTTTTTTTCAGGTTTTCCTCAGTCCTCATAACTGGCAAATGCCGGGAAGGTACCCTAAACTTAGGCGTGGAACGTTTCCCTTCTTTTAAAAAAATCCTTTCCCAATTTATCATATTTCATTTATCATCAGTGTTCACCGCATGTGGTGCCTAAGTAATAAAAACGGGCATTAAACACCATAAAAAAAGTCCCAAACCATCTTCTCCTGTGGAAACGTTACCGTCTGTTTGATGTGCTTCGGCGAGATTTTCTCTCCATCGTTTCTCGTTGCATGCGAGACGTTCAACCCCTGCACTTCGAAATGATTTTCATCAGCCTTTTTCCATTTTTCTTCTGCCCAGTTCTGATATTTTCTAGCCCTGTCAATATCTCTCTGTCTATTCCTTAGGCCTCATCAATAGCCATTTTATGCTGGTTTTCGAGCTTTCCTTCCAGATTCTATAAGCCGTCTGCGCACTGTTGAAGCATCGATTTTCACCCCTGCATCAAAAACTGTTCTTTTCAGGACTAATTTTGCTGGTTATCATTAAATAGGCATCATTTTTCGTTTTCGGCCACATGGTACCTTCCTTCGAGGTGAAATTGACCAAATCTCATTTTTTCCTCTAATAATATTATTAGCAACATGCAAATTTACATTACATTCAGTTGCTATCTGTTATATTAGTAAGTTCATGCAGATTAGGACCTCACTTTTTTCCTTAGATGTGATATCCATTTTGAATAAAAGCATGCTTGCTAAATAAAATGTTAAAACAGCTAGAAACACAAGCAAATTGCTTAACTTCTAGTACAGACAATAAAAGCAATAACTACAAATAGCTATCTCAGCAATGGGTATCAATATTATGGCGTGAATTGTAAAGAAACAGATATTAATAACTGAATAACTTATACATCTAAATTTACCTGCTTGTTCACAGTAATTCGCACTATACTATATTTTGGGAAAGGAATGTATTTTATTTGGGAAGAAAGCATTCAAGATCTAAATTTACCTATCTCCGCAGTATTTGTCAGTGATGAAAACAGAAAATCTGGGAAGAGGGGGGGGGGGAGGAAACCCCAGTCAGAAGAGTATTCGAACCGGAAGCTCCCGTTAAAGAGCTCATGCTTGCACGACTCTGGCCACCCCTGTATACACAGAGTGATGCTAAAATACGGAACAAAACTTAATAACCTTGCCCCATCCCACCGAGATCCAAGTGACTATATAGTTTTCCTCTAACACTACCTGGCAATTCTTCAGCATTTCCACTACAACGATTGAGCAGTAATTATGCTTATTTTCTGTTTTTCAAGTTATTAAGAATATTTAAAGCGCCTGAATAAATAAATAAAGAATGAATTATTTAATATCACTTCCACGCCCGTTCTTTTGCACTGAAAGAGATTGCAGAGACGTGACAACTTTGTTATTCTGCTCTAACTCAGATACAATGCATTCCTCTGGCGTTTCATATCAACGTAACATAAACATATAACTGTATAGTATAATCTCAGTTCCAAAATTAAAAGATCAAAGCATGTCCCGTACTATACCAGAGATTCCCATAAAAACTGTATACTGAATATGGAATATCTTTAATAGCATCAACTTTACAGCTTAGACCTCATGGCCTGTTCCCGTTCTTGACTTCACTGCTATCTTGTTCCCTTTCCCAATTCTTTTTGATACGTGACTTTGTTCCATTTTTTTCTAAATGCTCAAAGCTTTTTGTTTTGTAATCTTTCAACGTGCATTTACTGCCCTTAAAAATTTGTTTTCGGTGCATTTAGTTAATTTTTTAAAGTTAAATCCAGGAATCACTAGAATAGAAAAGTGATGGTATTCATCGTTTATAAAATTTCAATTATTTGTCCTTCCTAGTTTTATTTCTCAATGTTTTTTTTTTTTTTTTTTTTTTTCTAATTGTACCACATATATTCTGGAAACGCGAAAGTTTTATTTTCCCAATTATCTTTTTTAACAAAAATATAAATCTCATGCAGTACTCTCCAGTTTGTGCATGCGCATGCATTTTACTTAGGAATTAAGGAGGGTACCCTGAATATGCTCGGGAAAGGTGGTTTCATGTATGGAAGAAGGAAGTACGAAACATAATTTTATTGTAACCAAAGAAACAAAGAGACAGACATTCAATTACCAAAAATGCATGTAATGTTACTTTATAATAAATAAATCTAATGGCAAAGCACAATAAGCAAAGTAATATAAAACATTTATTTTACTACGTGCTTGCATTCAATTTACACAACAACGATTTTTTTAATAGTGTTAAACGCTCGTTTTTACTACTGAGGCACCACAGGCGGTGGACAGTGGTGATATTTTTTTTTCCTTAAGGAAGGAAACGTTCCAAGCCTAAGTTTAGGGTACCTCTCCGGCATTTGCCATTTATGAGACTTGAGGAAAACCTGGAATAAACCTCAATCAGGGAGGAAGGTCCTGGCGAGATTCGAACCTCAGACCTCCCGCTCACAAGTCCGCGCCTTAACGACCTCGGCCACCCGCGGCGGTTCACAACAAAGAAATCTAATAGTCAAGCACAATAAACAAGATAATATAAAACATTTCTACTATCCTTAATTTGCACTTCAAAGAAATATGTGGGCAAAACACAACAACAAAGTTATACATTATCACGTGCCTGCCTTCAATTTACGATTAAAGTAATCTAATGGCAGAATACAATAACATAGTAATATAAAACATTAATATTACCAAGTACTTGCCTTCAGTTCATACATTAATCTATTAGAAAAACACAATAAACAAAGTAACATTTAAAACCATTAATGTCACGCGTGCTTGTCCTGTACTATTTACACATATTAAAAGCGAAAATTCATACAGAATATAATAAATATAACCCCCAAAATAAACAATAAATAAAACATTACTTACACAATGTCTGAGTCATTGGATGAGGAACGGAGGAGCAATAAACGTATAGTTGGCCGAAGGATTTCTTTACCATGTCGTCATTATGCTAGACGCTTCTGCACTAGTCTCTCAAAAAAGAACACGAGCAGATAGTTACCACATGAACGACACAAAAAAGAAAGGGAAAACAGGGATTTGGTACATAACAGCGGCCCAATCCTTATGATAAACACAAGATAGAACATCGTAGTAAGAAAAATGCATTATTAGTATTTTGAATGAACATCGTAAACCCCGGCATTTAATGAAGTGCCTCTTCTTCCTTTTATATATTTGAGTTAGTGGATATTTTATATTAGTGTTATTTTCTTTTATATCATAGGAAGCGAGTTGCAGCAACGTTTCCTTTCATTAACGTCCAAGTTTGTAATCAAAACAAATCAGAGAACTCTACTGTGAGTGCACGCATGCGCATAAACATTGTGTAACGTTTACATAAAATGGTTCATGGCTTAGGTTATTTAGCATTAGTCTATAAATGTCATGTTTTTTGTTGGACTTGAGTTAACTTAACAAGCAGATGATCTGTACTAAAGTGAAATCTGTAAATACCGCCCCCAGTGAATGTAATGCTAATTGCTAATGGAATTACTGGAGAGTTTAGCAGTATGCATTGTGCTTCATCACTGCGCCATTCTGTTCCCAGGAGACTTGGAATGGGCGGCAGATGACAGAGAACAACTCTGCCGTCCAAAAGTTTTGAGTTCCTTAATAGGGAGTGACCTTCCTGTAATGCAGCAGAACCAGAGCGTAAGAGATGATACCGGTGTTTCGCCGCTGCAAAGTGTCCATTAGGTACACATTAGGGAAGAACTTGCAGCACTGCAAAAGCTGGTGCTAAAGTGAAGTCAATGTTAAATGACGTGCAGACCCATGAATGATACAAACCACATGCTAAGGACAGAGGTCGTTGAACTGTAATGTAACTGAGAGTTGGTTTGCATATCCGCTATTGGAATCACAGCATCCTATCTTTGCTTGGAATAACTCGAACCTCTGGATCAAATCCAGTGAACTTTAGCTGACATACACTTAGATTTTTCGTCTGTGCAATTAGCTAACAATTTGCCAGTACAGAGAGAGCCAAAAATGTATACACTCTTCATACAAGAAAAAACTGTATTAACATAAAAAAACTGAAAATGATGAGCACTAATCATCTTAGACTTTTACAGTTACAACAGTTGTTCAAAATGCCCACCATCGGCGTCGATACACTTCTGAATACGTTGAACTACTGATTGAGCAGCGTTTGCGAAAGTGTCCTCAGCGATTGCAGCACATGCCGTTTCAATGTCTTCCCAAAGTGCTGCCAGTGTAGCTGGTTTTCTAACATCCTTAAGAGTTCTCCATAGGTAGAAATCCAATTGCTGTTCTGTTCTGTACACACGTCTCCATTGCCTTTGAACTTCAATAACATTCTCGGTTTTCCAGTAACACTTCAAAATTGCTTTCCGCTGTTAAAACGATAACCTTGGCTCCATTTGTTCATTGTTGATGTAGAATAATCTTGACTTCATTTGTTCATTGTTGATTTATCTGTCATGTAGCAACGCTATCATAATGTATGTGAGTCACATCTGTTTACAGAACATCATACTACACATTACTGTGTTTTTCGGTCCAACTTGGAAATTATTAAATAGATATCTATTGTGAAAGTGTGTATACATTTTTGGCACCCTCGGTCTTTCAAAAAAGTATACAATCATGTTATTTTGGAGAATTGTGTATTATCCAAGAATATAGCATATTTGATGCTCGTCATGTTTAAAACAGAGGTTGCAATATCTTGAGGAAGGTGCGATCCCACGTGAAATCATAAAATTAGAACCATTGACATTGAATTCTTTAAATTGCAATATATTTCATACTACTAAAACTTATAAACAGAAATGTTTTTGTCCCGATGTGATCCTAGTTTTGTTGAAAAAATGAACTGCAATTGCCATTTTTTATAGACCACTCGAACTTCACAAATAATACTTCATTTTAAAGCTCATATCTAATTTATAAAGATTTTCATTAATTTACACATTTAGAAGAAACTTTTTGTTATGCATGCTTGAAGATTTCCACACAAAGTAAATGAAAATAAAAATATGATAAAATTGCAAATTATTAAGATAAGTAAATATAGTTTTCAGATATATGCTACAAGACAAACATTTCACACCTTGAATTAGAATTATGCCTGTTTTGCACGCCAATGGAGTCATCACACGGTCAACACACTCAAGTCAAAATAGCACAGCTGACTTCTTGTTCGGCACTGCAAAATTTATCAGCCCTATAATTGTGTTAATATTTTTCTTTTTCTTTCTTTTTCTTTTTTTTTTTTTTTGAATAGGTTTATTTACTGACGCTCTTAACATCTCAGATCATCAGCGTCCCATTCAGTTCAGAGCGTGAAACGATCGACAAATTTTGCTCAGAGGCCTCTTCTTTCAGGCTTGATGTTATTTTGGTGCCACAAATGCACGACACGGGACCCACGGCTTTACTTCTCTTCCGAAGGAAGCCATACTTAGGATTTTTACGCCGAAAAAATCCATCGGTTCTGGCCGGGATCGAACCCGCGATCTTGGGTTTAGGAGATATTACATTTTAAAATTGTATTTTATATGGGACATCGAGTTAATTTTTCAATTTTTAAATTATGTTACTGAAGTGTGGCCCAATGGTAAACATATTTTTGCATGTTAATAATGGTTTGCATATTAAATTTGCAAATTGTCATCTCCCGTACTCTAATATTACATTTCTCCGGCCATATCCTGAGGTTTTTCCTAATGCAACTCTTTTCCAGGCATCAGCGGAAGGATGTCGAATTGAATATTATAAACAAATTGGTAACAAAAATGGACACACCTTACATTTGATAAATATAGTAATGGGTTTTTATGTTCCATACATGTGTGAAAACGAATTGTTGCATAGGAGTAGTAAGGCTATTCGAGAGAAACTATCATTGCAATCATGTTCCAGGTAACGAAAATGCTCGCCAACTTATTAAAAAGTTGCGAGAGACAGGGATCTCTCAATAACAAGAAACGTGCACCGCTTACGGCAGGAAAGTGAATTTCCTACGCACATTGCCGGCAATTCATGATTTTCTACATTTATTGTAACATAGGTTTGTGCTCATTATCACCTGCTTTGAATTCACTATCAGTTTTATGTTTTTAATAAACATACATATATTAACTTTACAAGCTCCTTTTTACCTGTTGCGACTGCCGCACTCGCCAGTGAGAAACCGCTACTCTTAATAACCTCGTTGTGTAAAAGACTAAAATATTCTTTATAAAATAAAATGTAATTTTTAAAACAGTGCACCACTAAAAAAGCACGTTCTTCGACATTGCATCCCATTAACTCATACTATCAAAACATCATCCACCAAAAGCCTACTTTCAGCATCTGAAAAGCACATTCCCTCTCCCCCACCAAGCACATCCTGAACGTACAGGGTGGCGCACGAAATGTCATACATTGAAATTGTGTAATAAATATGTTATTTGCAGGTTGACAACTTCGGAATGTTGTGACGATTAGCCGTAGTTCATGCATGGCTGAACAGAAGACAGCAGTTGTCAATATCACGCATGCGTGACTCCACCGCTTCAGTTTAGTAAAATGATGGACAAATGTCAGTTGAGAAAGTGAAGACTTGTTTTACGCGGAAACGAAGAGCGTAGCAGAGACGCAACGACGTTTTCGTGTTCATTTTCGTACGAGGTGAGCCCCCTGCAGACAGACAGTGTATAGACTAACCACACAATTTGAAACAGATGGCAGTGTTTTAGAGCAAAAGTGACCTCGTGTCAACACAGTCCGTACTCCAGAGAATATCGAGGCTGTGAGAGTGACTTTGACACGAAGTCCTAGGAAATCCACGAGACGGTCTTCAGCCGGATTGGGCATCTCACGTCGTTCTCTTCAAAGAATACTCCATGCTGACGTGAACTTATTTCCATGCAAAATGACACAAACTGACGGAAAATGACAAGGTACTGCGATTGCAGTTTGCGACTTCGGCTCTTGCACGGATGATGCCGTGATTCATAACACATGGTTTTCTGATGAGGTCTACGTTCATTTGAACCTTAGTATCAATAGGCAGAATAGCAGATTTTGGGCACGAGAACCTCCTGGTGTTGTACTTGAGATTGAACATTACGGAGAAAAAGTTGTTAGTGTATGGGGTGCCATTTCCAGCCATAGAATCCTTGGGCCAATCTTTTTCAACAGCACAGTTAACAGTGAGCGCTACATGGACATGTTGCAGAATAATTTTCTTCCGGAACTTTATGCAACAGCGTTACCAATCGAGACACAATGGTTCATGCAAGATGGAGCTCGTCCTCAAACAGCAAACGTTATTCTGGATTTCCTGTACCAACATTTCGGGCTCCGTGTGATGTTCCATCGATATACAGAATGCTCAATATGGCCGCCACACAGCCCGATATTAATCCCTGTGATTATTTCTTATGGGGACATTTAAAGGAGACAGTTTACCGCAACAAACCACGCAATCTAATGCAACTGCGAGCGGCTCGCACAAAACTTTTCCAGGGAGTAACAGAAGACTTTCGGAAACGTCACAGTTCGTCTCTAAGAGGTGGTACGTCAACAAGGTGGACATATTGAACATGTACTGTACGCTCGCTGAGCATACACATTCTGATAATTAATGTAAAAAAGAAAAAATAATGTTTATTAAGTTATATGAACACTTTTAATGTATGACATTACGTGCGCCATCCTGTATAAACACAGAAATCGGGTTGTTAATTTAAACAAAATAATTATGCGCGCATCATCGTGTATCCTTCTTATAATCTGATCACATTGTGCATGTTCTATTACATTTGTGTTTATATTTACATTTATCCTGTTTATTTATGCAATTATGTACGTTGCATGCCAAATGCTTAAATTTTCAGGATTGCAGCTAATTGAGGAAAATAGGCCGTATAACTAAGTGGCAAACTGATAGAAGCGTTAGGCCTTGTACTGGATGCTTTATCTTATGCATAGATAGGTACTGTTAAATACCGGCGCATTAACCAATGACATAAAGAAACACATGGAATTAAAACGAAAACGACTTTATTAGTCCAGTAGAAATGTATGAAAAACCTCAGAGAATGTTTTAAGCTAAGAGAATATTAACATACAGTGTCAGTTTATAGAGAGGTATAATGTAAATGTCGAAACATGGAATAAAATTGGGAAGATCGGATATTAGTGCATTTGGTGAAAGAAAAGTAGTAGAACAAGTGAAGAGGTTAATATGCAGGACGCTGAAAAAATAGAGAATAGCTCTAAGTTTGTTTTCTTTAATTACATTAAAACTTCTGAAGTTCATCAAGTACGAGCGACCCTGGCCGATGTAACTACACAAGTAAACAAGTTCGTACTGTTACATAAGAGCAAGGTTGATACCTGCTATTTTCTCCCCCTCCAGTTAATAGTCATCGCCGTGTTGGTAACGTTTCACAATTGTAGACCTAACTTCCAACAGGGTTAAACGCCAGTTTTTAAAACTTCGTTTTATTTTACCTGTGGGAGGCATACAAAGGTTTATCCATAAGTTTCCGCCCTAACCATTTTGTAGGTATGATAAAGACAAAAACTGTATTTCACTTTTCAGTATAGTTACCCTTTATTGCAATACACTTCTCACATCTTTGAATTCAACCCCCCCCCCCCCAATATTCAGAAGGTTTGTCTGCAAAATGGGCATAAACAGCATCCACCACTTCGTTACACTTAAATTTCCTTCCTCGAAGGTCCTTCAGTTTTGAGAAGAGGAAATAGCCACTGGGAGCTAGATCTGGGCTGTGCGGAGGTTGGTCTATCTCCTTGAAGCCACATTTCTTCACAGCTTCCTTTGCAACAAGTGCTGTGTGCACAGGCGCGTTGTCGTGAAGAAGACACACCACCACTCAGCTTTCCTCACCTTTTCTCTTTGATGGAAGCACGTAGTCTGTGCAGCACAGTATTCCCCATTTACTGTGGTGTTCTCTCTTTGCACTAAATAAAGAGCATTCCTTCGCAGTCTCAAAAGATTGTGGCCATGATCTTCTTGGTTGCCTGGGTGACCTTGGCCTTAGAGGCGGTGCTTCTCCAGGTTTACGCCTGCCACTCTATTGATTCTCTTCTGGACAAGGGATCATAGTAGAGGAGCATAGTTTCATCTCCTGTAACAATGGTTTGCAGAACTTCTCTCTCGTTGCCACGGTAGGGCTCCAAAAATGCCTCACAACAGATTACTCGTTGCTGCTTTTGGACTGAGGAAAGAAGTTTAGGCACTAACCTCATGCATGTTTAAATGTTCATGAATAATTCCAAGCACTTGTTTTAGAAAGGCCCAACCTTTCTGTTATTTCTGTAACTTTGAGCCGCCGATCTTCCATAATTTCTCCTTCCACAAGAGCGATGTTTTCAGAAGTGAGCACCTCCAAGGGCCCACCTACACGCTCTTCGTCTTCAATGCTTTCTCGACCCATTCGAAAAAGTTTAGCTTATTCTTTTACGGTAGAATATGGGGGGGGGGGATGTTTCCCCATATACACCGTCCAATCGTTTTTTTTTTTTTTTTTTTTCATTTCATTTGGAGTAAGTCCATCTTTTGTGAATAACTTAAAAACAGCTCGATGATCCATTTTGAACATGTCACAATCTTCTACACATAGCCTTCTTTACGCAACTATATCTGAAGAACTGAACACAGCGGAGCGGAAGTTACAGCTGCAATTATTTACTTAACAGATAAGGAAGTATGACACCAGATAAGGGTTTTGTCAAGATTAAACTTATGGATCTACACTCATATCCATATGAGGCACATCAAACTGAATGGACTCCATCGTACTTCGACTGTACATTCATTCTCTCGCCAACAACTAGTACTGCAGATATATTACCACCAGAGCCTGGAAGTTCAAACATTTATTTTGATATAAAATAGGTAGACATAAAGGCACTTAAATTACTGAAAATAGGCAGCAGAAACCAAAATAGGCAAAATAAAAATTGGCTCTACCGACTCCATATGTTCGGAAACTGTTTATTTCTGTCAGAATCTTCAACATATGCACCCAGATAGAAAAGACATTTTGCCTAACTTCCTGGCTCTTTGTTTTATTGGGACCATGTGCACGAGCTCCCTGCCATGTTTAACAAACGTGTGCAAGTCAAGACATCATCACAATCTGGGAAGAGTGTTGTGTCTTGTATGGAGGACAATAGTGAAAGAACTGTCGATGGACATTCATCTAAATGTCATAATGATAGAGTGAAGAGTGAAAAGTTTAAAGTATACAAACACCCGGACAAGAAATCCTTGCAAAGGCGTTTGTATTGTGAAATATTTAAGGGCAGACCATTGTACCTTGGAAAATTGTTTGTTCAAATTTATGGCGCTAAATTCCACTAGATTGCAGAGATCGCCTATAAACAGCGCTGACTGGAGTTGTGGTTTGTTTTGTTTAAAGTGTGAGTACTGTGGACAAAACAAATATTTTGCATCAAAAGTTGATATCTCCGTTGTTTTATATTTTCTACGCAGTAACAAATTCATATCTACGACTGTCTCACGTACAGTGTGATTCATATAATCTGGTGTATAAATAAGTACAGTGGCTTATATTATTAATTTAAACCTCTAGCTTAGGCAGTCATCATTGTTTAAACCTATATCCTCTTGTATCTTGAGGCGTAAAATGTCTACTATGCAACATGTTACCGTTGCTAGCATTTCTTTTTATTTATTTTTGGATCATGATGAGAAGTAAGCCGGGCGTTAAGATGGCTCCAGTTGTTCCCAATGCTCGGATAAAAACTGTTAAAGCAGTTATGACTCATCCTAAACAGTCGAATCTCATAAAGTTGCATGTATTGTAAATGATTTGTAACATGGCTTATGATGACAAATGTATCAAAACTCACTGCAGGTGTTTATGCGATTATATTTCTTGTTCTTCTTGGTACAAGAGCATGTTTTGCCATACATCATCACATTTTATTTTTATACCTTTAACAGTATTGTAAAACAAGAAAACATACGCAAAAAGATTCTGTGGCTAGTTAATAAATACTGAGAATGATATAATTTTCTCATCACACGGTGTAGTAGATACGGTGGTGAAACAATTTTTGTTGAGAAGAAGAAATCTTATGTGTTTGGTGGAAAAAAGTAGAAGCGCGTACGCGCATGCGTCTTAGTACAGGACACCAGTAAAGAGCGAGTCTTTGTGTAAAATGGAGTCGCTTCGTAACGAAAAACACTGCTCTGAAATGTGTCTTCCGTCTTCGGTCCTGTATGGAAGCGTACGTGATGTTACAGCAAGCATATGGCGATGTCTGCAACAATCAACGATACTTCAAAGAGGGCCGTGTTTCAACAACAAAACAGGGCGGTCCAGGTGCTCCAACCACTGCAGTGAACGAGACCATGATTAACACAGCTGCCGTCATTGTTCGGGAAGATCGACGAATAACAGCGAATAGACTAACAGACATGTTACAGATTTCCCATGGTACTATTCTGCTCGATCGCTTATACATGAGATGCGTCTTCTCCACCAGTTTGAAAACCCGGGGTCCGCAATATATCTTAAAAAATAGCTCAAAACCTTGTTCAGATGTTAGAGCACCACCTCTGGTTTCAACACTATCGCCAAGAAAATTACGTTTGCTCTTTCAGATGTATAAGAGCTGTCATTTGTATCACGACTTACAGATACACTTTTCTAAATATTTGTTACATATATTCAACATTTTAATCACACCTTAATCTACTATTGTGAAAATGGAAAACAACGTGACAATATACCTAAGAATACAAATACGCATTCATATATGTTGATGATGTTCAATAAACAGATGTGGTAGCGTTGCTACGTGACAGGTAAATCAACAATGAACAAATGAAGCCAAGGCTATAGTATGATGTTCTGTAAACAGATGTGACGCATATTACTTATACTAGCGTTGCTACAACAAAATGGAGTCAAGATTATCGTTTGAACAGCGGAAATCAATTTTGAAGTGGTTTTGGAAAACCGAGAATGTTGTTGAAGTTCAAAGGCAATGGAGACGTGTATGCAGAACAGAACAGCTACGCAAGTAACAAAATGCACGTATTCGAAACAAATTTGAGACTCGTGGTATCGTATGAAACAGAATGGTGCACCACCACATTACCACGGAGATGTACGTGCTTACCTTGATCTTCCAAGGTACTGGATAGGACGAAGAGGTCCGGTTGAGTTTCCACCGCGTTCTCCAGATCTAATTCTGTCGGACTTCTACATATGGGGAACTCTTAGGAATGTTGTATACCGTAGAAAACCAGCTACACTGGCAGCACTTCGGGAAGAAATTGAAACGGCACGTGCTGCAATCACTGAGGACATTTTCGCAAACGTTTCAGTAGTTCAACGTACTCAGAAGTGTATCGACGCCGATAGTAGGCATTTTGGGCAACTGTTGTAACTGTAAAAGTCTAAGATGATTAGTGTTCATTTTCTGTATGTGTGAATTCAGTTTGTTTTGTTATGTTAACACAGTTTTTTTCTTTGCTTGAAGTGTGTAAACATTTTTTGGCATCTTTTGTATAACGGAGCTATTGCTGGATTAGAGTATTTCCTTTAAATGCGTAGGTAGCAACTTCTGTAATATATTGGGGGGGGGGGGTCGGCTTTCCATGTGCACATAGGTGGTAACCCTCCTAAAGATATTATCGAGATGAAGGATAATATTTTTATGTTCTTCCCGGCTGCACCAATCTTTTGTCTAGTAATTATTAAATTGATGTCTATAACTCTCATGTGAACAAATTATTTCTGAGTCTGACATACCATTTATTAGTAACAGGCGCTACTTTGACATAGTTCTTACACTTGTATCCTCTGGTACAACCCAGTTCCTTCAAATCGAATTTCGCAGCACCTGCAACATGTTTAATAGCGGTTGCCATGGCAAGGGCAGACACTTGCTTTATGCCCCGAGATAGCAAGTACGGCCATAACAGAGAATCGGACAATGGACAGCATCTAGGGCTGGGAGAAATGTGTGTCGTCATCTTGTTACATCTAAGTTTTTGAGACTTCGCTTAGCTGAAACATTTTTTTTTATTTTGTTAACTTTACATTTACTGGTATAATGATTAGGTACTTATTTGTAGTCTGCAAACATTTGGGATTCTTAATGTATTAATTTTATTATTATTGCATTAGCTCTGGCTGTATTGAAGGAATTGGTGTGGTACTGTTGATTGCAGCTTTTGGACTAAGAAAAGAAGACCAGGCACTAACCTTATTCATGTTTAAATGTTCATGAATAATTCGAGGGACTGTTGTTTTAGAAATGCCCAATCTAGCTACTATTTCTGTAACTTTGAGCCGCCGGTCTTCCATAATTTCTCCTTCCACAAGAGCGATGTTTTCAGGAGTGAGCACCTCCAAGGGTCGACTAGCACGCTCTTTATCTTCAATGTTTTCTTGACCCATTCGAAAAAGTTTGGCCCATTATAGAATATGAGGTAGATGCTTCCCCATATACACCATCCAATCGCTATTTATTTTCATTTGGAGTACGTCCTTCTCCGTGTGAAGAACTTAACAGCTCGATGCTCGATGCTCCATTTTGAACATGTTACAATCTTCTACACATAGCTATTTTTATGCAACCATATCTGAACACTGAACACAGCTGAGCGTCAGTTACAGCTGCAATTATTTACTTAACAGATAAGGCATGACACCAGATAAGGGTTTTGTGAAGGCGATAATCCTTACCGTAAACTTATGGACCTACTCTCTGATGTGTCTACCTGTGACAGTTATTGAAAATACTAAATAAATTGCTCATAAATGAAGCGAAGCTATGGCAATAATGAGAAGCGAACCGCTTATTAAATGAGACAGAGTGGTTTTTTGGTATTCCATTAACTGCAAATCTTTTAGGTGAATTCCCCACAAACAAATGTATATCCTTTATCAAATTTAACACATTCAAATCAAAAATGAAATATACATTGATATTTTCATTCTACTATTGAAATGTGGGTGACTGAGTTTCCTGTGCGAAAACTTTGGGGAGGGGGTGAGGGCGCTCCAGCTCATTAGTGGTCGGCGTTTATTGAAGGAAACAATATACTTGGGTTTTATTAATATGAATATATATGAAATAAACTTAAGAGAATGTGGTAATATTTATTTACACCACCTTTGGGGAGTGGTAGCGTCAGAAGTTTTCTCTGCCCCCCCCCCCAATTATTAGGCTAATATTAATGCTTTAGTTCGTCTTTAACAACAAAGAAGGCAATTTTCGAAAGCCGCAGTATGTTTTGATTCAACGACGTCGCCCCTTGCCGCTGTCTAAAACAAAGGTACGGTCCCTAGGTTGTGTCTCTGAAACAATGTTTTTGTGAGGGTGTCTGTACTGGTTGGGCCTGCGGCAGCCACACATTCCTCCTCTTCTTCTTCCCCTCCGTCCTGACGGGCGGCAGCAGAGTGGGGTGCGAGAGTTCGAAGCGGCGGTCCCTCTCTTGTTAGTTGCCTTGCCAGTCCTGTGTTGTACCTCAGTCGTGTCGGCCATGTTGCTCTCCACGCGCGCCTCTTCCCGACGCTTTGCTTACAGTGAATCTTGTGTTTATTGTGTTTGTGCTAGTGCTCAGGATGATGAACAATATGGATGAGCGGCAAAACGGCGTCGTTCTCATCAAATGTGAGTAAGATCAAGGCTAGTGCTGGCACCCCCTCCACTCTCTTTTCTGTCAGAGTGTGTATGGGTTGTGTTTATTACAAGCATTGGCATTTTACAGCTGCTATAGGACCAGTCACCAATAAGGGTCCTCAATAGAATTTCCACTTTTTCTGTAACTGGAATGGCGAATGTTAAGATACCAGTAGACACAGAGCGCGCATTCGCGCCAAAACATTCTTTTGTCTCCTTAAATTCTCACTGATACCAGTCATACTTCTATAAGGATCTTCATCTACCTATATATGCTTACTAACCTCAAATATGACACAATATTAACATAAATGAAACCCCTGAGAGAGAAAGGAAACAATAATTGGAACGAGGTCTTCACAGGTCTATCACTTTTCTTTATTTTCCGCCTTAAACCTCAGAAAACATAAAAACCCATTCCTGCTTCGTTATGTACCTCCACAAACTCTTTTTTTAATTATTCATATGTAGAACAATACAGATAAAAAAACGAAAATCATATAATTGTCCCACATAGCCATATGTAGGCAAAGGTTGGAAGAGAAATCAGAGAACATTGCCAACCCGGGCTCGAGAACCAACCAGAATACTGAAGTTTGAACCAAATTCTTTAGATTAAAATGGCAGCAATTCTACTCAAGCTAGCCGAAGCTCTTTAGCTGTAGCTTCGGATTTATCACGATCCCAATAAAATTTGTTAACATGTTTGTTCTAGTATCAGCGCATAAATGAATTTCACTGTTCATACCTGTAATTAGAGTGATAAACTGTTATTACAAACTCATTTTGCTTAGTGCCTTTTCGGCACTTTTCTTTATTCATCAATGAACGAATTCGAAGCTTTTAACTCATTTTCTATAGTCTAATGTAAATTTTCTTTTCTGAAGTTTTTTAATGTGCCGAAGAACAAAAGCACACTAAAATTGACCACAGTATCTCATAACTCATGAAGGTAATAACAATAATTGTCAAATAATGTGTTAATAGGTTGACTAATATTAATAGTTGATTACAGTTAAATTTATTTTTTTTCCTAAGCACTCTCTCTTAGCTGTTTCCAAATTTGTCTATAATTGGTACATAATTTTTACTAAAAAATTAAAAACATTGCCGTAAAAACTTATAATATATCTGAGATAGCACGCTTTTTCCCTTACTAAATATTGCGCTCTATTCCTTTCGAATGAAAAATAAATAAACAAAAAGATGCTATAGCAGGAAGAAGGATAAAGATCCCGATCAATACCGTTTTTGAATATAATACGTTTCTCGCAACTATGAGGCTCGGCATCAGAATTAACGTGCATAGTGTGATTGACCTGTAGAGAAGGCACGTGCCGGTAAGCTCTAAAGCAGGCACATAGCATCTTCGCCCACAGACATGCGGGGATTAATAGCGTCTTTCTTTGTGGGAACGCTTTGCCTTTTGTTTTCTGCACTTCTCATTTAGGCGGAGAAACTCATGCGGAGAAATGATGTGGCTTGCGAACAGATGACCCAAAGAACGGCACTTTTCTGTTAACGCACCGAACGGAGGATTTGATTTTAAAGGGAGTAATAAAGTAATATTATAAACCTTGGCAGTGATCACAAAAAGCATTAGTAGATCAATCAAACAACGAATTTGTTAATTTCTGAGAAAGCTTGTATTAAATAATAGCAAATATATATATAAGGTTAGAGAGAACACATTTGTAACATTATAACATTTAGAAAATGTTTTGATTGATTAGAATAATAGAATAGAACATGTTTGCAGTTTTAAATTACGGCAAATCACATAAATCAATGTAAGTCAATTACTTTTTCATAAAAAAATGCATTACATACATTCAAATGAGCGAAACATCTTTTGATGAGATGTTATAAATATGTTGCCTAAGAAAGTGAATATAATCATTTGCAGAATGCATAAAAACACTTTACTTATAGGCATTATATGCTAAATTTATTCCTTTCTTAATTATGGTAATCAACACAAAGCTATATAAATCCTGTATTCAGATTGTATATCAATATTAGTGCATATGAGGGCATATATGCTTATTTAGGTAGTATATGTGGAACAAAACTCTCTGTGGTAGCGGAGAGAATCTAAATTAGTTACAAACCGGGACTCAGTGTGTAACAATGTAGGTGCACATTTCTTGCACGGCCGGGACAAATTCACTTATTGCGGTAGCTGAATGAGTGAATATTTATTTCATTAATAACATTTACACATTAGTTTGTATTACAAAATTTATGTAAACTTATTACTCTTAATAACATTTTAATTTTCCACTTTATAGCCCTCAATTTATGCAGTTGCATTTCTTCTGTACCCCATTACAATTACCAGGTTCAGTATGTCCGAAATTTTCTCATAAATAGTGTCATTATAACATTGTTATCCGCGTTTTTTTTTTTTTTTTGATTGATTTATTTATGAACGCTCTTTAACATCTCAGGTCATCAGCGTCCGATTCAAATCAGGGCGTGAAACGGGCGGCAAATTTTGCTCACAAGCCTCTCTTTCAGGCTTGAGGTTCTTTTCGTGCCGTAAATGTACGACACGGGACCCACGGCTTTACAATCCCTTCCGAAGGAGACCATACTTAGGATTTTTACGCCCGAAAAAATCCATCGGTCCTGGCCGGGTTCGAACGCGCGTTCTTGGGTGTAGGAGGTAAGTATGGTAAGCACTACACCACCAGGACCGGCGTTATTCCTGTTTGTATTACCCACAACCCATAACCATTTTTTTCCTTCACCTTTTCGATGTATTGTCAAGTTCTATATTTACTGATCTTAAATTTAAAATTCCTCTCCCTCTTATTTCATTTGGTAGTTTTCCCAATTTCGTAAAAGGAACTGTTCCCTCCGAAACTATACCTTCACGGATGGCCGAGATCGTTAAGACGCGGATTCGTGAGCAGGAGATTTAGGGATGGAATCCCGCCAGGACCTCCTTGAATGAGGTTTTTTTCAAAGTTTTCCTCAATCCTCATAAATGGCAAATGCCGGGGAGGTACCCTAAACTTAGGCCTGGAATGTTTCCTTCCTTAAAAATACTCCTTTCCCAATATTTCATTTCATGTATCATCAGTGTCCACCGCCTGTGGTGTCTCAGTAGTAAAAACGGGCGTTAAACACCATTCTTTCATTCCTCCAAAACTTGATTTGTTTATAATCGAAATTAGATGAATTGCAGTAGTTTGAACATCTGCTCATCTTTTTTTCTGCTCCTGTTCTACACGTAGAATCGTTTATTATATTTGCAGCACCTTCATATTCACCGTCTTCCCTGTTTCTTTCAGCCATTGCAGCCACTATTTTGGATAAACCTAACCCTCGAAACGGCATCAAAGAAATAGCCACAAAGTACACTTACACCAACAAATTTGCAACAGTAACGCTTATGCGGCTTCAAAACAATGATGTGAATAGCCTGCTCGGACGGCAATAATCATCCAGACCAAAAAACATGAAATATCAAATAATATTATAGAAAGAGTCAAGGCATAGTTTAACTAAAGTATAAAAATGAGTTACATAGAAGTTCACTGTTGTTGAGAACAACGGAAACATTTTATATCTGTGGATAAGATTGACAATCAGTCATTGGAGGGTTAAAGAACTCCTTCCCAGTTGCACTCCTTCTAACACACACGCTCGTTTATTTCCAAAAGCCAACCTAGCCACTCATTAGCCACTGCAAAGAAGCTCAGAAATAATTTCACAGAATTAATTCTCAACACTAGAATACATGGGAGAACTGAAACAAAACAATCTACTCTTTCAAGCCAGTTTCCTTTACAGATTGCACTTTCCTCGTAACACCGGTTACCATACCACTACGAACCATATTAATTCTTTTCAGAGCACAACTGGAAATTAGGATCAAGTTTAACTCAATTAGAAAGAGTACGGACATAAACAATGCGTATTGATGACATCACCCACCTATACTATACTTAAAACCAAAGTTAACGTTCACTCTCTTAAGGCTAACCTAACCACATGCACTCAAAAAGTCCATGATATTTAAACCTGACTTTTAATCTTCCGTTCGGCACGTAAACAGAAAAATACCTAGAAAAGTAGGCATCTGATTCGAAATTAATGAAGCAACCCAAGAAAATATTATAGGATAGCTTATGAGGTATCAATAAACAAGAAAAATATCAAGTATTTACAACTGTTCAATATGACAACCGCATGTACACTACAAATTTCCAGGCAGTAGTCAAGATCATTGTCAACATCTATAGTTTCGATGGCAGATTCCTATCCATACCTCATACGTTTTTCTCTAATATGTTTTACAGTAAATGTGCAAAAGTTATTTTATTCATTTGGATTAACCACGTATTAATAAATGCTGTAATAAAAGCATTTGAGAATAAATAAATGAATGAAGATTACACGCTGCCATTCACATAGCTAATTGTTTACCTGTCATAAAACGATACTAATCATACTCTTCTTTATTTCATTGTTTAATACTGATAAAAAGAAAAGAAAGGAAACAAATTTTTAATACAAAAACTAATTCTATTCTTCATTGCATATGGTTTATTCAATCCTCAGTGTCGGTCCTGGTGGTGTAGTGGTAACCATACTTACCTTCTAAACCGGTTCGAACCCGGCCAGAATCGATAGATTTTTTTCGGGCGTAAAAATCCTAAGCATGGCCTCCTTCGGAAGGAAAGTAAAGCCGTGGGTCCCATGTCGTACATTTACGGCACGACAAAGAACCTCAAGCCTGAAAGAAGAGGCCTCTGAGCAAAATTTGTCGGCCATTTTACGCTCTAAATGGAATGGGACGCTGATGACCTGAGATGTTAAAGAGCGTCCTTAAATAAACAAATAAAAAAACCCAATCCTCAGTTCTTCAAACTTCTAACGAGTTTATAAGTGGATGTAATTTGTACCACACTTTTCTGTCCATTCTATTTGTATGCTCCTCCATTGTGTTTGTATCGTACAATTATATCAATTAGGCTCATCCGCATTTTTATGTTGCCTTGCTTCACAAAATATACTCGCTTTTAACACATGTAGCATACGTTATTTTTATGCAACTATTAATATTTATAAATAAATGAAAAATTATTAATCTCATTCCATTCATTCCGAAACTTCCTTATTCAAAGAAATAGTTGGCATTTTTCTCACTAGGAGAAAGTGGAAGGAACTTTATGTAAATCTCTGGATAATGGTGCTAACATTGCAGAGATGGTAATTAGAGATTGCTAAATGATGTTCAAAATTGTTTATTTTCTCACTTTGAAAGAGAATATAGTATGCATTTGGGCATATACAGAAAGGAAAACTTAGCGGGGTGAATCATATGCATGTTTCGACTCGTCATTCCAATTTGCTAGGCCCGGAGCCTTCTTCATCTATACACCCAGTGTTTCAGGTAGAATGTAATTAGAAATCTTTTATGGTTAGGCTATTAATTGCAGTGTATATATTGCCTTAAATTTGCTTTATAATGTTTGGTCGACATGGAACATTTATTTGTAGGCAAGATACCGGCGTTATTGTGATTAAAGGACAGCATTTAGAGTCTTTTATTCATTGTTAAAGCAGGATATTTTGTTATATGCTTGTGCTCTATTTTTAAACATTTTGATTGATTATTATATGGCAAATATGACAAACCATATAAAATCATATATTGCTGAGATACGTTTACGGTATGTTAATAATTGTTTTCTATTTAATTATAATTTGCTGTTATTATAAATTGAAAATTATTTTATCCTATTTTTATATTTAATATAATTGTTTAGTAAAGTATATTGATTTTCTCACTGTCAGAGGCTGGAAATTAATGTTTTTCTTACATATTGCGAAATTACTTCATGGTCATATTCTAGGGATTTTCCTTGCAGCACATTCCCAAAGTTCAAAGGGAGGGTGCCGAATAAAGGTCATTAAATTACTTTACCTGTGATATGGTGGAATCACGTATTATTGACTTTGTTACACTGTGACATGGTGCCAAGGTTACCAACATGGTTATTTATATATTTATTTACATAAAAGTAAATACATGCTATTGGTTGATAAATTTTCATCTTCACCCTATTACCTTCCTCAGGAATGGCCAAAAGCTAGAAGTTTGACGAGTTTTCTCGGCTGGTGTCCCTGAAGCCACAACTAGATTTAGTGTGCATTTCTTCCCTAATTTTATGTACGGGAAAATTGAAAAAAAAGGTCCTTAATTGTTTTTAAAAATATGCCCACCTAAGACAGCCACTGCCTCGTTTTCAAAGCTATTATTATGTCGAACACACCACTGAAGATTTCCGCCGTAGTCATGGACGAAATGTCTGGAAAGATAAAGGAGAAGAATTCCATTGGGCCACGGCCTTACATAACATTGGTCTTCACAATTTTTGCTAAATGCAATCTGTATATATCTTCTGATTCCTTACTATAGGGAATCTCTTAAACCAGCCTTAGTTTTGTTACAGTTTTTCAAAAATCGGTATTATAGAAAATAACAATTTTTATTATTCATTGAACAGGTATGTAAAATGAATATTCTGAAAGATTTAATCAAGATAATAAATCGTTTACTTTGTGAATGAGACAGTAGGGCTAAATCAGACATTGGATTAGAAAAAATTGCCCACAAAGGAGCAATTTAGTTCCTGGGGGGGGGAGGGATGTGAAGTATGAACCTTTGGTTTCTCCTTCTAATGTCCTTCTACTACCCTCCATATTAAGTTACTTCTAATGGAGCAATGTGTTACTGCTCTGAAAAAGAATATGATTGTTTCAACTTTCTTACTACAAAGTTCCCACAGAAAACTGAAGCTAAGATAGCAGGTATTGGATCCCAGATTCGTGAGTTTATGCAGGATGAGACCTTTCCTCCAGTCGATGTCCGAGTTAAAGAAGTCAGCATAATTGGCATACAAAAAGGTTACAAAAACTTTCTTTCCCAGAAATCTGAGAACTATAAAGAAATTGTGGAGGAAATGTTGCAACATTTTAGAAATGTAGGGTATAGAATGAGTATTAAAATGCATTTTCTCATCAGCCATATTGATTATTTCCCTGCGGTACATTGATTGAAGAACAAGGTGAGCGGTTTCATAAAGTCATTAAAACAATGAAAGCCACTATTAAGGCCTTGGGATGTGTCAATGATGTCTTGATTACTGTTAGTGTTTGTAAAGAGACACTAGTGAAGTACATATCAGAACTTCGAACATAAAATGAAGTTTTTTTCCTTCATAATATTTAAAAAAAAAAAAAATGAAAATTGGTAATTATTGACACATAGCTCTCTTTTTTCAATATGTTCATTAAAATTGAAGTTAAATTGAAACCTACTAAAACAGTTTTGTATTAGATATATGCCTTAAAACTTATTATTTTAAAAAATATATATACCACGCTGCCAAAAAATGTATACACACTTTCACAGTAGATATCTATTTAAATATTTCAAAGTTGAACCGAAAAATAGTAGTAGTGTGTAGTATGATGTTCTGTAATCAAGATGTGACTCACATACATTATGATAGAGTTGCTACGTGACAGGTAAATCAACAATGAACAAATGAAGCCAAGATTATCGTGTGATGTTCTGTAAACAGATGTGACTCACATTACGTTATATTAGCGTTGCTACAACAAACTTTATCGGTCCTGGTGGTGTGGTGGTTACCATACTTGCCTCCTAAACCCAAGAACGCGGGTTCGAACCCGGCCAGGATCGATGACTTTTTTCGGGCGTAAAAATCTTAAGTATGGCTTCCTTCGGAAGGGAAGTAAAACCGTGGGTCCCGTATCGTACATTTACGGCACGAAAAAGAACCTCAAGCCTGAAAGAGAGGCCTCTGAGCAAAATTTGCCGGCCGTTTCACGCCCTGAGTTGAATGGAATGCTGATGACCTCGGATGTTAAAGAGCGTCCATAAAAAAAATCAATAAAAAAAATAAAAAAAAAAACTGGAGCCAAGATTATCGTTTGGACAGCGGAAAGCAATTTTGAAGTGATATTGAAAAACCGAGAATGTTGTTGAAGTTCAAAGGCAATGAAGACATGTATACAGAACAGAACCGCCAACGCGAGTAACAATTGCATGCATCCGAGACAAATTTGAGACTCATGGTACCGTATGCGATGTTCACAAGGGCAGATCTGGGAGACCGCTCACAGCAACAAGCCCCGCGCACTGGATCCAAGGCACTGGATAGAACAAAAAGGTCCGATTAAGTTTCCACCGCGTTCTCCGTATCTAACTTCGTTGGACTTTTACAACTTAAGGAAGTTGTATACTGTAGAAAACCAGCTACACTAGAAAGAAGAAGAAGAAGAAATTTCGGGAAGAAATTGAAACGGCATGTGCTGCAATCGCTGAGGACACTTTTGCAAACGTTGCTCAATCAGTAGTTCAACGTACTCAGAAGTGTATCGACGCCGATGGAGGGCATTTTGAGCAACTCTTGTATCTGTAAAAGTTTAAAGGGGACTAGTGCTCATCATTTTTAGTTTTTGTTATGCTAATACAGTTTTTTTCTTTGCTTGAATTGTGTATACATTTTTGGCACCCTCTGTATAAGTACATTTGATGTAATTTTGTTTCAAAACTTACCCCGATAGAGTAAAACTGAAAACATATTCGAATTCAGAGCATTCATATTACGTGTATGCAAGTGGAAAAATAAAAGAAGGTAATCATACCAGTGTTGTGATTACCTAACGTTGACTCCAAACATTACTCAAACACACTTGGGGAAAATTGTGTTGATAAAACACAAACAGAAGGTAGGCTGCCAACTCTGGTATTTCAAAGTTCAGCTCAGAGAAAGGAATATGTAATAGGAAAACGGAAGCAATAATGACTCCCCGTCAGGACGATTTCTTCAAGCTAGAAAGTTCAAAGGAAGTTCTCTGATGCAACATTATGGCTGCTGCTTTTTTAACAGGTTTCCCTCAGTGCTCGGCGTGATTCATCTGCGTTTTATGGTAAGACAAGCCCCGCCCTGATTACATGGGTTATTCAAGGGTGACCAACAGGCTCCTCCTGCTCCTGCTGTCGTAATTTGACTTGATGATAACCCTTTTGTCGGCGCAGATGGTCTTTAATATTATCTCGCTCGCTTGCTGCTTCTTTTACTCTGTTTGAAGCGATAGTGTCTTACAAATTAGGAAACCATCTGTGTTGATATCAATTGCTCAGAGATATCAGTTTTTGGTTATTCATAATGTGGTTTTACAAAGCAACAAACCAAAATACTAGCTGCTTTCTGCCAGCAACGTATACAGTTTTTGATTGAAGGGTACAAGGGAAAAATCAAAGTCTACATTTAACATTTTTATAGGAATGTAACTTGAAGTTTAAAAACGTTACAAAGTTGAGCGCATTAGATACATAGACATTAGGAATAATTCTTAAGGTAGTTAATTAACATACTCTCTTTTGAAATTTGTTCATATTAATTAGCAGTAAAAATCTAAATACACACAACTTGTATGTAAAAGCAATCAAAGTCCATAACTATGTTATGTAATGTACCAAATTATACTAGAAAATTGGTGAGGAAAATATAAACATTAATGAAACACTATTGAAAATAATAATTCAACCAAAACAATTCATTGTCTATTATAGGTAACCTTGAAAACTAGATCTGAGCATTTTCGGAACAGAATCTCTTCAGGTCATCAAATTTTGCCTTCGAAAGTGAAATTATACTTGAATAGGAAGGGACAGGCTGTATTGTTGCTCAACAATAACATGGGACTTCCAAGAGTCATTGTAGGTTTTTCAACAGGTTTTGTCAGCTACAATTTCTCGCATTTCTCATTTCTTCATTGGACATTCTTTCTATATTCTTTATTAAGAAATAAAGACCAAAAATTAATTTCATGTGGAATCTTCTGATGTACTCATTGCAATTGCGATTTCAGCAATATTTTTTTTATTTAATAAAACCCACATTTTTGTCACACACCATATAACTGTAGCCTATTTTACTGATAATTTTTGTTTTACTAGTACATTTATTTCTATTCTCATTATACTCATAGGTTTATATGTATATAATGTGTTATTGTTAGTGTGTACTTTATTATTTATTTTTATTTTTCCTCTTCTTTCACTAATATTTTTCATTCATATTTATGTATTAGCATGTTTTACATAGGTTTATATGTGTTCAAGCATTGCCATTGTTTCTGTTTGGTTACAGTTGTGGTATTATCACTGAAACTGGTGTAATTATTATTATATTGGTAGAGAAAAAAGAGGACCTAATGACCTTAGCTCTGCCAGGATAAATAAATAAATTTGCAGAATTTCTTAATAAAGGGTTTCACATAGAATCGCCCATACTTCCCTCCATTTCTAAATGATGTCAGCATTGGGAATTTTGTTCTTGGCAGGTTGATTGTAAAATTTTTTTGAACTGATAGTGGTGATGGAAATAACTGCAGTTCGACACTATGTCACGTCCCCTAGCATGGGTGGCCGAGGCGCCTCCTGGGCTATTTTTCTCCTCCTTTTGGCCGCTTTTTGTGTATATTTTTTTATCGTTTTACATCTTTAACATCCTTCTATTTTTCTTTCAGCTTTTCTTCTACTTTTGTTCCTTCCCCCCATTTTTCTTTATCCTCCTATGCCTTAATGCCTCTTCTAACCCGGTTCTGTTTTTCACAACACTTTACAGTTTACTTTCTTATACCTGTTCTTACCTGAAGTCTTCTGTCCTTGCAGTCATGTTTTCCAGCATGAGTTAGTTCTCAGGAGTGCAGCGGAGGTATAGGTCCTATTGAGCTGTTATTGACATCCAAAGAAGTAGGGATAACATTATTGCCAAAGGACACATGAGAAGGGGTTGTAGTTGGCGGAGGGGGAGCAACAGGTTTCTTATTCCTTCGCGCTGTAAACATTTTAGAAATGCACATACTGAGTGTGCCATCTTGGTGAATGAAAAACGCTGACGTTCATGCTATGGCTGCTTGTTGATAGCACGATAGCGACAATATATAGTTTTGCTCTTGCTGTAGAGCTGCAGCCATAGGAACTACTTTGCTACTGTTAATGCAACTATTTTTTTTTTTCATAATGGTTAGTACTGCAAGTATTTATTACAGATGTTTTTCACCTATATCATGTGCTTTCTTCATCAATTTTATAGGTCTTTGACTTGGTTCTTGTGACTAATAAATTAAATCAAATGCATCTATCAAGGGTTAAAGCTTGCCAAACAGTTGCCAACCCCTGCTCCACAGAAAGTACTCGTAGTCAGCGCATCGACGCCTCAGACAACCCTAATCTCGCTTTTCCATGCCAGTTTCTTTATTCCCGGATCAAGTACATAGCTCCTCAATTGTCGGCATGGATTGGGTAAAACTTGTTCATCTTGCTTATTTTCTTATTCGGTTATATTTATCATCAATCGGTTTCATTGCACAATATATGCAATCTTTGTATTTTTGATCAATGTATGTGTAAGGTGAATACCATTCACCACAAAGATGTACGTTTATCACGAGGGAGTTCTCCTGCAAGCCCCATCTTCAATTTATATGCCGTATCTGATGAAGCATATATCTCTATGAAAATGAAACTCTGCACCGAGTGTAGTCTTGCAGCAGCAAAAGCTGCAAATGTCGTCCTACATGAGCATTGTCCCAGATTAACGCACGATGGACATGATTTAAATCGACCACTAATTTCATTTATTCGACAGTATGTGAAGATTTGTTTTGTACACTTTGTCTTACAAATAAAAATCATAAACTGTTAGATCTGGGGAGAAAGTGGTTCACACACGAGCACTAATCCTTTAATCTTCAAACACTTTCCTAATTTTACCCGTGGACTCATCTACTGTATGATTAATGGCGGAATCTTGTTGAAATCGCCCCTATGCTTTCTATTCTTAGCTAGTTTGATTACTTGGGGATGAGATTTACAAGTAATTGAAGATGGGAGGCACATGCGCAAGTTAAAGGCAAACAGGCGACGAGAGCTGTCCCAATAAGTTTATATAGGACTCCAACATTACCTGTGAAACGGTTGGAGAAAGTATATGAGACAGTGGTAGAGGCAAGGATGTTGTGTGCAGTCGAGGTGTGGGGAGTTGAAGAAGGGTGGAGAGAGGTAGATGTGGTACAGTGAGTGTTTTGTAGGAAGTGTTGGGATTATCCAAGTGTTCTCCGAGGGGAGTTAGCTTGCTTGAATTAGGAAGGATGGGCGGAAAGGATTGATTATAGAGAGAGTATTGAAGTATTGGTATCATATCCTCAAATTAGATAGCCTAAATATATTAATGAAATATCCAAAAGAGGTTTTGGGAAGGAAGAGTTGGTATTGGGAGGTGGGGAAGGCACTAGAAGAAATAGGTTTGGGGGATATATGGGAAGCAGGTGAAAGTAATGTTAATGAATTTTGGAAGATCGTGAGACAGAGGGTAGAGGATATTGAAAAGCAAGAGATTTGGGTCAGTTTAGATGGTAAACGTTTCTTGGTCGTATACAAAAGAATCAAACAGAATTGGGGACGAGAGAAATATATTGACATTTGTGATTAAATGGGTAGAATGGATTGGGCATGGCTGCATACAGGAGTAATACTCCTGAAAGGATATAGAGGGGATGTAGTATGTAGTATGTGTGGGGAAGAAGTCAGAGTGTCCCATTATTTATTGGAATGCAAGGAAGTCAAATGGTGGCTGGAAAAATTTTGGGACAATTTACAGAAGGATTTAGTGTCAAATAAAATGTTAAGTAGCAAGAGTGTAAAGAACATCCAGAAAATGGGAGAGATTTTAGATAAAGTTAAAAAGAAGTGGGGAGAAATAGAAAGAAAGTAAAATGAGGTTTCTTACAGTCAGATAACCGCGTAGTTAACGAGGTAGGAAACTGTATTTTGGAGAATGCTGCTAGGATCTAGAGTAAAAAGAATAGATTAATAATGCATGTAAATATAGAGTTGTTATTCTTAGCTGACGCAAAATAGGGTCAAAATGTCATTTCGGCATCTCTCTCCATTTATTGTCTGCTCGTAAAAAATTAGACCGAATGTGCTTCTTGCGCCGATCACACATCATATTCTATTTTCGTACCTTAGAGAGAGGTATACAATTTTGATTTTCGGAACACTAATAACGAGTGTTGTGGGTGCCCACACAACCATTTTGGTGAAACCACGCCTCGTATGGAAAGAACACAAGATTAACCCTTCAATGATTGCTGAAAGAAACCACTTACATTAATGCACATCTGCTACAGGATCACCTTATCATAGTCTATGAACACATGCACTAGCAGGTAATATTTGAGCTGTAGGTGCAAGAGACACTTGGTAATTCGGTGTTCGTGAATTGTAATTTTGGAAACAGGCAGTTGCCAAGGGAACTTCGAAATAAATTCCTTACACACACACACACACACACACACACACACACACACACACACACACACACACACACAGCCCTCGTAATTAAACTTTTCTAAACTTTATCTATCATTCATTAATATTGGCACTGGAAGGTGTCGAAGTGAAAATGGTTATTTGTTTTAATAATTGAGATGAAACTATGGGTCAAGAAAAAACGAAATCAATAAGAGCATTGCTTTTTCGAATTGCTCATATATTACATGATAATACATAAAGCGGGCAGGTTGGTATTTCATTTCATTTTTGGCAACAATATGCGTAACTGCTGCAATACCAAGCGTATAGGCTCGGCCCGGCCATCCTTGTCTTGGATTTTTTCGTGGTTTTCCTGGTCGATTAGACAAATACTGGGATTAATCTTTACTTTCCACAAATTTTTCCATTTTATACCGAGGGTGCCAAAAAATGTATACACACTTTTACATTACATATCTGTGTAATATATTTCAAAGTTGGACAAAAAAAAACAGCAGTAATGTGTAGTATGATGTTCTGTAAAGTGACTCACATACTTTATGATAGCGTTGCTACGTGACAGGTAAATCAACTATGAACAAATAAAGCCAAGATTATCGTATGGTGTTCTGTAAGACTCACATTGCGTTATGCTAGCGTTGCTACAACAAAATGGAGCCAAGATTATCGTTTGAACAGCGGAAAGCAATTTTGAAGTGGTATTGGAAAACCGAGAATGTTGTTGAAGTTCAAAGGCAATGGAGAAATGTGTACAGAACAGAATCGCCAACGCGAGTAACAATTGCATGCATTCGATACAAATTTGAGACTCCTGGTACCGTATGCGATGTTCACAAGGGCAGATCTGGGAGACTTCGCACAGCAACAAGCCCCGCGTCCTCGGCAATGATTTTGGAATGTTTTGAGCACTCACCGCAGAAATCTATAAAAGAATGTGTTCGTGAGACTGGGATAGCAAAGTTGAAAGTTTTCATCCAAAGACTTTGGCACAAGTAACTGTAAAAGTTCAAGAAGATTAGTGCTGATCGTTTCTGTTTGTGTTAATTCAGTTTTTATGTTAACATAGTTTTTTTCTTTGCTTGAAGTGTATACATTTTTTTCGCACCTTTGCATATGTTTTTATTTCTTTGGCTCTTTTACAGAGTAGGAGGTCTGGCATGGAAGCAGACCTTCTGAGGGGTTCGAACTCCTTGGGGCCTCGGTGTTTTATCTGGGTACATGGTAGGTATCATGTCTACGCCTACGCAGTGGATGCTCTAGCATCCCGGTGTTACCCTCAACTCACCCCTTCTTTCTGGAGGTGCCCGGTGCCTCTATTAGGTACATTGGCAAAACGGTCAACCAATCAACACAACCGCTACAACAAATTCGAAGACCTGCAGTTTTCCAGGCAAATAAGACCTCATTTGAGTCCATAACATAACATTCACATTTACGGGGTAAGGAAAAAAACCACAGTAGCGGACAGGGAAGATATAGAGTGGTATTTAGCTACAATTGAAATTAAATCGGAAGTGAAACAAGCTTCTAAGTAAACATGCATTATGACTGAAATTTTGCTGCGCAACTATACAAGAACCAAAGCTTTCATTATATATTCGCAGAAGCGTAACAGTTCATGCAAATATACGATGTGGCCAAAGATAGAACGGCGATCCTGCGTTTCTTGTTTATTGTGCTGATTCCTTCCAGAACCTTCTCTTAATCTGCTGTGCGCAGATGCTTCAAAGCCTTCTTAGCTGCGCTTGTGGTTACATCACCTAATTCTACCAAACAAGCATTTTGCTATCGATTTTTTTTACATTTAGTGGAACAATATAACAAAACGTTTTTGGTAAGTTTAATATCTCTAAAACTTTTGAAGTGTTTACTTTGTGATAACTTTCTATAAAGCATGTACCTAATTTGTGAGACCAGTACTTTTAATTGACAATCAATATACGAAATTATACTTAGGGTGTCAAAAATGTATAAACTCTTTCACAGTATATATCTATTTAATATATTTCAAAGTTGGATCGAAAAACAATAGTAATGTGTAGTATGATGTTCTGTAAACAGATATGACTCCCATACATTATGATAGCGTTGCTACGTGATAGGTAAATCAACTATGAACAAATGAAGCAAAGATGGAGTCAAGGCTATCATTTGAACAGAGGTAAGCAATTTTGACGTGGTATTGGAAAACCGAGAATGTTGTTGAAGTTCAAAGGCAATAGGACGAAGGGGTTTTCACCGCGTTCTCCCGATCGAACTCCGTTGGACTGCTACCTATGGGGAACTCTTAAGAATGTCCTACACCGTAGAAAACCAGCTGCACTGGCAGCACTTCGGGAAGAAATTGAAACGGCATGTGCTGCAATTGCTGAGGACACTTTCGCAAACGTTGCTCAATCAGTAGTTCAACGTACTCAGAAGTGTATCGACGCCGATGGTGGACATTTTGAGCAACTGTTGTAACCGTAACGTGCAAGATGATTAGTGCTCATCATTTCCTGTTTGTGTGAATTCAGTTTTGTTATGTTAACATAGTTTTTCTTTGCTTGAAATGTGTGTACATTTTTGGCACCCTTTGTATATTGCATATATTTGAAATTTTGATTGTTTTCTGTTAAGCCACGAACAGTACTAATATTATATAATGTAACAAATTAACAGTAATTATAATAGCACAAAAGGATAAAACACCAAGAAAAAGTCACACTTGACATCTCAAGTGTGACTTTTTTTTGGTGTTTTATCCTTTTGTGCTATTTAATTACTGTTAATTTGTTACATTGTTAATAGCGTTACTTTATTTTTATTTTATATATATTCAGGTTGTCATAATGCTATCATTGTGTAATATGTCACGCACCTTTACTTCGAACTATTTAAAAATCCAAACTAAAGGTCATATTTAAGCGTAGTCTGTGTTTTACTATTATAAAGCTGAAATAACATGCTTTCACCGTTTTCATCTTAGTGGCGTAATATTTAATTATGTGTTCATTTACGTAATTTATATGTAAGGTTCTTTTGGCTTCTAATTGGTTCTTTTAATGACTGGGTTTAAAAATGAGCTTTTACACAAGCGTTTTAGCCTCTAGTACGATTTAAAGCTGAAACATTTAATGACACTTTTGGTTTGCTTTTAACAGAAAAGTAACCGCCAAAATTCTCTTAACAGATACGAACATGAACGAATAAAGATGTCGGTCCTTGTGGTCTAGTGGTAACCGTACTTGCCTCCTAAACTCAAGATCCCGGCCATGATCGATGGTTTTTTTCGGGCGTAAAAATTCTAAGTGTGGCTTCCTTCGGAAGGGAAGTTAAGTCGTGGATCCCGTGTCGTACATTTACGGCACGAAAGAGAACCTCAAGCCTGAAAGTGAGGTCTCTGATCAAAACTAGTCGGCGGTTTCACGCCCTGATTTAAATGAGACGCTGATGATCTGAGATGTTAACGAGCGTCCGTAAAAAAATAAATAAATAAAGATTAAAGATTAGACGTTCAAGAATATTTAGCAAGTGCTTCATTGTTTTCAACATTACGTTTCTACAATCTTTCAAATTTTCGTTGTAGAAATTGAACCAAATTCCTGAAATTAATGACCCATTTTCCTATAAAATGTAAATACATTGCTGGCTATTAAGTGCAACACCCACATTTTCTCAGAAGAAACAAGTATTTATTATAGAAAATACGACGGTAATTAGGTGTCTAAATTTGATCAAGGGAGAATTGGGCATACCTAGAGTTTGGAATGCCATTTCCGAAAATTTTGTTGCTTGTGTTTGACCAAACGCGTCCACAGCGAAAGGAATATCAGAATCAGTGGATCGAGGTAGGACGAACACATAGACTTGAAGAAACCCAGCGGACTTGAGAAAGAGAAAACAGGCATAATTTCCACGTGGCTATAATGAACGCACGCTATGTGTTGTAATTTAATGGCCAGCAGTGCATTACCCAAGTTTTTAGAGAGGCATTTATTTATAATGAAGGAATGCAGATATTCTTTTTCAGAGAGAGTGAGTAGATGGTATTAGCAGTATTCTCAGACCGGGCATTGCACTGAAGGCAAACACTTTTGTGGTTGTAAACTCTGCTTCCACACGCGAAGTAGTTTGTAGCAGTCCTTCCCATAAACATACATACATTAAATTATGAATTGTTGCAAGGTTAGGAAGATATTCAATCTTCGAAGGCCTTCACAACGATGATAACTTCTGTGCATGGGACTTGCTGATGTCGGAGAGATGTAACAAATTTCTCAGCACTTTCCTTTATCAGACCTCTCTTTGCAAGACACAATTTTTGTTGGCACGAAGCAGTTGATCAGAAATAGCCTGCCACTGATCATCTTCAATATTCTTCATTCTTACCATTGTTTGAACACTTCTCTGGTCGCATAAACTGCACAAAAACATTCCTTCGGGTTCTTGAAATAGTCTGCACTTATCTAATGCTGTTCTGAACTGAACACTCAAATAGATAAGACTCCCTAACACTTCCAAAGTTCCAGGCACGTTTCATATACTCTGTGGTCATCTCTATTTTAGTGCAGTTTGTATATCTGGTTCTTCACTAAAGCCTTTGAGGAAATGTGACTGTGATTTTGCACAAATGTAGTAATATAAATTATAAATCAAACTTTACGTTCCACGTGTATGCAAAGAAGTTGTCAAACTGCAACTATAATACAGTAAAACTAGCTGTATTTGCAATCAACTAGTCCTCTTGCTGCATTTTCAAAGCCATGGCGAAGCTTTGACGCACAGCTAATGCTCTGGATCTCGACGCTAACTTCACCTCTCAAACTGCACAAAAGAGAGCGTTGCGAGTTATGAATTATTATGATATAACTGCACCTGCGCACAATTGCATTATGGAGTTGCAGCCTTGATACATTCATTCAAAACAAACCAAAATTTCATTAAATGTTTTTAATTTTAAATGACGTTATAGAGCTAAACGGTTAAAATAACCATCACTACGATATTTAGCTACTTTACTCCTGTTTTCGAGCGTTGAGGCCCAGGGGAAACATGCATGTCTTGTAAGAAGAATTTTGTAAAGGACCTGATACGATTCTGGAGCACGTTAACGATGTTACCGTAAAGGGATATTCATTTTTGGTGACAGTGGTTAATGCAACTTTAATTCAGATTATTTATAAGCACCTAGTAAAGGGAACTTGAATACTAAGAGTACAAAGCACTTTACGGCTATACATCCATATTCAACACGCGGTGGTGCAAAGTGGAATAACCGCCACGGGTGGTCGAGGTCGTTAAGGCACGGACTCGTGAGCGGGAAGTCTGGGGTTCGAATCCTGCCAGGGCCATCCTCCCTGACTGAGATTTTTTCCAGGTGTTCCTTAGTCCTCATAAATGGCAAATGCCGGCGAGATACCCCTAAACTTATGCCTGGAAGTTTCCTTCCTAAAACGATCCTTTCCCAGTATATCATTTCATCTCATGTATCATCAGTGTCCACCGCCTTTGGTGCCAGTAGTAAAATGGGCGTTAATCACTAATAAAAAAAAAAAGTGGAAAGTTAAGTGCAAGAAAGTATAGAAGGCAATATTTTTTACAGTTATTTAACCGAATTTTACTGGCGTTCATCTGTTTATTGCTTGAAGAAGAGCATTGCTTGCACAATAACATTAATCTTAACAGTGATAGCGTGTTAACAAAAACTTACTGAAACATTTTAGCTTACTCTAAGGTATCAATGAAATTAAGCGCACTGTAATTTTTTTCCTCTTAAATGAAAGAAGAAAAAAATCTGACTGCAATTAGCCTCTTGCAATAACTAAGTCTATAGACCTCGCCCAGGAGATCAACTATAAATTACCTCTCTAGGTCAAACCGTAGAGGTTCAACTTTGCGTTGTGTAGATACCAACAATGAATTTGGAAAAGACAAAAGATGTTACAAATTTACAATGTGTATGTATTGAGGTAAAGTAAGTTAGAAAATTTGAAGGCAACTCTTTGTTCCAATAGTTAAACCAAAACGTGAACTGGGAAGAATCTCATACGCACCGTCATAGTTCCCACGGAAACGTAAGCCATCTTTAAACAATACACTGCGTAGGCGAAGACCCAATTTTTTCAGACTGTTGAAGGTCATGAAAATATGCCTTTCGTATCAAAAAACTTGTATAAAAAATCTCTACACTCTTTTATCAAAAAAAAAGTTTGAAAAATGTAGGGTCATAACTCACAATATCATCCCGGAATTAGAAGTAACAAGTAATTTTGTGCCCTTTGTTGTTAGTTATTAATGTACTATGCGTTTTAGGATATACCTTTTCTTTGCCAACGCCAGACCGTTGTTCTCACGAACTAGTGGCGAAATTGTAGCGGACTTATGAGGCAGTGGGGTCCTTAAACGTAGGTTTATTTACACTAATCAGGCATGGTTGTCATCCTATTAAAGGAAAAATACCATGGCAGATCCGCGAATCGAACCCGGGACCCAGAAATAGAAAACAGGATCTTGAAAATTAGATCGTAGGGCTGATCTATTGAGGATAAATTTATTTTTATGATTATAAAATTACGACAGGCTACAATAAAAAGGCAAATATTGGAAAAATGTACATTTATTTATATTGTGTATTTAAATTTTGTAAACCAGTGATGAACAACAATGATAAAGGATGAAAATTTAGATTTCTGAACTTTATGTTAAGTCTTAAGAATCTGCGGCAGCGAGAGATGTTCAAAGGGAGAAAAGATTAAGGTGAAGAAATCGAGCTATAATGATACCGAAAGGAATTAGGGGGCAATTAAGAAGAATTATTATTTTTCACAAATATGTGAGGTCATCCGTTCAGGAAGGAACAGAGTAAATAAAACATTGAGGAAAAGTTCTGTCAACGCAGATGACGGCGTCATTGGATTCCGGAACAAGTTGGCCAATTTCTTCCGCAGAATCTTTCCTTATTCTGGGTAATATTTTAAAATTCTGCTGTAAGCTGTTGATTTTAAATGTCGTGCAACTTCGAGATGATAAATATTCCGCACGAGAAAGGGGTTGTACTACAGGGGATTTTTTGTTGAATATAATGAGCTCCGGGTTAATTCGTGCCACAAAAGTTGCATTCGGCAAACATTACAAACAGCTTAGTGGTTATGAATGGTACAAACTGCTTAAGCAAAACAAGCATTAAGTGTGAGGAAATAAAAACGTCAGCAATAACTTTAGGTATATCCTGAGGCAACTGCTAATGAATGGAATGTATGCAGGACTGAAGTTTGGAATTTTATGGACAAAGAAAACTTCCGATAAACAGTTAACTTACATAACTGGTTCCGGCCGAGAATCGAGACACACCTGCTTGTAGGCAGAGGTCCTTATCACCTGAAGTATAACGGCGACGCCCTCTTTTGGGGAAGTCTACGGGCGATTCCATATAAAATCTCGTACACCAAGGAGCCTTACAAATTAGTATTGTTTTGAAAAAAAAAAGTATTTAAAGATGGTTAAGATATATGTGATGACCCAGGGTGGGCCATGGACATACCCAAATGGCGTGGGGAAAAGTCTTTTTTATTAAATCACGATTTATATTCCTTCCCAACATTCTCTCATTACTGCAGCGCCATCGTGTGTTTGAACTATAAACTACTGATTTATATGGAACTCTTCTAATTCAGCTGTTAGGTCTTAAGCCTTCTGCTTTAAGTTCAGAATAGGCAATCTTTTATGAATTTTTCAACCGCTTTACCTCCACTGACATATCGTAATATCACAACAAATTGTGACATGCATGTAATATCTGTCGTTTCGTCGGCCTGTATGAAAACAAAATTTGTCCTTTCTGTTTCTTTTTAATCTCATTACTATTTTTTTTTTTTTTTAACTTAACCGTTAGCACTGTGAAAGTCAACTTTTCACTGTCAAACATGAGGAAGCCACCCAATTTCAAACAAAGTACGAAAACAACCCCTAGGCAGGTGTGCTTGGTGTCTGTAAGCCCTCTAACATCTCGTTCCTAAGAAAAGAAAGAATACCGAGCGCCGGGCACAGCCGTCTTCCTGCTGGCCCAAGAAAACGCAGAAATAAGTAGGAGTAAGGCTAACCCAGCTTGGAGGAAGACAAATACAAGTCCTTGTAAATCTTTGCTGGCCCATGAAGGTAGAAGTTTGAAGCGTAAAATTTTTCAGTCTGGCCCACCATCTTCCCTCTCTAACGGATGACCCGCATGCTACCGCTACTACATTAGGTACGAAATGGGCTTATTCTGTAAGACAATTAAGAATTTATCGGTTGTACATAACAACTTTCATGCGTTTTTGTTTTGTTTTGTTTTTAAAGGTTGACTAGTTGAAGAGAAAATTATAAAATAATTATTGCATTTTCTTTGGGGGTGCACAGGGCCGCTTACAACCACTTTTCTTTAAATCCATAAGTTTTCTTTTTTTTTAATACGATAAATTTACCGTATATTTGTGAAAATCGAAGGACGTACATCCGAAGAGAGTAATGCTAGACACCCAATAAATGTTGATATTACAGCTGATTAAATTAGATTATCAATGAGGGATGAGGCATTTGGGTACCTAGTCTTGCTCAAGCCGACGCACCTCTGAGAGGAAGGAATGAGGTGAAGGAGACACTAGGTTGAGCACCGACATAGACGGGATCTCTTTACATAGTTTCCAGGTAAACACCCGAAAGTTCTAGCCGCTTCTGTACAAGCATTGCGTAGAAACCTTTACAAAGCGCAAGCAAAGGTCACACTGCCTCAGCATTTCGTTTATGTAACGAACCAACGGAATAAAATTCTATGAAATGAGAGGGGGAATCGCGAAAAAATCCAAGGACAGTATGACCGGCTCTATGGGATTTAAACGCGGGAGTTCCGGCCTGCTAGGAACTCACGGTAAAACAGCCATTACATCTCTGAGCTACTTCTCGTATCTTCTTGTATACTTACTCGGTTGCAAAATAAGCAATATCTCAGTTTGTATCAACGATTCGTTTTCCATGCCCTCTTGACCTCAAAAATTAGGCATTTCCGGTGGTCATGTCAAATGATAGCGCTTATCTCTGACAGGAAGCTAGTGTTAACTTAAGACACCAGCAAATATGTTGTTTCTCTGAGAATTTATGTTGCTAGCACCGTTAAGAGTGTGTCATAAATATGACAGAGGCAGTCGTTTGGTGAATGATGCTATTGCGCATGCATCTGTGGAATAAATTGCGAGAGCATCCGAATATGAAAATTAAATTTTAGTTTTGTGCAATGTCTTTAATGTGTTAGGTAAAGTACAGGCTAGTTTACGTTTCTTAGCACAATAATACACATTTCTGTCACATCTTCATAATATATATAGCGATTACTTCAGTGATAACTTTATTATTTACTAATGATAATGCTATCTATGGGAAAGAAGGTAGGACGTTCCTCGTTTATTGCACCCTCGTTGTTAGTTTAGTGCACTGGAAGTAAACTTAGCTATACGTGAAATAGAAGCGAATAAATAAAAGTAGAGATGTATGGTTCGTTTTTCACCGCTGAAGGTTGGAGGTCAAGAAATTCATCATCGCACATCTGTTATGTACATTATGTACAAGAGAATCCTGGACGGAAGCGAGTCACTGCAAGATGATCAGGGCTTAGGGCAGGTCCATTGCGTCATTATTCCTGATGTTGCGCGGATGCATGAACCTATTCGCGAATACCAACGGATCACAGTGTGGAAAAAAAAAAAAAAAAAATGATGGGGGTAAGCCATTCTATACGCGCCATTATCAAAGAACACCTGCAGTACTGGGTTTCACGCCAACTAACGCAGGAACAAAAGACTCACAGATGGGTCACCTGCAGCGGTACAGTGAGGAAGAGTATGCGTTTATTGTACTGAACATGGTGCCAGCATTTCGAACAAATGGTAAAACCAAAGTGGAAGCACGTGAATTTTTTTAATAGATCCAAAGCTGTGCACACAAGTTTCGGTAAAGTCATGGTGATGTTTTTCTTCGACTGTCGATTTTCTCAAACATGAAGCCACGATCAATGCGAAACTTTATAAAGGCTTGAGGTGCGCTAGAAAACCCAAATTCCTGGAATTCGCACGACTTTGATAAAGCCTAAAACCCAACTGGTGAGGAATTTAGCAGCGAAATACTTCGATATCCTCCCTACAGTGCAAATTTTTACATTTTTGGCGACCTGAAGAGAGACATTAATAGACATTGGTTTGAAACGCACGTGGAAGTTAGTGGCTGGGTAAATTTGTGTGGATCCGTCAGAAATTTCTACCTGTACTCGAACTGGATTTATCTTGTCTTTCAGTGTACGTATTAACAGTCAGGGCAATGAACGATTGAGTGGAAACGGATAACATTTAATGTTTTCTACTTTCGAGAAAAACAAAAATAAAAGTTTACGGACAAAATTATAAGGTTTATTGAAAAAGTTCTTATTGAGCAATCATAGACGTACACTGCTGGGCATTAAAATTGCAGCACATTATGCGTTTTCACAATATTCTCGTTCGGTTGTTTGACGAGGCTGTGTATTCCCCCTATCTCGATCCAGAGATCTCACATTCCTTCCTTCTGAGAAAATTTGGGCTCGGTTTAACACGTCTCTTATTCTTTTTCTGCTCAACGCTTTGACAACAGATACATCAATTATTATAATAGTTGTATGAAATATTTAATAACAATTGAAAAATGTATAATTTTGTTTCAGCATACAATGAAATTATAGCAGTTTTTATTCATTCTTGTAAACTGTCTGCTGTGTGTAAAGCAGCATACTTTATATTGACTGCAAATTTCTACATTATTAACTGTTAATTGACAAGAGTGCCGACAATGTCTTCAGAATCCCTTACGCAGCCTTCACCACTGCCTCTTATGATGAAAAATGCCTCCTAAGAAAGTGTTTCTTCAATTTGGGAGATGCAAAAAACTTACACGGGACTAAATCTGGACTATAGGGAGGGTGAAAGACACACTTCACATTCATTTTTGTGAGATATTTGCGATATGCAGTCTTCAGTTTGTTGCCCGGAAATGTGGCCTTTTGAGTTCTGTGTGCATGGTAAGCAATTCCTTGAATATCGAAAAACGATATGACCGTCACTTTCCCAGCGGAAGCCATCAGTTTTAGTTTCCTTTCTTTTGGCGATGATGGAAAATTCGACACAGAGCTTTTTTGTTTGCTCTTAAGGCGGGAATGATTCATCAGCAGTGATTACCTTTGAAAGAAACTCCGCATCTTCCTTTAACATCATCTTCCACTGCTGCAAACCTCAACGCGAAGGTCTTTTCATTCAGGAATCAACAGTCTTGCACAAACACGTTTCATGTACAACTTTTCAAATACCAATGAGTGAGTGGCACCCAGTGATATTTTCATCGATTCCTTCTCACAACAGCAGCGTTGAGAGCAGAAACTGGAGCCCCATGTCACCTTCCTTTCAACTTTATTCTCTAAACATTTTAAACCACCTTTGAGCTGTAGTATAGGATAGAAAAAACTCGCCATATACTTCCTGTAACATTGGATGGCCTATCTAAACAGAATTTCATAGCAGTATGTTGTTCAAGTGCCACTTTCATTTGGTTTTTTGCGCAACTGAACATGTCTCAGCTTGTACACCTCTGATAGGCGGGAACCTGTAGTAATAATGGAATTAGTATCCTGTGTACATTACGGGATAATCGACAAAATATTGTAAATCTAAATTTTAGTGCTGGAAAGCATGCTTGTAGAAAAGTATGATTGAACAGCCTTGTATTTTGAAACAATAGTTCTAAGTACTACCTTTCAAGAAAGTAAATGTATGTGTTACGCGTCGCGTCCTTAAGCCTTATTCTGTGAACTCAACGAACAGTTAGGGTCAGTATTTCACCACCTGTGAATTTATTTGCTTTGTTTCGATACGAGAATATGGAAAGAAAAGCAAACCACACAAATCTTGAATTATTAAAGAGCAACCAGCGAACGAGCTCGCTTTAGGACGAGTACTGTAGGCCTGCAAAAACGTATGTGAGTGACTGCAGAGATAAGCGTTTTCTAAACGAGGTTAATGTTGCCCTTCTATTGGATCTTAAACACACACGGAGTTGAGTCAAATCACCAACACTGTATTTAAATAGTGAATTTGGGTGTAACATTGTGAGCTTTCTTTTATGCTCCATGATTTTCTTTTTGCACTTCTCTCCCAGCTTTGGATTTAAAAAAAAAATGATAATTTATGTAATTGCTAAATAAAACTGCAGAAAATCTAACCCAATAATTCAGCCAATGTTTAATATCTCCAGATATGTCACGTCAAATGAACCCTGACGTTTCCTGTCTAAGAAAGTAAAAGTTGGAACATAATTTGAGTTAGACTTCGGTCTTTTCGGAGTATGAAAAACAGATGCAGTTATATGGAAATGAGTAAGAGCAAGTTTGAAAAAACTGGAACAGGTCAGTACGTGACGTGAGCAGTTTACTGCGAACTGCCGCATAATAATTGCATTTTTTGCATACAGCAATGTGTTCCTTGAAGTTAATAACCGCTATCATTTTCAGTGGAAATGTTCCTTAATAGTGCTCCGGTTGAACCCTGAAAATGAGTTTAAAAAAATGTGTGATTTAGACTAGCGGTTAGCAAACTTTTCTAGACTGAGGAAGCCCTAAGGGTAGACATGTATAAAAATAAAAATGAAAAACAAAAAACACAACGCTAATATCTATGTTTTCAAACATAGAAAGCTGGTATTTTTTGAGACTAAGTTTGCATGGACTTCTGCAATTAAAGAAAACAATACACTAATATCTGATTTTGATTATAATTGTGAAATATATAAAGATGATTTTAAAGATAGAGAAATAATATTGCATATTTAACCGTAACTATTGCAACTTTAGGTTAATAAAAGATTGTGCATTAATAAGATATTTGCTCAGCTCAGGTCATTATGAAGGTGTTCGCTAGTCGCAAAAGTATGGGTACCGCATCTCTGGGCCAATCTGTTTAGTGCCGATTAATCCGAGATTTTAGAGATTTTTATAGCACAAATCGCAGGCTTTAAGACATTCTATGTTTTTATTATAGTTCCCTTGAACAGTGATTTTTCATCATCTTATTTCAACTTCCTAATCTTCATACAACTTCGTTATGTTTCTTCTCTCTAAGATCCTCCACAATATCTTAAATATAGTGTATTTTATTAACACCCGGTATAAACAGGCCTTCAAAAGATATTTTAGGGCGAGAAAAGGAAAATTAAATAACACCGTCCCAGCATGCATTCGTCTCCAGTAGGGTCATAATCCTGCCATGTGTTGGCCTCTCTACCCTCATCTACCTACCACAGAGCTTACAGTTCCACCCTAGAAGCCCCGACGTTAAACCAGCAACTTTAGCAGCTTCGAACGGCATCGTGCAGTTCTCTGTTTCCCCTGCTTTCTGGGCAGAGATAGTAGTTATTAATGCACTGATATTATGTAAATGAGAACCAACATTTATGTATTGCTGATGCAGATGAAATGATAATCGTGAACTTTATATAACGTTATGTAAAATAAATAAACTACCAATATACTGTTCTTCAACTTCCGTTACTTTATAGATGTATTATATAAATTACGCAGGCCATGGAGTCTGGTGAAATCTCGTGTATAACATTATGGTTTTGTGTTCTCATACACTTAGTTGCCTCAAGTAAGAATTAATGGAGTCCACGAGTTGGTACACGTAATTTAAAATGATTTTTCTCTTGCCTTCCTGGACATTTGACCTACTATTTAAAATTCCTAAAACTTAAACTTTTCATAAATAAACTTTCCTAAAATCGTTACGACCTCAAACCACGATTATAATTATGCTAGCCTTTACTAAAATGCGTGCATGCAAAGCCTTGTTGAATAACTCAAAGCTATTCCTGAGAGGAAAAATTCAGCTTGAAAATCACTCTGAGAATCACATACCTTAATGTCCATAAAAAATTGTTGTAACACATTGTTAATCATCTAGAAGAATAATTTTTTAAAGAAAAAAAATTTTTTTTCCTCATAAAGTTATAACTTCGAGGACATATTTGTTTTACACATACAAAGCAGGCGCTAATGATCGCAGCAGTTTTGCGCCCTTAAATAATAATAACCATCACGTATAAAAATTTAATTTGTGTTATTTTGCATTATTTCTTTAATGTAATAAGTAGTCATTTAAATCTCAAAGCTCAGAACAACGCACTTTTTCACATAGAGGGTTTTTTTTTCCTCATCATGGTACTGTTAAACAAAATGACATTGCATTAATTATTGATAATCAGAGCAAGGAAGTGACGCAAAATATATTTTCTCTCTGGGTAGATAGGTACAAATTAACATGTTTCCGTACATTAGGGGTAAATAGGGCCAGTTTGGAATCGTAATGGATTTTTTCTGCATTATTACGCATTTTAAAAAGCACATGAATTTTTTTCAATATATCGAAGTGAAAAAAACAAAACAAAAATGAAATGGCATGCACACTTCACAAAAATATCGCTGGAAAATATTGTTGTAAATTTATTTCTTTTCAAACAGCCAGAAACTTTCTGTTCAACCCAGTCACTTAAGCTCTTTAAATAGCAGAACCTTCATTATTGAAAGGAACGCACGGTTACCTCGAGCATACTTTTTTTTTTTTGAGTAGTGTTTAACGCCCGTTTTTACTACTGAGGCACCACAGGCGGTGGACACTGATGATACATGAAATGAAATGATAAATTGGGAAAGGATTTTTTTTTTAAGGAAGGAAGCGTCCCAGGCCTAATTTTAGGTACCTCCCCGGCATTTGCCAGTTATGAAGACTGAGGAAAACCTGGAAAAAACCCCAGTCAGGGAGGACGGTCCTGGCGGGATTCGAACCGCAGACCTCCCGCTCACGAGTTCGTGCCTTAACGACCTCGGCCACCCGTGGCGGTTTCCCTCGAGCATACGAATACCAGGAAACAGAATGAGGGACGTACTGTAGTTTTGAATAGTCTCGGCGAATGACCTTGTATCGATCTGAGCGAGACAATTCTAGGAAATTTGTGGTGGGGATAACTTCTCAGCTGCATAAATATAACAAACAATTGCAAGCGAGAAGTATAAGAACGGTACAGCTGTGCAATAAACCGCCCCTAAAATGGAGAAATAAGAGAGATACTAACCTGATTTCCCTATAAACGCATGAGCAGATAATGAATTCGACTAGAAACCATTGTGCAGCTTTTGCTCGTTCTCCAGAACCATTCAAAGCTACTTTACTTTGTCTTGATCAACTTTTCTCTGATATCCTGAAAGGTGGATGTTCTGTTGTAACCGGTAAGAGTCCTTCCGAAATAGTTTGTTTTAAATATACTCCATTCCAGTTGAAGTTGGACGTTCTTTTTCCATGATGAAAAATGTTCTCTCTGACAAGCTGCTAACTATGACAGTTGATATCTTGAAAAACCACCTTGTTGTTGTTTATAACCAAAAAAGTAAGCGCAAGTACTTTAATTGTGTGATAAAGAAATTTTAAGCATCTAAAAAAACATATTTTGATTAATGATGAGTGATGATATTCTTTATTTGCACTTTTAATAAATGCCTATTTTAATTATATTACTGCCGATTTTCAGTATTTTAAGTGCCTTTTTGCCTGCCTATTTTAACCAAAATAAATACCTGAACTTCCGGCTCTGTTAATAATGTTCCTCCAAACCTGGATTGATGTCACAAATATTGCTCTCTGAAGGCTGATCGAGATCAAATTTGTTACTCTAAAAACGCATGTCTAAGAATAAACGAAGAAATGGTGTGTGTGTGTGTGTGTGTGTGTGTGTGTGTGTGTGTGTGTGTGTACACATATACGGTCAAAATAATAACTATGTTATTGCGAACACTTACTGGTAAATGTGAACATTTACCACTGGTAAATGTTGAAAATGTTTTTAGTTGAAACAATGTAGGTTTCAGAGAGAACTGCCTGCATTCACTTCCACTCCTCTTGATTCACAAAGTATGAAATGATATATATATAACTTAAAATGCACAAAGGCGTGCCACATTTAAAGTGAAGAACACTTGGGACTGTAAGGAAGGCACACAAGCCGTACGATATACTAGACTTAGTCCTTGTTCTACGCGATCAAGAGCCCATCCTTGCTCGAAATATAGTTAACTTCTGCAGTGTTCTACAGTGACCTCAACAGTGTTCCACATTGTCTTACAGTGCATCTAACAGTGTTTTTAGTGTTTTTATGTGTTCTTCACTTTAAATGTGGCATGCCTTTGTGCATTTTAAGTTGTGTCATGTCTCCTAAAGAGAGCTTTTTACATTCCTTTTAAAAGAAATTATATATATATATATATATATATATATATATATATATATATAATGTAACGCTATTCACAATGTAACAAAAATAACAATAACTAGAAAAGCAGAAAACTTGCCATAGAAGAACTCGAACAGTTCGAAATACAGCGATTACTAATCTGTGACTTTTTCTTAGTGTTTTATTCTTTCTGCTTTTCTAGTTATATATATATATATTCCTCAAGTGACTGTAAATAGCATAGCCATTTGACATAATGCCACTTGAAGTCACCGTCGTTTTCATCTCGTTTCCTCTGAATAAATGGGGCTTTCAATAATGCAGACATATCCAAGAAGCCTTGGGAGGTCAGAGTTAACTTTCATGTCTTGGAACCATGAATTTATGATGAATAATCTCAGGATTAGGAAACTTCTGGAGTACAAATGCAAACATCGCAGCTTCATTAGAGCTTTTATTTTGCCCTCCACATGTAGCAGTGTAAAATAACACATGTTTAATCTGGGGCGGTAAAGAATTTAAATGAATGCACAGACAAGAAGCTAGCTTCTCTCACTGCATTTAATTTATTTCATACGTGCCATTAAAATTGCATACAGATTTTACTGGTGTGCTTTGACCACAGGGTACAAATCAACTTCCAAATTAATTGATACGAAAAGCAAATAAAAGCAATTTTTTATTGTTTGGAACTGGTTGATGTAGATTGGAACTCTTGCACTGTTCGCTTTGGCGAATAGGAGATGAAGATTCCATAATATATTCCTAATTTTATTACTCATAAATCTAATATCAAGTAATTTGATGTCCTGTGTATAACAGTAAAATCTGCTCGCGGCGTACCTCAGAACGGGAAAGGAGATGGTGGTTCTAGTGGCCTATATTCCTTTTTGTGACCGAACGCGTTAGACTGTACACCCCTAATTGCAGCCTCTTTTCAAGTTCGTTATGCCGCCCAGCAGGAAGAAAAGCTTATCGTCTGGCATTAATAGGAAACATCTGTTCCTTTAGCTGTGGAAAAGTAGCCCTAGAGATAAACCTTCCCTTACACACATTTTCCATATGATATTTAGATGTTGGAGAAAAGACCACCCGGATAGTTTTGATGCAGCAAACGTACAGGAACCTGCGGTAGCAAGGTGGCATATCATTGATGTTCAAAAGAGAGCAACATTCAGTTGAAATCCGAGAGGGGGACCTAAATGCTCTATGTATGTTTCCAGTTGCCTAAGAGGCTTAAACTTGGATTTGAGATAACTGTCAATGTCTTCGGGAAGTGCAGTCAATTCACTTCGTAAGATTACAAATTCGGCGTTTCGATTTACTTCGTGGTTTAGAATTTTCTTGTCTAATTCACTCTCCCAATCTTTTACCTTTTCAGAACCGAGTAGGCTGGCTCAGTCTGTAACACCTTGAGATTCGCATTCGAAAGGTCCCAGGTTCATTTCTCGACTATATACCTTAGATTTTTTTCATGATTTCCCTTGGTGGTTTAAGCGAATACTTGGTTAAATATGCACTTTCCACGAATTTTCCACTTTCCTATTGCTAAAGGGTCGAAAGTGCCAGGCGAGTTGACTGGTGATGTGCGCTTTGGAAATGGCTGTTATGGAAACGACCCTTATGGAAGGCTCCACATCCTTTGAAGGGTAAGAGGACTCTATACCGGTATCAGTATTCTGTCTGGAAACAACCGTAGAGACCCCGCCTACATCCATGCCTCACAGTCTGCGTATCCTGTCCGCACAGTCTCTTACGTCATCCTTTCCTCTAGTAGAGCCTTCACAGGGTACATAGGCACATACGGCCAGCCGTTGAGCAGGACTGAAGTATCGAAATATTCTCCGACTCTTAGCAAACCAATCCAATCTCATACATACTACTTTCATAATATACAGTGGTAAGTCCATAAGTTTCCGACCTCGCCGATAAGGGTTATCGCCTTTACAAAAACCTTATCTGTTAAGTAAATAATAGCAACTGTAACTTCCGCTCTACTGTGTTCTTGTCCAGATATAGTTGCCTTCTATGTATAGAAAATTGTGACATGTTCAAAATGGAGTTCTTCACAAAACAAGCACTTACTCCAAATGAACTTAAACAGCGATTGGGCGGTGTATATGGGGAAACATCCCCCTCATATTCTATCGTAAAAGAATGAGCCAAACGTTTTCGAATAGGTCGAGATAGCGAATAAGACGAAGAGCGTGCAGGTCGGCTCTTGAAGTGCTCACTCCTGAAAACATCGCTCGCTCTTGTGGAAGGTGAAATTATGGAAGACCGGCGGCCCAAAGTAACATAAATAGCAGCAAGGTTGGGCCTTTCTAAAACAACAGTTCTTCGAATTATTCATGAACATTTAAACATGAATAAGGTTAGTGCAAGTTGGGTGCTTAGACTTTTCTCAGTCCAAAAGCAGCAACGAGTCATCTGTTGTCAGGCATTTTGGAGTTCTGCCATGGCAAGGAGAGAGAGAAGTTCTGCAAACCATTGTTACAGGAGATGAAACTATGGTCCTCTACTTGCTCTAGTCCAAAAGAGATTCAATGGCGTGGTGTAAACCTGACGAAACAATGCCTCTAAAGGCCAAGGCCACTCAGTTAAACAAAAAGACCATGACCACAATCTTTTGGGACTGTGAAGGAATACTCTTCATTGACTTCAAGGAGAGGAACACCACAGTAAATGGGTAGGAATCTTATTCTTTGAATTTTAAAATTATTAAAGGGTATGATGAATAAAATTGCAATTGATATAACTAAAGCAATAATACCACCGCTTCTTTTTGTTTTATCTACAATTATGTTAATTATTAGACCAAATATTATTAGAAATTTATTACTATGTACTAGTACTATGCTGGCCTACTGCCCGGACTACGTGCTTCCATCAAACAGAAAAGGCGAGGAAAACTGAGTGGTTGTGTGCACCTTCCTCACGTCAATGCGCCTGTGCACGCAGCTCTTGTTGCAAAGCAAGCTGAGAAGAAATGTGACTTCAAGGAGTTCGACCATCCACCATACAGCCGACATCTAACTTTCAGTGACTATTTCCTCTTCTCAAAACTCAAGAAGGACCTTCGAGGAAGGAAATTTAAGTGTAACAAAGAAGTGATGGATACTGTATATGCCCATTTTGCAGACAAGACTTCTAACTATTTTTTGTTGGGGGAATGAAATGTTAATTCAAAGATGTTTGAAGGGAATAAATGGTAACTATATTGAAATATATTTTTTGTCTTTATCATAGCTAGAAAATGGTTAGGCCGTAAACTTATGGACCTACCCTGATATATTATATTATAATCATATTCTTTAGATTTTCAACATCTAATCATAAACGATGAAAAATTAATATTTTTTATGATTTTCAAAACACTTTTAAAATATTCAAGATAGATGATAATTTGCTCTATTGTAGAAATGTGTGAAAAATATATTTAAAACAAGTTTTGGAGTTTTTTCTGAAACAACCGGCTTATTACAAATAATAATAATAATAATAATAATAATAATAATAAATGTAATACTATGTTGCAATTTATTTTCTTAACATCAAATTAATGCTTTTTTGTCCAAATTGTAGTCCATATTGTGTAACATTTAGCATTGTAGGGTATTACAGGATATAAAATTTCTTTTTTCAGAAAGAGATATCAACTGTACTGTTTTTACGCGCATCCATTTTACATTATGAACATTTCAAGCTGCGTTTTACTACTTACACCTTCCTATCTTCAACTATTAAGTAAACATAGTCTCATAGCTGAACCACCTTACTAAGTAACGCAATTTAGGGTGTACGTGTTTCGTTGCGCAGACATTTTCTTCCTTCTTTCAGTAAAGACATAGTCAAGAACGGGGTTGGATATTTTTTCTTAATTAGAAATTTTGTATGGACCTTCTTCTGCTATGTCATTGTTGTTCAATCCAAACATGCATAAGAAAACCTGGGAGAAACGTGGAACATTTTGTGCAAAAAAAAAAAAAAAAAAAAAAAATAATAATAATAATAATAATAATAATATAATAAAAAATAAATGTAGTTTCTGAGCAGTGCTTCTAATGGTACCGAACTTTATGTACATTCTGTATGTATACTATGAATTTGATATCCTCCCGTTGATGCTCGGACAAGATTTAAACTTGATGATAAAGTTAAATTTTCAGCATGGGAGAGGAGTTAATTAGAAATATACCATATAAAAACAAGTTTCGATTTACATGTTAAATAAAAGTCGGCTTAGAAATGTGTAAATACGCTTACAGCAATATAACATTTAAATAAAGATAAACGTTGAAACAATTCCAAATTTCATACACAGTAATTCTTGGAACGTCTTACCGAACAATTAACAGGACTTAAACACTTTGCAAAAACCCCACTGTAGGAAATGAATAAAGAATAATGTTTCAAACCTTATATTTCCTGGGTCACTGGGTTGAACGTTCGGAGAAGGCTCCGGAATTATCAGTTTAGAATAAGATCAAAGCATGTCTATTGACCTATCTAATTATGTACATTTCAACTAATTAAATATATAAAATGCACACCACTTAATTAAATACATTTTAATGTGTATTTAATTAGGTGAGATGCATTGAATCATGTTGACATATATATATATATATATATATATATATATATATATATATAATTAGGTTGACATGTATTTAATTAGACTCAAATGTTTTTATATTGATACGTATAATTGTAAGTAAACGTAATATTGTAATTTCATTATTTCTCCACTGCCGCCGGGTGGAAAGAATTGCAACTTGAATTGCTTATACGTTACATTACATGCATTACATGTCTATTCACTCATAATCATATCTTCTATTACACATGAAGACTGGAGCGAACAAGCTAAGAAGGCTAAGTTGCTTAGTTTCTAGAACATTCGATACCCGTTCCAACCAACACAGGGAACAAAAGCCAATTGGCGAACCTTCCTGATGTGGGAAGGTATGAGGATGGGGAGAGGAAAAGGATAGCTTTGGGAATAAAGCAATACGTGCAATAACGGCACATAGAAACCGATTCTGCTAAGATATACAAGATTTTCAAAAACGATCGTATAATATTTACGGATGGGAAGTAAAAATGAGAAACAAACCATTTCCAGTAAACATGGGCTTGCAAATTAATTGAATACGAGATAATGCATTTTTGTTGCAGGTTGGGCTGCCATTGAACCGGGCGCCTGAAGTCTGAATTCCAATATAAGCGGTGACAATTTTATTCAATTTATCAATGAAGAGACGGCAAAATTCACAAGTTTTGCTTGAATAACAGGGAAGTTTGTGGTAATACACTGTGCTTATGAACAAGTTAACTGAAGAATTATACAGCATGCACTCGGCAAAGACCCGCGAATGTCTCGGGTCATTCATTTGCTGCACTGCTCCTATAATCTCATGCACGTTATGCACAGAACTTTCATGCACAATGCAGGTAGCAACCAGGATCCAGAAAAACTGGTTGGTTTTTGTTTACTACTAAGACTCAAGCAACGAGAAAGGTAGGGGGAGAGTGGGGCATACATAGTGTGAAGCATTCAGGCACTCGGTTCAGTGGCGGCCCCCGCCAGCACAAAAAAACGGCACTATCTCGTAAATGGTTAATTTGTGGACCCATATTTACTAGAACTATTTTCTTCTCTTCGATTATTCTTCTGTCATATGTAAATTTTAGCATCACTTTTGAAACATCCTGTATGCAGTACTTGTAACAAAATAAAAAAACTTGACTCATATCAATTTAAATCTAATTTGATATGGAAATGTCTTCATATCTTACCGATATAGAGTTAGACTAGAGGTTAGAAGGAAATGAAGAAGCAGATAAACTGACCAATAAGAGAACAAGTAAACCTGAAGCTGTCTGTGGAATTAGCAAATCGCTTGCATGATTCGCAGTTAAAACATGGATCAGTGAAGAACCATAACGTTACGTAGGACCTAGTTAAGTAATGTAATAATGTAATAGTTTTTTTGTATTATTTAGCTTTAGAGTTTGTAGTGCCGATATCACATAGTAATGCCAATAGTTAATAAGACAATAATTTGGATTTTACATTCTTTTTCAAAATTATTAAACTTTTTAAGGAATTTGCTTTGTTAAATATAAAACACACGCATCGTTATAAATACATTTTATGTGCTGAGTTCATTTGTCCTTTTATTTAACCATTTCGGTTTTCAGGTACACCCCTACTCCTAATGATCCGATTTTCCTAATTTTCAGAGACTGTTTATCTTATTTCATTTAAATGGAATATATCGAGTTTTGTTGTGAAAAAACAAATATGGGTGTTGCTAGAGCGATTTTAAATTTTGGGTTTCAGGCAATGACCTGATTCCTAATGTTGCGATTTTGTTTGATTTTCAGAAACTGTTTATCTTATTTTATTTAAATGGAATATATCGAGTTTTGTGTGAAAAAACAAATATGGGTGCTGCTAGAGCGATTTTAAATTTAGGGTTTCAGGCAATGACCTGATTCCTAATTTTCCGATTTTGTTTGATTTTCAGAAACTATTTTTTTTTATTTTTTTTAAATAGTATGCAGCAAGCTTCGTTACAAAAAAGCAAATATTTTTGCCGCTAGAGCGATTTTTAAATTTAGGGTTTCAGGCAAGGACCTGATTCCTTATGTTCCGATTTTGTTTGATTTTCAGAAACTATTTTTCTTATTTTTTTTAAATAGTATGCACCAAGCTTCGTTACAAAAAAAGCAAATATTGTTACCGCTAGAGCGATTTTTAAAGTTTGGGTTTCCGGTAACACCCCATTCCTAATAATATGATTTCACTGATTTTCATTGTTTTATTTCAAAAGCCTGTGGCAAGTTGAGAAAAAAATTGCGGCCAGCTAGAGCGATATTTAAATTTCGCTTTAACTGTCGTTCTTTAAATTTCCGTTTTCAGGTAAATCCTCACTCCTAATAGATCGATTTCCCTGATTTGCAGAAGCCATTTTTCTTATTTTATTATGAGTTTTATTTGCGAAAAAAAATTGCAGCCGCTAGAGCGATTTTTAAATTTCACTTTAATTGCCATTCTTTAAATTTCCGTTTTTAGGTATAATATATATATATATATATATATATATATATATATATATATATATATATATATATCGAAATTGTATATCCAAGAGTGCCAAAAGTGTATAAACACTTTCACAGTAGATATCAACCACTTAGCTGCGCGTAAGGAACGTCTTGCATATGCCGTCGACGCCAGGAACATTGACTGACCGATATGTTAGGTGGTTACTTGTGCTCACAGTGGTCGCGCCAACTTCTCATGTTGGCGTTGGATTTCGTTCGAAAGGCCTAGACACGTTAAACGGGCACATGGAAGTTACCACGACTGTTTTTACAATTCATTTTAGTTCCATCTGCTAGAGAAAGGTATCCCGATGGAACAATCGGTCCTGGTGATGTAGTGGTAACCAAACTTGCCTTCTAAACCCAAGATCGCGGGTTCATCCCGGCCAGAACCGATGGATTTTTTCGGAGTAAAAATCCTAAGTACGGCTTCCTTCGAAAGGGAAGTAAAGCCCTGGGTCCCGTGTCGTACATTTACCTCACGATAAAGAACCTCAAGCCTGAAAGAAGAGGCTCCTGAGCAAAATTTGTCGGCCGTTTCACGCCCGGAATTGAATGGGGCGCTGATGACCTGAGATGTTAAAGAGCGCCCATAAATAAACCAAAGCAACAACGGATGGAACAATTCTGTTTCTGCAGCACAACCGTACCATTCAGTGTTTGATAGAGCAATTCATTTAATCGGTCGTACCTGTACCCATCATTGGTACTAAAGAAAAGTAAGTTAGGAAAAATTTTAAAATATGAAAAGAGCGGGCCATGTGACTCATGGTTACGACCATTGTAGAAAACAGGCTCGTGTGAACAATTGTTAGTAAATGTGAACATTGTCCAAACCGACAGGTAAATGTTGGAAATGTTTATAGTTTACCACTTTTTGAGCGACTGTTTACAAGTATCATTTGCCTTTGTGACAATTAGAAACGCACCATGTTAGTTTTACATGTTCTCTCGCTGAGCTACACTGTGCAAGTGAACAGATAATTATAAAATGATTTCTGTGACTTTAATTAGATGTAGATTTGTGCATTGAGTATTTTATTAATAAATATTGGTGTCTTAAGAATTTTCGGGCTTATTATTCTCTCCCAATTGTTATTACCCTAGCAAAAATTTGAATGACATAAATAAATAAAATCTCTATACGCCACCCTGATACCTGGTTTCCTAAACCAGGACGTGTATATAACATTTCCCATTTTTTATTATAAACTATACAACTCAATATTTGTTTATTTATTTATTTCATTTGAATGACAAGAAAAAGGCAATTAAAATATAGGAATTTATTAGTAAGAACATAGCGATGGTGGGTAGGTACTGTGCTGAGCTACCGCATCAAGTACACAATGCCCTTAAGGAAAAGAATTTGTGCTACAATTGAAGCAAGTATTTTTGTATAAATAACTGCAGTATTTGTTTTTGTTTATTTACGAACGCTCTTCAAAATCTCAGGTCATCAGCATTCCATTCAAATACGGCGTGAAACGGCCGACAAATTTTGCTCAGAGGCCTCTTCTTTCAGGCTTGAGGTTCTTTCCTACATTCTGAGGGACCCACAGCCTTACTTTCCTTCCGAAGGAAGCCATACTTAGGATTTTTACGCCCGAAAAAATCCATCAGTCCTGGCCGGGTGTGAACCCGCGATCTTGGTTTTAGAAGGCAAGGCACCAGGACGGACTAACTGCAGTAGAAAACAAGAGTTTTCAAAATAGAGATTGCAGATATCCGCTCGTCCACTGTTTGCGAAATGAACAACTTGCTGATTTAATAAGGCAGATGTTAAAAACTTGAGCGGGAAGTGCATATTTGAGCTGAGAGGAGAAATTAGCTTTTGTTGGACTGTCTATACATGTTAGTATATTAAATGTTAATAGGAATTTTCAGCTTTGAATAAGGAATTGGTTGCAGAAGAATTGTATACATTTAATAACGTAATATTTATTTTGTTTAAAGGACCTGGTCTCAAAATGATTTGATAACGTGAAAGCTGCAAAAATAAGCTTCAAATGGGAAAATATTATCCATAAACAGAAAAATGTTCTACTTCAAGCTCACTCGAGTCAAACTGTTCTGAGGAGAACGCCAAGATGCCACTTTTTCTTGCTTTCTTGTGGCCCATACATACTCTTCAAACAATCTTCAATCATTTCCTGCCTCTTGAGGAAAGAGAAAGAGAAAGCAACCGGCCAAGAATCGAACACAAACCGCCGAACCGCGATCCGTCCTCATTAGTGTAACAGAAAATGTGCCAGACTTTCAAAAAGCCTCTCTCTTTCAACCGCAGATATCTGCACTGCGTGTATTAATGTTATTTAATAAAGTGTGTTAAGAATCAAACAAGTGCTCCTGTTACAGAACCAGAATGTGGTAGTAAAACCCGGTTGTGGAACCGGTTGCTTGGATGGTGTTCCTCTTACGTGCATGAGAAACTGGCGCGCGCACGCGACGTGACGCGCTCTACCACCTTCTGTGTATCCCTGGTTGCCACTCGTATGTCAGCCTACAGGCTTATTGTGCTATCGTTATCTTTGATACAAGTTTTCATTCTGTATTGATATTTCGTTTTTCTATGGCAGAATCTTTCGTACGATGCTCCAAAGAGTTGAAATGTCGTATACTCAACAGTTTCAACGCGCTGTTTACGTAATCTACAAAATGTGTCGTCTCCTACATTGCAGATGTACCTTGAACTGTAATTAATGCAATCGCTCTCCTCAATTTCTTCTCTCCTAGAGAGAGCTGAGTTGGGGGCCTTGGAGAAGAACTTTGTCAAGAAACTCACGAATTTATTCAGACCATTTTAGGGAATTCAGAGGCAATGGTAGCTATTGTAGTTGCACCCAAAGATTTTGGAAAAAAAGCTTCAAATTTCAATAAATTCTACTTACTAGGCACCAAAAATGACAATGAGAAAATGTACGTATATCTGTGTGTGTGTGTGTGTGTGCGCGCGCGCGCGCTTGTTAACGCTCTAACGCTCTAGCAATTTATTTTTTCTCTACGAAACTAAGCAAATAACCATCAATTAACAAACGATTCGTTGAGTTCGTTAACCAGCAAACTTGGACATATGGGAGCGGGGATTAACCTAAAGCGAAAATTAAAAAATCGCTCTAGAGGCCCCAATTTTTTTTTTTCTGAACATATCTCGATATATGCCATCAAATTAAACCAATAAAAATAATTTCCGAAAATAAGCGAAATCAGGCTATTGGAATGGGGGTTTACCTGAATTCCAAAATTTAAAAATCGCTCTAGCGGCACCATATATATTGCATGTATGCACAAATGCATTCAATGGAATATTTTAAACGAGTGCGCTATGTACTAAAAAGAATTAGTTTAACCAAACACACCTGCTTTAATGTTCCATCTTAAATGTAGACCATACACATTAAAGTAAAGTTAATTTTATTTCAATGAATGCATTATTAGCTATGTATGTTAATTCTAGTTCTTAGGAAATCTGAATGCTGCAGTATTAGTTCTAGATACGTGGATTTATACTGATTACTACTAGATTCGGCATAAACTAAACTCACTATGCCTTACACGTTAGCACATTTTTGCATACTATACAAACGATGCTGTTATATTAGAGATGGTCTTGCGTTGTGTTGTTGAACGATAACTCGATATAAGACATCAACTCACAGTTCGGTTTGCATCAGTAACGTAGGGTTCTGTGTAGTTGTTCTACTTGTAGTTTAACGTTAAAACATTTCAGTGTTCGTGTGTTTGGCCATTTGCTCCTCTGTTTAGATGACCTATTTAAAAATAAAATAAGCAATTAAAAGCGGGCGTTCCTCCTCATTCATAAGCGATCTGTTGGCTGCATTGATCTGGTCTCTGTCAACATCTTAAAAATAGCTGTATTCCCCTCCCTTCAACTCTTTTATTCTTTCGCAAAAAGAAAAGAAAAGTAAATCCCATTCTAGAAGACGCTTTGCCAAAAATAATTTGCATGTGGGAGGTCAGTTGCAACCACGATATAAAGCGCCATGAGAAAGATTAGGGTATTCCGGCATTTACTTTGTCAGAAGCTGGAAACATTTTTAAAAATATAAATGAATAGTTTTACACTTCTTTCAGACAGTCAGCTACTTGCTACAACATCATATTTGCCTCCTAAACCCAAGATCGCGGGTTCAAACCCGGCCAGAATAGGTGCATTTTTTCGGGCGTAAAAATCATAAGTGGCTTCCTTCGGAAGGGAAGTAAAGCATTGGGTCCCATGTCGTAGATTTACGGCATGTAAAAAAACCTCAAGCGTGAAAGAAGAGGCTTTCGAGCAAAATTTATAGGCCGTTTCACGCCCCGAATTGAATGGGACGCTGATGTTGTTAAATGCTGAGATGTTAAATAGCGTCCATAAATAAAACAAATAAACAATTTACTACAACATGCAACACGCTACTCGCGAATAACTCGTTAGGAACAACATGCAACTAGCAAACATATGCTGCTTGAATGAAGTTATATAGAATGTGTTCTGTGTGCTGAATATTTGGCGACAGTCGCACAAGTACCACATTAGCTTAATAGAATTTAGCATGTAAGTATATATTTATTTTAACATTATAAAGAATATAACTGAATTAATAAATATACAAAACATATCAATTTCTTTCTATCTTTGCAGTGATAAATTACTGAAATTGAGAACCAAGTACTTGCACACTTCTCCCCATCCTGCTTCTTTTTTTATTAGCACACACTGACATATACAAAGTCTCACAATGCACGTTTGCTTTACTTGAACAAAATCAATGACAGTATCTGGATGCGTGATTGTTGCATGCACCAAGGGTGCTAAAAATGAATACACACTTTCACAGTAGATTTACTTTTTAATATATTTCAAAGTTGGACCGAAAAACAACAGTAATGTGTGTATGATGTTCTGTAAACAGATGTGACTCACATACATTATGATAGCGTTGCTACAACAAAATGGAGCCAAGATTATCGTTTAAACATTGGTAAGCATTGAAGTAGTATTGGAAAACCGAGAATGTTGTTGAAGTTCAAAGGCAATGGAGACTGTGTAAGAACAGAACCGCCAAGGCGAATAATAATTGCACACATTCGAGACAAATTTGAGACTCATGGCACCGTATGCGATGTTCACAAGGGCAGATCTGGGAGACCTCGTACAGCAACAAGCCCCGCGCAATGGATCCAAGGCACTGGATAGGAGGAAGAAATCTGATTGAGTTTCCACCGCGTTCTGCGGTCCGTTGGACTTCTACCTATGAGGAATTCCTAAGAATGTTGTATACCGTAGAAAACCAGCTACACTGGCAGCACTTCGGGAAGAAATTGAAATGGCATGTGCTGCAATCGCTGAGGACAAGTTCGCAAACGTTGCTCAATCAGTAGTTCAACGTACTCAGAAGTGTATCATTGCCGATGGTGGGCATTTTGAGCAACTGTTGTAACTGTAAAAGTCGAAGATGATTAGTGCTCATCATTTTCTGTTTGTGTCAATTCAATTTTGTTACGTTAACACAGTTTTTTTTTGCTTGAAGGGTGTGTACATTTACGTTTATTGCTTGAAACTATCTACTTGGTTGGATGCTTATTCGGTTGTGTGTCGTTGCAATCAATGGTACGATTTCTGATGCTGTAATGAGCTGCGCGGAAGCTGCAAGTAGCGACTTGACGGTAACAAGTGTACACTGGTACACCATGATTATGTATTGAGCTAATAAATTTAATATAAAACAAATGATATTTGTATTCATTTTGCTTTTTGTCATTTATTAAAATTTATTGACGTGCCCCTTATTGAATTTCTGAAAATCTGGCAAATATACTAGCAACCCAGATGTAAAACTCGTTATGAACAAATGAGGTTTATAACTAAAGTCCTATACAAACAGCGGTACAGAAAATATACAAAGAAACTTAGATATATGTTAAAATTCATATTTTAACTGTGTTATGAATAGTAATTTTATCAATTAAACAATAAAAATAAAAAATAAATATTTTAGAAAATAACAAACTTAAGTCATAATAAAATTAAAAAAAAACATGTTTTTTAGAAATCAATCATAAAAGTGCGCCCTCCCCCCAACGCTCTGTCGTGCCTCAGTAGTAAAAACCGGCGTTAAACGCCATTTGAAAAAATCAAAAGTCCGATTAATAGACTGCAGAAATATTGGTGAGATGTGGGACGAGGTGATGCCATCTGGCCACCAACTTTGAAGAATGTCAGTGATAAGTAACACAGGGAGAAAGAGGAGGGAGATAAAAACGTTCATATTACTATCTATTTACTTTTAGAGTGATCCTAACGTCAATAAACAAACAACGTATCCTTCCGCAATTCGCGCCAGCAATGCTTCCGTTTGTCAGAAACACATGGCAAGTATAAGCGACGCAATGACAAGAGACCCGTAATTTCTGAGGTTAGGTTTACCACCTCCTTTATTGCGAGTGCCGGATACTTTTCGCATAACTTTGAAAATACATTTAAAATAATTGTTTTCTTGTCACTAGTTAAAGGTTTGTCCGGTTTATGCTTTACATAATATATGAGAGTAGGTCCATAAGTTTCCGGTCTCGCCGATAAGGATTATCGCCTTCACAAAACCCTTATCTGTTAAGTAAATAATTGCAGCTATAACTTCCGCTCCGCTGTGTTCACTTTTCAGATATGGTTGCATAAAGAAGGCTATGTATAGAACATTGTGACATGTTCAAAATGGAGTTTCGGCCTGTTATTAAGTTCTTCACAAAAGAAGGAGTTACTTCAAATGAAATTAAACATGATAGGACGGTGTATATGAGGAAGCATCTCTCTCATATTCTACCGTAAAAGAATGGGCCAAACTTTTTCGAATGGATTCGATAAAGCATTGAAGACGAAGAGTGTGCAGGTTGGCCCTTGGAGGTGCTCACTCCTGAAAACATCGCTCTTGTGGAAGGAGAAATTATGGAAGACCGGCGGCTCAAAGTTACAGAAATAGCAGTAGGGTTGGGCCTTTCTAAAACAACAGTCCTTTGAATTATTCATGAATATTTAAACATGAATAAAGTTAGTGCAAGTTGGGTGCCTAGACTTCTTTCCTCAGTCCAAAAGCAGCAACGGGTCATTTGTTGTCAGACATTTTTTGGAGCTCTGCCGTGGCAACCACAGAGAGAATTTCTGCAAACCATTGTTACAGGAGATGAAACAATAGTCCTCTACTATGATCCCTTGTCCAAAAGAGAATCAATGTAGTGGCAGGCGTAAACCTGGCGAAGCAGCGCCTGTAAAGCCCAAGGTCACTCAGTAAACCAAGAAGATCATGACCACGATCTTTTGGGACTGTGAAGGAATACTCTTCATTGACTTAAAGGATAGGAACACCACAGTAAAAGGGGAATATTATGCTGGTCTACTGCATAGACTACGTGCTTCCATCAAAGAAAAAAGGCGAGGAAAGCTGAGTGGTGATGTGCGCTTTCTTCATGACAACGCGCCTGTGAACACAGATCTTGTTGCAACGGAAGCTTTGAAGAAGTGTGACTTTAAGGAGATCGACCATCTCAGCCCAGATGTAGCTCCCAGTGACTTATTTCCTTTTCTCAAAACTCAAGGAGGACCTTCGAGGAAGGAAATTTAAGTGTGACGAAGAAGCGATGGGTGCTGTTTATGCCCATTTTGCTGGCAGGACTTCTGTTTTTTTTGGGGGGAGGGGGGTTGAATTGTTTATTCAAAGATATGAGAAGTATATTGCAATAAAGGGTAACTATATTGAAAAGTGAAATATAGTTTTTGTGTTTGTCATACCTAGAAAATGGTTAGGCCGGAAACTTATGAACCTACCCCCTATATCTCCGTAGAAACAGCAGTACGCGGTTCATTAGCGTCAGTCATAAGCAGTGCAAACTGCTTACACCTTGCCTTGTTTCAACCGTTTAATCAGGCATCTTGAGAGTTGTAGCGCATCACTTATGCAACCTCGAAATGCAGCTTCATTAAGTCAGCAGTAATTAAATTATTTCACGAGAATTGTATTTTTGTATAGCAGATGTTATTTGTCACAGAATCCATCCTCAAATTTAGATTGCCAACATGGAATTAATTTCTTAGCATGCATTGCTACTATGTTGTATTTGGGTGTATCAGTCATGCTAGTGACGTGACATCACGTTACATTGTTTTAATCCGGATCACTTTAAGCGTGAATACGAAATTAATACCCAGCTCTCATATAGCAATCACTGAATATCTGATTGGTGAGGAGATGGCGTCAAAAGACATAACAAGCACAAATGTAGGGGTTTCTGAAAATAAAACATGATCATCACAGAATAAAATTACATGGGTTGAACTTTCGACTAATCTCTTTCTAGTCGATCCGAAGTGTTTCATACATGACGCAAGAATTCCTGGTATGTATAAATGCAGCACGTGCAATTTCCATTTCATATAGTATTGCATTACATCATTGTAGCTGTTGAAATGATAAGAAACGCCTACTCACTCTCTAAAGCGAGCGTGTCGAGCAAAGAGCTGGAATTAAATACCTCCAAATGAAAGAAATGCCTCATTCTGAAATACATGAAGATATGTCAACTACTTTGAGGCAATGTGCTGTCTTGTGGTAAGAATACTAAAAATATGTAATTGTGAGTTTAAATGTGGTAAGGACTTTCTATGAACAGCTTTGCGGTGGATCTTTGAATGAATTGAATGAAGTGTTTAACGCCCGTTTTCACTACTGAGGCACCACATGCGATGGACACTGATGGTATATGAGATGAAATGATATATTGGGAAAGGATTTATTTTTAAGTAAGGAATCGTTCCAGGCCTAAGTTTAGGGTACCTCCCCGGTATTTGCCATTTATGAGGACTGAGGAAAACCTGGAAAACTTCATTCAGGAAGGACGATCCTGGCGGAATTCGAACCCCAGACCTCCCGCTCACGAGTCCGTGCCTGAACGACCTCGGCCACTCGTAGTGGTGTGGATCTTTGAGGATTGCCACATAAGAGGGGAGGGGGAAGTGCATAATTTAGTGTTGCAGAATCTCCTGGTGACAGAGCTTCCAGAATATGTCCTCACCGCTCGGTTCTCAACCAAGGTCGGCTTCTCTCCCTACTCAAGACCGCCTGCCAGCTTGTACTTAAGCATAAAGTTAAATTGATTGAAACGTAACAATGCTTACTTACTTCAATATAGTAAAACTAGATGAGATCATAATATCAAAGCTTCCGAGCGGTCACAATTCTACGTTCGTTTACGAACGCATTAGAGCAACGTATTTTATGTGTGTAAATGTTGTTATAAATACGAATCAGCTCGTCACTTTCTTGAGGCATATATTTGAAAGTTCCCTGGGCAATGGACTTCCTCCGGGATGGCAATATACGATCTTGTAAGTAAATCTGTTACTATTGGTTCATTGCAGAACAAGAAACACGCGAAGTCGTGCAGTTTTAACAGAAGAATAATTAAATGAACCTTTCGCAAATCTTGAAATCTTGAAAAGTTCGTCAACAAAACCATTACAGAAATTAGCACAAGTTTGGGTTTCAGTGTCTTCTGCACATACAGCAACAAAATTGTTAAAATACAAACGGTACAAGTGTACACGTGAGCAACGACAAGGTGATCCCGTAGCGTGTGTGCCTTATTGTGAGTGGTTGCTTTCATCTGTGACAAGCGTTAATAGACCCACAACTTGTGCTCTTTTCAGGTGAGGCTTGATTTCACCAAAATGTGTCGAAGTACCGGCGCGATGATTGTGGCATGTCCTGTGCCGAGACGCAAAACCCTTTGCGAGTGGTGAGGACATGTAGCAGAGGAAACGGATTTAGTCCACGTCAGTGCTCTTTGGTCAGCGTCTATGCCTGCAAATCCGAAAGTCTCGGGTTCGAATTCTTTAACGTCAGTTGCATCGTTAAGATTTTCCCTGATTAGGTGAATGCCAAGACACTTTAATTTTTTTTTAAACTCCGGGCTATTTTAAGCATTCATTTTAATATTTATTTATCTCCTCTTTAGACTCGTTATGAGAAATACTAAACTGAGAAGAAATGCAAAGAGTGCCAAAAATTGTATACACACTTCAAGCAAAGAAAAAGACTTATGTTAACATAACATAAAAAAACCGAATTCCCACAAACAGAAAATGATGAGCACTAATCGTCTTAGGCTTTTACACTTACAGCAGTTGCTCAAAATGCCCACCATCGGCGTCGATACACTTCTGAGTACTTTGAACTACTGACTGAGCAACGTTTGCGAAAGTGTCCTCAGCGAATGCAGCACATGCCGTTTCAATTTCTTCCCGAAGTGCTGTCAGTGTAACTGGTTTTTCTACGTATACAGTATCCTTAAGAGTTCCCCATAGGTAGAAGTGCAACGGAGTTAGATCCGGAGAACGCGGTGGAAACCTCTTCATCCTATTGCCTTTGAACTTCAACTACATTCTCGATTTTCCAATACACTTCAAAATTGCTTTCAGCTGTTCATACGATAATCTTAGCTTCAGTTTGTTGTAGCAACGCTAGCATAAGGTAATGTGAGTCACATCTGTTTACAGAACATCACACTACACATTACTGTTGTTTTTCGGTGCAACTTTGAAATATATTTAATAGATATCTGCTGTGAAAGTGTGTATGCATTTTTGGCACCTCTGTATATTATGTGCAGCATAATGTTTATTTGCGATTTGCCCAAAAATGGTTAGGGGTCAATGTTTCGAGCGTTTGAAACATTTTCGAACTGACAAAACGCAATATCTTGAAAACTTTGAGTCCGTGGACTAGTTATGGTGATCGTGAAACAAAATGCAAAGTAAGAAATGCGAACATAAGGGGCACGCCCGCTAAGAAATTCATAGTTCAGGTTTTAGCAGATGAGATCATGGTGTGTGTATTTTTCCTTTCAGACGAGAGCCAAAATAACAGCCCATTGTTTATACGTTTGATTTTAAAATTACTACGAGATGCAATTAAGGAGAAAGTCGCGAAATGTTGAGGTTAGATATGCTCTTCCTCCAAGTTGATATTTCAAGCCAGAAGTTTTGTTTTATGTGAAGTACTTAAGTGTTCCCAAAACTGAAACAAAACTTACTTTTAATCAGATTATGCTGTAAAACCAGTGGTTTGCAGAGGTCTTCCGGAAAGGTGTAGATGTGTTAGAATATCACTTAGAAGTGCACCAGTTTTAAGGAGAGCATGTTGAAATGTGAAATAAATATAAAACGTTTAGATGAACTGGAAATGAGTAAGAGTTGACACAGGAATAAACACTCATAATGTTTAAAACTAGCAGCAGAATAATATGAGGGAACAGCAGGAGCATCTTGGGAAAGTCGAAACACACCTTAAGGCCTAAGCCTCGTAGAAATGGACGCCACGTGCATGCTGCGCATGTAGGCCTAACTGTAAAGGGGCAGTAAAATCAATAGTGCACCCCCAGCACACTCGGCCCATGCCTCCACGTTCTTATTATTCTTTTCTTTAAAACCAAGCACCGTTTCTCTCTTGTTTTCTAATTAGAAGAGATGAGAAATAAAATGCACAAGCTCACAGGCATGTGGGGGAAAATAAAATAAAAAGCAATTGTGCTGAATTTCACGAGGACAATGAAAAACGGGAGAATTAATTTTTATATTGTTCTTTATAGAATGCAAAGAAAAACTTTTGCCACATAAGCGTACCGTTCCAATGCTAGCACCCAGTCAAAAGTACGTTTTGCTATTATAATTTAAAAAAGATCGAGATGTGTTCAAGGAAATTGTTTTGGTGGGTGGAAATAACGATTTGCTAAATCTAGAGCACATTTTTCACAACGGCAGCTTCAACCGTATGCATCTTATGCAGTGAATCTAATTCTAATGCATATTATTAAGTGTAACAAAAATATAATTAATTTGAATAAAATGGCGCCACAAAATGCTATAAAATATTAACGTGATTTTTTTAAAAAGGTGAAAATGAATTTATTATGGAAATGCGGGAATAATTTTTTAAAAATAATGTTGCAAATCTTTTTTTGGAAAAGTGCACTCCAAATTCAGTGACTATGAAGATTATCCTCAACTAGTCAAGAACCTACCAACTTTTCAGAGCCTTCCAATAAATGTTTAAATGTTAAGCCCCAGATTGGGCAACAAACAATAAACAGAAAACTTGCACCTCTTTAGTTGCACACAATCAAGATTGATTAGATAAAGGTGAAAAATTTTTTCTTTATTTCTTTCATGCCAGTTCCGTTATCTTTTATTGTATATTTTTTTTTACAAAGTTTCTTCCAAACGAAGATCATGATTAGCAATGCACAATTCATATAGCTTAAATACTAAGTCCACATGACAATCACAAATGACGATAAACATCAATCACTCTTTGCAAGTGGTTTCTGGGGAGGAAATTTTTTTTTTTTCACGAACTGCAGTGTTACATGAGATGGCGTCCCTGGGTGGCCTATTATGCCAAGATAGTCAGTTCACTCATAGAATTGTTTGTTTAAGAAAATTCTCACCTCTAAGCCACAATGAGGCGGTGCTCCCTCCTGTTGTCATATTAACTGCATCTCAGCAAAACATGGGCTGTTTCCAAGTTATAGTATTTCAAGATGTCGTTCCTTCAAAAACAAAACAAACAAGCAAAAGTATCATAACCCCTTTACTCCAAATGTCACACAACTGTGTCAGTTTGCGTGGTTAGCTTGAACGATGTTTTCCAAAAGTTAAAGTCAACTGCATGTCCTTCCAGGAACCATAAGCGGAATTTCTGGATCATCTTTATGTAAAGGTAGAAATAGTCTCAGTTTCAGATCCTATATCAGGGTTCTTGAAGTGTAATAGATTAATCACCATTTCGAGGGGTCTTTTCCTAGAGATCTTACGTGGACAAATAGTCAGTTGGAAAGACTAGCTTGTTTATAAACTAAGACATTGGATGTCAAAAATAGTAGATAGTATAATTAATGTCAAATATTTCACGAAAATGGTGCTGTAATATTTCATAAATTTTTTTTCATGTAAAAATCGTGCCATTGCGATTATCAGTACATGATATTAAATAAAATTACAAGCAATGTTAAAAAAAAGTCCGTGACCAAGGCACTCTTAAACCCGTTTTTATATCAGCCCATACCTCTCGAGCTTTTTCTGTACATTAAAATAAGTCGCTGTTGTAAGAGTTCCACATATTCCACTAAACTTTTTACCGCCCCTTTTTCTACAAACCTTGTAAGATTCCGCTGCAGTTTATTGTGCAGAAATAGAGGGAAAAAGAAGTTATAGGTGAAGAATTACCTACTAATCCTAGAGACCCTGGTTCCACGTAAACTAAGAATGGTTTTAAATGCAGTTGATCATAGTAAATTGTATGTGACGTTAAAAGGAAGTAATACTTTATATTACCACATAACTAAAATTGCGAAATACATATCTTCTGCATCCTGGTGCTTCTTTTGAACTTTCTCGTTCTACAAAATCCCAAAAGAGGGCAAACATAATCATATGGGCTGCGACCAAAGTTTGCCTACACAGAACAAAAAGTTCATGAAAAATCCCTTTACTCCGCTGTGAAAGTGATATAGAGAATTATTACTGTGCTTGCCCAAGACAGATCGGCTATCTATGTCACATATATCTCACTACTTCATATATTTCAATTAAAACACACGAGCCCACACACCAATTTTGAGTAAGTCAGCTTTGCAGCCTTAATGAACACTTCACCCTTGAACGATATTCTTCAGTTCTAATAGTCCGTATAGGCTATGACATATTCTTTTTCTCAAATCGTTTGTTTTCACCAACTTTGTAACAGAGTAATAACTGATTCATCAACATAATCGAAGAAAGACACCAACATCGAAACAGAACGCCATGATTGCCAGTGCCATCACTTACACACGTTTACATGATGTATGACACAATTTGTTTAAGTAACGACAGCTGTAAACAAGTATGAAAACGAATAAAGAATATTTGGAGACAGCTACTTTGAAATATTCTTCATTTTCGAATGCTACAAAACACTTTAGAAACTGACTTCTGCATGCGCTTCCTAGTTGCAATAATGGAAAACACTTATCACAGGGAATGAAATGTTAAAACATTTCAAGATATTTCTGCTAGTATGCGGTCTGTGCAGAGTGTATTGAATGAAACCGTGTTCTTTTCTAAGGGTATAGGGTTGACAAACCTTGAAATTTACGATTTAATAATAATAATAATAATAATAATAATAATAATAATAAAGCACTTTGTGTATGTTAACATATGTTCGTTTAGAGGTGAATGATCACGTCATTCGTTTGTTGTTTGTTCTTCAGTCAACAGCATTCTCTCATGTCAACAGTCACCGGAAAGCATTTTTGGGGGCGTCACCCGTCAGCTGCAACGAATGCGATAACTTCCTACAATCCGCTACAGAAGGCGAAAGGATTATCTTCAAAAATTACTCTAACAGAACAGATTACAATTTTTACACCTGTCTTTGTCCGTTCCTCTAACATGAATACAGCTGGGGTTCGTTGTTTTGCCGCATCCACCATAATAACCGAATCTCGCTCAGTTTATTTATGCCTTATTCGACAATATGAAGGACTCGGTAGCGAGTGGTGGCGTAGAATTCCCAAATAGTGATTTTGGGACGTCATAATGGAGATATTAGGCAGATGGCAACGTTGCAATGACGTTGACAGGGAGTTTGTTGAGAGAGTCTGTGTTGTATAATAAATAAGGTACAAAATGTATCATTATTATTGTAAATCTTTTTCGAACGCCCCTTCACAAAACAAACAAAAAAAAAAAACGAGAGAAAATGTATTGTTTTAATAGAGAAAAAGCAGCACAAGTGAGGGTTTGGGATATTGAACCAAAGCATTAGCAATCGAATCAGAAAAAACGTTTTTGCAAATCTTCTATAATCTAAGGTTATACATTTTTTAGGGAGCGGAGTTGAAATGGGGACACCACTGGCAGCGGTGTGCTTAGTAGCCGAGATGTAAAACAACGCGTAAGCGGACAAGTTTTATAACTAAAGTCCTGTAGTTCTTCGTTACAAACTTTTATAACAATGATAGAAAGAAGATAGATGTTCTTTTCATTTTAAAAAGTTAAAATGTTTCCTCACTCAAATGAACTCTACAGCTAAGCATTTACCTGTGAATAATTCCTGTTTAATAGTTACATATGGTATTTAAATGTATAATATTTCTTGTGCTATACACTACACGGTTTAGGCATTTGTCTATCCCGTTCTCACATTGCCCCTCTGGTGTGTGTTTTCGGAATATAATGATAATTATATTTGGTTATCATTTATTTTCTATTCTTTCTATGTGCTGAAATGAATTTTTCGGTATTTCCTGTTTTATTATAATATACATTTTATTCCCTCTACGCTCATTACTTCTCTTATATTTTTATTTATTTTTTCAAATATTTGGTATATCCTTGCCTTTTTAAGAATCTCAAAAAAATCTTTTATTTCTCAATTTTTAATATCTGATGCTGCAAATCATTTCCATTGTTTCCAACTATTTATGTATTTGTATAATTTATAAATACTTGATCGACGTTTCTTGTTCTAAGACTTTTTTACGTATTACATTTTATCTCATGAATTTTTCCCCCAAAAAGACACGGAAGTCGAGAAGAAAACAGCTTTCCAATGCGAAAATATTGTGGGTATTCCATAAAATGGATATAACTGAATATCATGTAATGGCAAAGTTTTTTTTATAAAGGTTGTTTAACACCACAGGAAATTCATACCAAATTTATAAAATGTTTATGAGGCCTCTTCTTCATTTTCAACGATAGATTTTAGACACTATAGATGAAACAAACTTACAATTAGTCAAAACAAAGAAGGAATACTTATCATTTACTAAACATATTAATGGCATTGTTAGTGCAGCACATAAGAAATTGGGATTTATTATTCGTAATTCACCTTATTTTAATGAGCTGAGAACTCTATTTGTTTTATACAATTCATTTGTTCGATCTAAACTTAAATATGTTTCTATTATATGGAGCCCATACATTGACAAATCTTTTAAACATATTGAAATAATTCGTTGCATATTTCTAAAGTATGCATTTTTCAAAAATGTTTTTTTTTTCCTGGTTTAATTTATAATGACACTTCAATTATTTCAGTATCAAAGTTTATCTCACAGTCACTTGTTACTTTTCTTTACAAACTATTACACAATAAGGTTCATGATTCAAACATAAGACAATCAATATGCTTTTATGTTCCAAATATCACACCAAACCGATTTCGTAATATCTTTTTTATTTCAAGGGTTAATAGTGATCGGTATAAATATCCTCCTGTGCTTAGAATGCGAACGTTATGTAATAAATCATATTATTGAACTCTTGATATATTCAATATGAATCTTAACACTTTCGCTTTATCCTGTGATCATTTATTACAAAATATACATTTATCAATTTAATATGTACCGAAACTACCGTTTTTTTTTGTTCTATTTTTTTGTAGCTTTTTGTCATATTTAATTTATTGTATTCTGTTTTTATTTTGATTTATATTTTCACTGTCTTATAATTGTAAGGATTCTGTATCTGTACTGTATCTGATTAAGTGAATATTGTAATTGGGAATTGTTTACAAAATAAATAAATAAATAAATCATTTAAACATGCCCCTTGAAGATGGTCAACGTGAAGGACGATCAATACAAATACATTTCCACCTTAATTAAATGCATTTCAACATAGGTATAAACATTTCAACCTAAATTAATGCACATCAGGCTAATTAAATGCCTGTCGATTTAATTTAATACATATGGCAACGTAATTAAACACATTCCAGTATAATTAACATAATTAAACCGCAAGCTAATATATAAGTATAGTACTTATCTAAGTTCTCCTTGTTTGAGAACGGCCTTCAAAGATTTCTACAGGTAAGTTATTCCATAAGAACGAAACGTTTTCTACGTCTGTCCTCTGTTGTCTTCCTTGGATTTTTAAATGTATAATTTACCCTTGAGTAAAATGAGGGTGTATTAAGATACTCCCAAGACCAATGACCCTTATACGCTTTGTAAGGAGCACAAATTCTCGCTTTTTTGTGTCTAGTTTCCAAGGATTCCCATCCCAGATTCGTCTGCATCGTTTCGAACCCACCTAAGCCTTTTCCTCTTCATACAAATTTGGCAGCCGCTTTCTGCGCCCTCTCGAGAGAGTCTATCTGATTTTTCGTTTGCTTAATTTCTAGCTCAACCGCCAATGGTCGCCCCAAAATAAATATATCACTTGTTCTCTATCAGAGTAATGAAAGCACAGTACCATAAGGTACCTTTCAAAATGGAGAATGTCAATAATAATACAATTTTCAAGATCCTTACTTAATCTCAATATTTATGTATTTGGTCTATGCTGCCGTGCATTACGATATGCTAAACACAGAAGCCGAGCGACGCAAGCGCATGGTAATTGCGTTTGGCTGTTCTGCTTGGCGAGGTCATTCGGCCTGACGTAAGTGTGCATGATCGCCGTTCTCAGCCTTTGCTCTTTGCTTAGTAGACTGCGCGTTTCGCGTTCCATCAGATTGGAAGCGGCACAGATTGGCAACGTCGCTACGCACGCATGGGTTCAACCAAGAGAAATCCACACTGATGATATCGCGTTAACAAGATTTCTATGGCTGTCATCTGTTTTTTTTTTTTTTTTTTCTTCTTATTTGTTAAAGATTGAAAACAAAGGCTTGAAGCGGCGGCCTGTGAAATATGGTTGAAAGAATGTTATTGTGATGTTTGGAGCCAGGAAGATATCGGCAAGCATTTGAACTGCAGTGAATGGTGTTTCCTGTTAGTACTAGGTGAATGTTCTAAAGTGCATGTTGTTGTGAAATAGCAGTATGGCTGAAAACAGTAGCAACAGAGGTATGTAAACACAGTTTGGGCTTTACCTAATATGATGCGTCTGAGACATTGATGATTTTATAAAAGATTACAGGAAATACTACACTTTTAAATAATTTTAAAAATTACTATTGCTCTCCTTATATTTTTTAAGAAACATTGTTCAGTGATAATTCATGAGCATTATTATCTCCTTTATTACAAAACTTTACAAGAAAATTAAAACATTTTTGCGAAAGTCAAGATCTCCAATTTACATGTAAATTCTTTAAGTTTATTTAGAAGCACATTTTTACTATAAAAAGTTAACAATATATATCTTTATATTGAGGGCCCCAAATGTATACACATTTCAAGCAAAGAAAAAACTGTGTTAACATAACAAAACTGAATTCACACCAACAGAAAATGGTGAGCACTGATCTTCTTTGACTTTTACAGTTACAACAGTTGCTCAAAATGCTCACCATCGATGTCGATACACTTCTGAGTACGTTGAACTACTGAATTGAGCAATATTTGCGAAAGTATCCTCGCCGATTGCAGCACATGCCGTTTCAATTTTTTGCTGTGCAAGGTCTCCCAGATCTACCTTTGTAACATCGCATACGGTACCATGAGTCTCAAATTTGTATCGAATGCGTGCAATGTTTACTCGCGTTGGCGGTTCTGTTCTGTACACATGTCTCCATTGCCTTTGAACTTCAACAACATTCTTGGTTTTCCAATACCACTTCAAAATTGCTTTCCGCTGTTCAAACGATAATCTTGGCTTCATTTTGTTGTAGCAACGCTAGCAAAAATTAACGTGAGTCACATCTGTTTAAAGAACATCATACTATAATCTTGACTTCATTTGTTCATTATTGATTTACAATAAACTTGGCTTCATTTGTTCATTGTTGATTTACTGTTACGTACCAACGCTGTCATAATATGGGCGGGTCACATATGTTTACATATCATATTACACATTACTGTTGTTTTTCTATCCAGCTTTGAGATACATTAAATAGGTATCTACTGTGAAGCTTGTTAATGCATGTGCTAATAATATTATGCATATAATAAAGCGTGAACCTAAAAAAGTAACCGAAATATTTAGTAACTTTTAGTACACAACGATCACCTAACGCACAACTATTTTTTTTTCTACTTCTACGACATGTTGCATAGCTTCATACCGCTCCCGCAAAACGTTTTCGATGTTTTCATGAAGTTCGTCTAGACTACTAGGAATGGATAATTAGACATTGTTCTTAAATCCCCCCTCCCTCCCCAAAAGAAAAACCGCATCACACAATGACAAAGCAGTACTTCTGAATGTATAGAAAACGACTGTTGGAACAGGCGGCCGCTTCCGTAACAAGTATGGGAAGTCGCCTCATTTTGTTGAAACATTGCTTGCGCATATCAACGTTCAACTGTTTGTACGCTTAATGAAGTACAGACCATGACAGTGGTTTTTATCCCAACCGAGAAAACGAGCATTATGCTTAGTGACATCGCATCGCTCGCACTGATCGGATAAACGCCTTGCTCTTGACAACTGCAACGGGATTGAAAGGAATATTTAGTAAGCTATAATTTGTTAAACCACCAGAAGCTTAGGAGACACCCAGAATCCTGATATAATACGCGCACACCTTTGGACTCGTCTTATTTTGTATACGATCTTCGGTTACTTTTTTATTATTATTAGTAGGATGGGGGTGCACAATGTATAAAAACGTATGTGATCAATGCATTTCCCTGGTCATCAGTTCTAAGTCGTAAGCAAAAATGCGGCAATATTTTTAACATTAATGCAAGGAATCTTCCTAATAAAATGTTTACTATATAGTATTACTGCCATACTTTTGAATAACATTTTTTTAACTTTCGTTTTGTTTATTTTCAATGTAAGGCCTGAACTACTTTACGTCAATAGATTTGTTTCTTGCTTGCATGACCCACCGACAGAGTTTAAGGCTCTTTAAACTTTTTCTTACATTTTCAGTATTTCAGGTTTTATCGTTGAAGCAGAATTGGATTTTGAACAATGCATTTTAATCTTCATACTGTAACCCTTGATATTTTAACTTGTTTTTCATTATAATTTTGGAGAATCAACTTTAAATCCTGGGTTCTATACTCCAAACTTTAACCTCCTTACATTTCTCCAAATTTACTGAAGGCACAGTCAATTGTTCGTAGTTTTTAAGTCCTTTACTAAAAGGTCAAAACCTCTATCTGAAGACAAGTAACTATCTTTGTAAAGTTATTGTTTATTGTTCTGGAAGCCACAAGAAAGAGGAAACAATTGTTTTAGCTTGTCTAAAGTAAAACATTTCTTCAATTGAAAGTTTTGGCAAAGGTTGGTTTTGCTGGCAGTCAAATGGACAGACGTATTATGTTATTTTCATTTAAAATACTGAAAAAATATGACCCCTCTTTGGCTCAACATATAATCTTTTCTTATCCCATTTTTCAGTAATATGAATTTGTATCCAATTTTGAAAATAACGATAAAATTTTTAATTATTCTAATTGGTTATGACGTTAAAACTACTTTCTCAGCTATATTCATATTTGTGCGCTTGAAAAAAATTAATAGTAATAGACAATAATAAACTTTTAAACATGATATTTAAACTGATTTAGTTGCGTTTGTGAACTCTCTAAGAATGGAGTTGAGTTTGGCGAAAACCCGTCAAAGAAGGTAAATTTTAGTTGTGCCATATTTTCGTATTGAATTGCCAGATACCGTTAAAAATGCATTTTCGAAAACCATGGCGATTGCTGATTTCGTTAAAAGATTCTCAATGGAATACAGAGGGAGTAGATTTTATGTGTAAACTTTTTTTAAATATTTATTACGCATGTGCTAAAACTGACTCCCAGTAATATTGTTAATTTGGTAGTTTTGTAGATTTTGTAAGATGATTTGGGAAGTAGTTAAGTAAATTTATATTTTGGTTCAATTAATTATTTTATTTTATTTTTTGTTTATTGTTTTATTATATTATTTGAATCTAGTTATTAGGTAAATCTGTAAAATGATGTATTAAAATATTATTGAATTGTATAGTTATAATAACAATAAATGGAAACTTTGATATACACGCCCTGGTTTAAGAAACCAGGTACCAGGATGGTGTATACAGATTATAAATAAATAAATAAATAAATAAATAAAATGTGCTAAAACAGAAAAGTATTTGTCATAATGTAGTAATTATTTTCCTTTTTTCGCCGTAAGTTTCCTCTTTATACGCGAAAGTCCTGTTTTATAACTTATTTACCTTCGTGCAGAAAAAATATATACATGCATATTACGTTAATATCCGCTTCCTACTTATTTTACAACAGAAATATATTTATAGGTGCGAGAGTCACTGGAAGTTTTGAGAATGAACAAGGAGTGCAACTTTTGTTAGCGTTAAATTGAATTTTAGATAGCAACATATGCGTGTCAGCACTTCTGTGTATGAGTACACGGGTGTTGCTGCGCCAGGCGCTAAGATGGATCTCAAGCGAGAGCATTTCCTATGACTTTAAAGTCTGTCTAGGGAAGAGAGGGGATGTATGGAGATTGCATCGTGCTTTTGGGAATATTTGCACTTCGCAATCCACTGTATATCATTGGTTTGCAGATGTTAGGAAAGGAAGGGAATCCCTGGAAGATAAAGACCGCACAGGACGATCCGTGACTGCAACAAGGATGAAAGCAGTTGCGGGAGAATTATCGCTGTGTGTGTTATCAAATTCAAAAATATTGGATCAACAGCAGTGAAAATATTCTGGAAAAAAAATTAAATGTGTGGATTGGTGTCAGAAAATGTTGGAAACTTTTATGAAGGAATACTTAAAGAAAAGAAAAAAGTAAATCATAACAGATGACAGACTCTGAATACCAGTATGGTCCAGAAACTAAGCGACATTCATCGATCTGAGTCTTCCCAGGACAGAAACACGAACAAAAGTGAGATGGGCGAAAAGCTTTGGCAAGAAAATGTTCTCTCTTTTCATCAGTGGCCACATTGTGCCAGTTGCACTTGAGGGACAAAAAACTCACACTACACGGTGCAGCTGAGAACGTCTGCTTAGAATCCCGTTGCACCCCTTCAACGCCACTACCCACACTGCGCACATTGAAAACAACAGAATGTCAAATGTTCGTTCTGCTCCCTGCAATCCAGATTTGGCCCATACGACTTTGTTCTATTCCCCAAAATAAAAGAAAAAAAATCTGTCAACGATTGGAATCACCAGAAACCGCAGTGGCTGCACACGAAAAATGTATTTGCGCACTATCCAAGGAATCGTGTAAATGGTGTGACCGAATGAGACTGTATAAAATGAAATGGAGAAAGCTTTGAAAAGATGCAATGATCAGATCGCATTTTTATAAAATGTTATTGCTTTTATTCTGAAACTTTCAGAGTGACCCTCGTATTTATAATTAAGGTTGAATGTTAATTTCTGCCAGTTCTTCAGAATTGCAATGGACAAAAAAAAAAAAAGCCATCTCTATCGTACGCATCAAGAATGCTTGCCGATTGGCTCTACTTCACTCTGTTGTATTCAGACACCGTTTTTCCCGAACAAATTGCAAAATTATTCCTTAAGAAATTTTGACTCTGGTAACAATTTTTAAAACGACAATCCTTCAGAAAATCTTCAAGTTTTTCTATAGGCGAAACATTGTTTTTGTCCAGTTCGAGTGTAACGGACGCAAAATTTACAAAACTTTTCCAGTAGCACAGAACGGTATTTGACAATGTACCCTGGTGGTGCCTACAGACAGAGGTAGAGGAGGAAGGTCGTATGTTTTCTATTCGGATGGTCGTTAAAAAAGTCAGAAGTCTTGTCTGCAAAATGGGCACAAACAGCATCCATCACTTCTTCGTCACACTTAAATTTCCTTCCTCGAAGGTCCTTCTTGAGTTTTGAGATGAGAAAATAGTCACTGGGAGCTAGATCTGAGCTGTAGGGTGGATGGTCGATCTCCTTGAAGCCTCATTTCTCCACAGTTTCCTTTGCAAAAAGGACTGTGTGCACAGGCGCGTTGTCTTGAAGAAGGCGCACACCACCACTCAGCTTTCCTCCGTTTTTTCTTTGATGGAAGCACGTAGTCTGTGCAGTATGCTAGCATAGTACTCCCCATTTACTGTGGTATTCCGTTACTTAAAGCCACATTTCTTTACAACTTCCTTTGCAACAAGAGCTGTGTGCACAGGCGCGTTGTTGTGAACAAGACGCACAACACCACTCAGCTTTCCTCCGTTTTCTCTTTGATGGAAGCAAGAAGGCCAGCATAGTACTCCCCATTTACTGTGGTATTCCGTTACTTGAAGCCACATTTCTTTACAACTTCCTTTGCAACAAGAGCTGTGTGCACAGGCGCGTTGTTGTGAACAAGACGCACAACACCACTCAGCTTTCCTCCGTTTTCTCTTTGATGGAAGCACGAAGGCCAGCATAGTACTCCCCATTTACTGTGGTGTTCCTCTTCTTGAAGTCAATGAAGAGTATTCCTTCACGAGTCGGTCCTGGTGCTGTAGTGGTAACCATACTTGCCGTCTAAATCCAAGACCGCGGGTTCAAACTCGGCGAGGATGGATGGATTTTTTCGGGCGTGAAAATCCTAAGTATGCCTTTTTTGGAACGGAAGTAAAGCCCAGATACCATGTCGTAGATTTACGGCATGTAAAAGAACCTCAAACTTGAAAAAAAAAGAGGCCTCTGACCAAAACTTGTCGGCCGTTTCATGCCCTGAATTGAATGGGACGCTGACGACCTGAAATGTTAAAGAGCGTCCTTAAATAAACCAAATCAACCTACACAATGTATACCTTGAAAATGAATATACGATGCCACCACATCACTATTTAATAAAGCCTTACTCGACTGCACAACACAACTGTCCGAATCTCGCTCACAGCTGACTGGAAGAGAGAATGGCGTCGCGCTTGCCACATTGGGAAACTCACCAATTGGAGGAGGTGAATCAGCTGGTCAGCCGATCTAAGTAGCCAAAATTAAAGTGCTGTCACTGTATTAGTTTTGAAAAGATTCAAAAAATGAAGAGGAACAAGTGCCGTACTCTGCACAAGAAAGGTTTAATGACAAAATTAATCCTTGAAGATATAGTTAACGTACTTAAGGAAAATGCCTCTTCATACCAAGTAATAAAGTTTAAGAGCAGCTTGTAAACATGCAGGACGGCCCAAACTGTGTGCACTCTGGAGTAGTTTACTATATTTGTAACCTAATCAAAGACCATAAGTTACTCACTAGGCGTTTAACAGTGTGACGGCCGGTTGCATAGAAATCGCTAATTGCAGTTCGGTTTTAGTCGAAGTTCAGAAATGCGCTTAGTTTAATTCCCCATTCATGTTCTATAATGCTAATCGTAATCGATCGAATTTAGTTTAGTGCTGACCGAAGATCACCCAAATAAGTTTGACTACAGTGCCAAGTTTGATGGAAATGCGAGGAAATAGATCGCATCAAATGTAAATTGTTCATGCTGTTAAATTTTCTTATGCTTCGGTTACTGCTGCGTACTGTATTGACAAAATGGGTGGTTGAAAAAGAGAGAGATACAGGGAAAGAGATCTCGAACAGCAAATTTTAAAAAGGAAGAGAAAGACTTATTGATTGATCTTGTCGTCTTGTGGACTCTATTGTAAAGCCTGTTCTCGAGGGATTTTTGGTACGTCGTAGGGATTAGCAGGTGGTGAATAGTGATATGCGCTGTATCCCAATAGCACGGCTTTTAGAAATTCTCCTGCTTGAAATTGGGCAGAAATTCAAGAATTCACAAAAAAATATTACTGTCATGTGCCGATCCTGGTCATCTGGCCTGGCGACAACTTTTTGAAAACAAAATTTTGAATCGAAAATAGCTTGGACATTTATAGAAAACCAACCATGCCGGTTTCGTAAACTTCACTATTATTGCCACTAGGTGATGTAGTGTTGCGTCGGTCCTGGTGGTGTAGTGGTTACCATACTAGCCTTCTAAACCCAAGATCGTGGGTTCGAACCCGGCCAGGATCGATGGCTTTTTTCGGGCGTAAAAATCCTAAGTATGGCTTCCTTCGGAAGGGGAGTAAAGCCGTGGGTCCCGTGTCCTACATTTACGGCACGATAAAGAACCTCAAGCCTGAAAGAAGAGGCTTCTGAGCAAAATTTGTCGGCCGTTTCACGCCCTAAATAGAATGGGAGGCCAAATGGAGATGTGAAAGAGCGTCCGTAAATAAATCAATAAAAAAAATGGTAGTGATGCATATACAGTCTGTTCTACCTAGAACTACAGGGAAAATTACATATACATGGTAGGTCCATAAGATTCCAGCCTCGCCGATAAGAATTATCGTTTTCATAAAACCGTTATCTGGTGTCATCCCGCTCCGCTGTGTTCAGTTGTTCACATATAGTTGCATAAGGAAGACTAAGTGTAGCGAATTGTGACAGTTCAAAATGGAGTTTCGAGCTGTTATTACAACTTCACAAAAGAAGGACTTACTCCAAATGAAATTAAATAGCGATTGGACGGTGTACATGGGGAAGCATCCCCCTCATATCTACCGTAAAAGAATGGGCCAAAAATTTTCGAATGTGTGTTTTTGTCTTTATAATACCTAGAAAATGGTTAGGCCGGAAACTTATAGACCTACCCTTGCATATCATAAAAACTTGGCGTTACTCGATTAATTTCATCCTCGCAGGTAGGCATCTTGTTGAACCGGGAGTCTTAAACTCAATTTCTCATGCTACTTTGTGTATATTTCTACTTGCATTTCCTTTATTTACGTTAAATATATCGTGATGTGAATAGAATCATAAATATTGGGTGCTTTCGTTTAGGTCGTGTTCTTAGCTGTAGGTGTAATCTTTTGTTCTAGTTCCTCGACGACATGTTTCGATAGTCGAAGTTTCATTTTAAACTGTTTTTCATCAAGCTCAATGATGGGATTCCTTCTATGCTGAAATCCACGAGGCGCCCTTTGAAATTCAAACTGTTCGTTTTTGAATGAACCATCAGAATATCTGAAATCTTAAAATAACTTAACCTATAAACACACCCTTGTGAGTAGCTTATTAACTTACAGTACAGCATTCAACGAATAGTTAAAACATGAAACATTCATGCATATTCTCCTATGCTTGCAATGACTCACCATTTCACTTTCCTTTCTTTTTAAAGATCAATTTAAGTAATTGTGTAACTTCACTAATCAAATTTCACCAAGATTAATCATAGAATATTTGCCGGTTAAGTTTAATCTTAGATCAAGGTGAAATGATCTTGGATTAACTTTTATACAATCAAAATTCTAAGTTCTGCTTGACTGAAGTTTAATTTCAGCGCTTAAACTCCGATTAATTATTTATGCAACCGGCTCATACAGCAGTTGAAACCAATATCAATAATTTCATAAGGTGTCAGCAAGTCTGTGGACTAAAGGAAGAAAGGACGTTCTCTTCAGAAACCAACTTGGCCATATTGAGCCACAATTTACATAGTTTTGTGTGTCGCTTTGTCTGTCCTGAGTGTAACAAGAGCAAGACATGGCGACTCCGAGGATCTCTGTCACGTCACAAATGTAGACTCTATTACTCATCAGGCAATGTTATTTTTTGGGATATTGATGAAATTTTAAAGATTATTGGAACGTGAATGCTTTCACTATTATATATTATTAATAAACAAGCTTCCTGATTGGCGCACAGGAAGCTGCTTTCCTTTAGTGCAATTCATAGTGTCTCAAAACAATGACACATCCACCATACTCATCTAACATAGCTCCCAGTAATTTGTATTTGTTTTCAAAGCTGAAGTGGAGCAGCATTGGAAAGGGGCGATACTGTTGATGTGATCTTCTGTGATCAGCACACGGAGCATTTTTTTAAACAAAGGTCCTAGAACATAGTAAGAATGAGTGTATTGTGATTGTGCTTAAAAAATGTTTAATTAACGAAAGGCAATATATACTGTACAACGTAAAAAAAACATAAAAGACAATTCTCGATTTTCTAAAATGATTCAAAGAGATAGTTATTGTAAGGTATTCTTTCATATTGCATCAACGCAATGCTTGAGAAATGGCATATAGACCTTGTTAAAACTGCAGAGTGAAAACAAGATGCTAACCTGCGCCTTTGGCGGCTATTTCCCTGAATAAATGACAGCAATTTGAAGATGGTTATTTCTTCTCGGGCACGCCTTCGTTTCGTAACGCTAAATGGTGACGTAATGTTTATCCGGAGCCGCACGACACACTTAAGAAACAAGTCGGTGATTTCTTTAGACCCGTTGCAAATACTTCAACAAATCTACAGAGCATCACGTCTTTTACAGTTCAAAGCCAAACCGGATGATAATTGTCTTATTTGCTTTGTTTGTTTTCATTCCATACTTTCTATTAGCATATTAAGGTAGCTTTTTGTCCAGTACAAAACACAAACTACCTGCGACTATATACAAACATTATTGGGAAAACCTAATTGGTACCGACTGTATTTAACAAGGGTGCCAAAAAAAAAAAATGTACTCACACTTTAGAAGCAGTATAAAATCTATTCCCTATAAAGAGATTTCTGTCGTTCTGAATAGAAGCGATTGCAGTAGGTGCAATAAACTTGTGGCACTAGGCAAGTGTGTTTGGCTGTAATTCCTGATATTCTTATATTGTATTGGTCAGATCTATGAGCTAGTCGCATTAAAACAGGAAAGTTAATAGACTTGGGAAAAAAAACCGACTTTTGCATAATCATGTAGCTCTTAATTCTCTTTAATGTAGTTTTTTTTAAGGCAATTTTAATTTGAAAGATTCCTTCCTTACTCTTTCCTTTCCTTCTTCTTCTTCTTCTTCTTCTTCTTCTTCTTCTTCTTCTTCTTCTTCTTCTTCTTCTTTTCTCACTGAACATTGTTGTTCTATAATGTATCTCTCTAGTGAACAATGTAGACCAAATCGTGCTGAAATAGAGTTTTCGATGTTTTACACTTTGCCACGTTTCGCTTTGCTTTGTTGTTTCCTCGGTCCTGGTGATGTAGTGGTAACCATGCTTGCCTCCTAAACTCAAGATCGCGGGTTCGATCCCGGCGAGGACCGATGGATTTTTTTCAGGCGTAAAAATCCTAAGTATGGTTTCCTTCAGAAGGGAAGTAAAGCCATGGGTCCCGTGTCGTACTTTACGGTACGAAATATAACCTCAAGCCTGAAAAAAGAGACCTCTGAGCAACATTTGTCGCCCGTTTCACGCTCTGAATAGAATGAGACGCTAATGACCGGAGATGTTAAAGAGTGTCCGTAAATAAAACAATTCAAAATTTGTTATTTCAAAATCCGGAAACAAAGAAAAGACTTCATGATTTCGTTTGGTTGAAAACTGCTTTTAGAACAAGGAACTAACAAAGGCTAACGATTTGGCTTGAAAAACAAGTTTTTAGTAACTGATAACCGGAAATATTCTCCAACGCAATTTGTAACAATGTGTGCACGTTTTTCAGCCATAACGCGTGGCCGAGGTCCTCAAGGCGCGGACTCTGAGCGGGATATCTGGGGTTCCATTACCACCAAGGTCGTCGTCACTGTTTGAGGTTTTTTCCACGTTTTCCTCAGCAAAGGCCGGGAAGGTACTGCAATTTTAGGTCTGGGCGCTTCCTTCCTTTAATAACATTTTCTTTCCCAATCAACCATTTCTCTTATGTATCATGGAGTATCCGCCTCGGTAGTTAAAACGGGCGTTAAACACTGTAATGGCCTGTCGTTGCAACTTTGTCAAATACTTTTATTGTAACAGTTCTCTAAAGACTATTGAACTTACAAATATATTAAAGAAGGATATAAAAGAATGTCAAACGTTTAACAGGTGGTTTGTAGTTTGTTTCTTTTTAAACGAAAAACGATGTTATTTACGTTGTTTCTTCTACGGGTTATTCCCTCAATGCCATTGGATTTTTTCATACAGCTTAATAATTTCACATCTATGGGGCTAATGGCTTTAGTTCTTTACTGAAAAGCATATTTATGAAAGTTCACATACGGAACTATCCCAACAGCAAAAAGTGTGGAACCGAAATTAGTTTATCAAGAAGAAAAATTGAAGTCCTGGCTAATGGGTACGCATTCACTTAATGGATTGCATCCTGTCGCAAATCTACACCGACTATTATGCATTAGCAATGTGCTTTCGTCATCAGTTATCCGTTTATAGGAAGGCGAATGCTTCATTAGTTGTCCACAGCTCCATTGCCATACGTATGCATCCGGCTTGCGTTACCTTCACGTGAAACGGCAAACACAAATAGAGTTTCGACTGAGTCATCATACACATACCGGCCAAAATCATATCTGACGGCGCTGGGTTTTAGCATTTGGCGCAATTAAATGTGTTAACGCTGAGTCATATGACTTGTGTTTTTGCCCCTCCACCTTACGCTTTAAACTTCACTTATGGGGTACGTTCCACAAATTTCTTATCTAATTTACGTATAAACAGAACATAAGAAAGCGATCATGCCACTTTTCAACAGTCTTCGTGAATTAGCATTTCCACTTGGAAAAAAATAGTCTGAGCGTTGGCCTCCAAATTGTTTTAAAACACATTCCTTCACCTTATTTAGTCATTAACTTTTCTTTTATATAGATCTTTCTTTAATTTAGAAGATAGATAATAACCGCGGGATACAGTATTTGGGCTGTAGGGTCTAATTTGTAGAATCCACAGTTCATCACAGATCCTTTGCAATCTGGGCATGTGCACTTGCATACGTAAAACACCATAGAGCTGTACACCAGTCTCTTTTGTTTAATTATGCTCCAAGTTTCACTCTTAGAGTGATCCATTCGGTCCTGGTGGTGTAGTGGTAGCCATAACTGCCTTCTAAACCCAAAATCGCGGGTTCAAATCCGGCCAGCATCGATGGATTTTTTCGAGCGTATAAACCCCAACTATGGCTTCCTTCGGAAGGGAAGTAAAGCCGTGGGTCCCATGTCGTACATTTACGGCACGAAAAAGAACCTCAAGCCTGAAAGAAGAGGCCTCTGAGCAAAATTAATCGTCCGTTTCACGCTCTAAATAGAGTGGGACACTGATGACCTCAGTTGTTAAAGATTGTCCGTAAATAAATCAATTAAAAAAAGAGTGATCCTAATTCAACAAACATAATGTACCCTTTCGCAATTCGCGTCAAGAATGCCGTCCAGTTGTCACATACGCGACATAATGACAAGAGACCGGCAAATGCTGAGGTTAGGTTTACTAACTCTTTCGGATACTTTTCGCAGAACACGTTTCAAATAATTGTTTTCTCGCCACTAGTTGCCGGTTTATGCTTTACATAATATATCTCCATAGAAACAGCAGCATTCATTAGCGTCAGCCATGATAACATGTGCCTTGCCTTGTTTAAAACAACTGCAGATCAGTCGTGGTGCATATTGGGTAGCGTATCAATTTGCAACTTCGAAATTCATTTTCATTAAGTAAGCAGTAATTAATTCAAGTCATACGCGTTTATATATAATGTAACAAATTAACAGTAATAATAAAAGTAGTTATGGATAAAACACTTAGATAAAGTCATACTTGAAATTGCTATATTTCGAACTACTGGAGTTCTTCTATGGCAAGAAGCTCTTCTTGCCATAGAAGTTCAGTAGTTCGAAATATAGCAATTTCAAGTGTGACTAGTGTTACTTTATTTTTATTTTTCATTTCACTGCTATTTATTGTCCACCTCCTTGGCTAGTGGTTAGCGTTGCTGGCTCGTTTCCCGGAACTTATTTTGGGATTTTTCTAAGTTAGGGAGGTCTGGAACGGAGTTCACTCAGCCTCGTAAGGACAATTGGGAAGCTACTTGATGTAGAGGTGGCGATCTTCGATTTAGTAAATAAAGCGATCAGCGGGATGCGGTGTCTGATCATATCCCACCTGCAATGCTGCACTCTAGCAATGATATCATGTGATGGTAGAAGGCGCTGCGGTCGTCGCGGTAAGCTAAGGTCCATATGGGCTGTGAACGGCTATAAGAAGAGATGCTACTTATTCTCCTTAAAGTTAACTAAGAGAACCTCGCAGCAGTTCCATAAGTTTTCTGGACCGGATCCTTTACGCCACTCTGTTTTTGAAAGTGGATCATACTTTATCCCCTGTCACAGTTGATTTCAGAACTTCCTTCCTATTTATTTCACATAAGGTCGAAAATCTTTCACAGCACTCCACTCAAAATTTTTTTTAACTGCTGAGGGAAGTCGCAGTACCATTTGCCACTACTCTTTTTCGTATTTAAATGTTCATGCCCAATGCTATTGAAAGGCTCAGCGATTAATTCCGGTTCAGCACATCTACTGGTCGGCCCTGACACGATTCATCTTCAGTGTTTTCTCGTCCTACTCGAAACTGTTAGACCATTAGTATACCGTTGAATATGAAGAGCACAAACTTAACCGTACGGTTTAGAATTTCTTTGTAAAAAAAGTTTGTTTCTGCGCGATACTTAATTTTTGTTATGGAAATTCACTCACACATTTAGTTACTCATATGTCACTGATCTGTTTTGTCCACTTATTTAGCCTGAAATACCCTAAAGACAGCTCCAAGTTTTTCCCAGATTCAGCAAAGTTTGGGACATCTATTAATTACCCTGCCCCATCTCACTGATTTCAGAGCGTGTAGTGTTATCGATTTCGTCGAAACATTAACACAATGCCACGAGATTTTCCAGTGTTGCCATTTACTTTGGTACAGTAAAGATTGAGCAGAAACCCGTATATTTCTTGTCATATTGTTAAGAATACCTGAGGATGTCTTAATACAGAAAGAATGAATGAGCAAATGTTTTACTTTTTACTTTTACCTGCAATCTTTGTTGGCACTGAATATGTACCTACTGAAAGAGATTATAGAGACGTGACAACGCTGTTTTCCAGAGCGAACTCTGATGCACCGCGTTTCTCACCGTATATATCAACGTAACATAAATCAGCATCTGTATAATTGTAATGTAAGTTCCAGGTAAAAAGGTCATTAAGGCTTGTCTCGTACTATACACAGCTTATGATTGAACATTAGTCCTAAAATGACATAAGCAGTGTAATTGTGCATAAATTTAACAAAATAAACATTTATAACAGAATTACACATGATAGCATATTCTTCATTTTGAACCTGCTCTGTATTTCTTAATGCGTGTCATTAAGTATCTACATCAATTTAATCACTCTAAACCATATAAAATGAAAGAAATAAAAAGTATAAAATTCTTAAAATACCTCTTATAATGTGATTAAAAAAAAGGATTTTTGTTGAATTGTTGGAACTATCTTGACTAACTATCTATCTTGAAAGGTAGGATTGGCATATGTTGCCATGGTTCTAAAAATATAAGACTTTATTTATGTTTAAAGATTGGACAGACCTAATAATTAAACTACTTCATTTAAAATTTGTCTTAATCCAATCGGTTCTGGAGAAATGATGCCAATATTCCCAGAGAGCACTCTTAAATTCCCTAAAATCGCCCCTCCCCCCCTTTTTTTTACCGAAAACATATATGCACTGTCATTAAACGCCATATCCTTCCGCACATATGTTGGGGTGGAACGGACGGGTAAAGCACTATGATTTGACACGGGCAGAGGTGAAAGCAGTAAGGCGTAAACATTGAAGCAAACATCGCCCTATTAGTTCCACAATAACAAGTGTCTTAATATCAGTAAAGCAATTTAATAAAAAAATTCAATTATTATAGCTTGTAAAGCCTCTTACAGCAATTAATTAATAATTTTATTTGTTTATAATCTAAATAACTGATGAACAGAACGAATATTTTGTGAAATATTTATGATAGAGAAGAAATACGACATTGTTCAATCAGCGTACGTTTGTTGACATCGCTTCTCAGCTTTTGTTAAACAAAGTTAAGGGTGTTTTACGCACACAGTTGTTCCAATGAACGCGCTGCAGCTTTATAAGTCATTTAGCTGTAAAAAGATAAATGGTCCATGATGAAAATTTAAGCTTGAGAAAGAAACACATATTGTAGTCAGGACTTGGCATACGAACTTTCTAAGGCACTTGAACAAATACGAAAAAGAAAATTCCCAGTTAAATGTATTAAAAGTAAGGGATGGTACTAAATACTATAAACATCTCTATAAAGTTGAAGATTACTTTAGCATTAACAGGAGCCGTCAAGGAAGCACTCACAGAAGTGTAGAACTTATATTACAAAGCAGAAAATAAAAAAATCACTTGGTACATAAGAAATTAATATAAAATTTATAAAGAAAGTACCACTTTTTTTGAAACCGCGTAAAATGATATCGAAATATATTTAATTAGAGTGATTTTGTATATTTAATCAGGTTGAAATGTACGAGGTACGTCCAGAAAGTAAGTTCCGTTTGGTAATAAAATTAAATTGTGTACAGATACAGAAAAATTATTTATTACACAAAATTCTACAACTCTTAAACTACTTTTCCACATAACTGCCGAAATTTTGCAGGCATTTTTCATAGCGTGGCACAAGTTTTTGTATACCTTCTTCATAGAAGTTTGCCGCCTGTGTCTTCAACCAGTTGGAAACATTTTCTTTCAGCTCTTCGTTATTGTTGAAGTGTTGACCGCTAAGGAAAGACTTGAGATGTAAGAACAGAGGAAAGTCGCTAGGAGCGATAAATTGCCGATAAATTTCAATTGGTTTCACTTTCCTAGCATTCAGAAAACGAATCACAGATCTGATTTCACAAGCGGCGGGATTTTCAATCAACACCGACATTGTAAACAAGCACAACAAAGCGTACGTGGCTGACAGCGATCTCAAAATGGCGCACGTTTCTTCTCCTTGATACAGAGCGTCTACCGCGCATGTGCTGAACTGCGATCGCAGCGCTGCAGCGGAGATAAATTGAAACGGAACTTACTTTCTGGACGTACCTCGTATTTGATTATGTTGATAAGTATAATTTAAGTACTAGCTGTAAATGGTGTAATTTCACAATTTCTCTATTGCCACCTGGTTTAAGCCAGTTGCAGATTACATACAAGAGATGTATCATGCATAAAAATCCATATATACATTATATCCCCTCCGTAGGTTGGATAAAGAGAATATTATCAGAAATGTAGCTAGAAGTAAAGTTCATTTCCATCTTTACAAAAGGAGATCGCAGTAAACCCGAAAATTATGGCGGAATTAGTTTCCTGTATACAAAACATATGCAGGTACACTAAATACGAGGCTGAAACTCGAAACTGAAGCATGTTGCTTGAGGAATAAAGTGGCTTTAGAAAGGACATTCGTGCATGAATCACTCATTAATTTAAAGTTCGCATATAACGTCTTGATTCTTCTAATAGCAAAGCAAGCAGACGAATAAATAAAAAAATAAACATTCATAAGGTTAAAAATACAACGTGCAGGCAGTCTCTATTTATTACAAGGAAGTAAAAATAAATTTCTCTTCATCATCAAAATATCCACCACGGCTTTGATAACTGCTTAGCAAACTCTAGGCACCTGCTTTATAAGTCTTGGAGGCGTTCTGATCCTATACCCTTAGATATTTATGAGATGGTCTAATATTTTTAAATGTACTTCCCGGATTCCTATATCCATTTCGTCCCACAACAAATCTGCGAGTAGCAGTTGGGACTTTTTTATACAATATGTTATATATTTTAACATCTTTTGTTTTTCTTTAGAGGCAGTGTAAAGTGCAAGACAGCCTTAATACCTCTTGCATTCCACCCAGTTGCGAGTATTTAGTGTTATCGCTCTCGTCTGAATAGTAACGCATTGCCAAGAAATATCTGGTAATTTTCCAGCGTTTTCGTATATCAAAGATGGAAATAAAATGTTAATATTTCCTGTTTTTCATTATATTAAGAATGCTTAAGGGTGTCTTAACTAGTAAATAGCAAATAAATACTTTAACCTCACTTCCGCACCCTATATATTTTAGCAATAAATATATACTGAAAGAGATTGCAGAGGTGTGACAACGCTGTTTTCCTAAGCGAACTCTAATATACTTCGTTCTTTACACTTATTATGTCAATTTAAAATAAATAAACAACCGATGACTAATCTCAGTTGCAGGAAATAAAAAGAGCTTCAATGCTTGTCCCGTGCAATATCTCATGCAGTGTCCGTAATGATGTTTAGAACTGTTTTCTTGATGTAAGGCGAAACCAGGTTTAAACTGTTATTTCGTTAATTTCTAGATTCAATGTTTGTTTTTATTATTACCTGTCTTCTATCTTTAAAGAAGAACATCTTTCTTCTCATTTGGCACTACAGCTCAATGTGAGCCTGGGCCTGCCGCGGCGACCTCTGTCTACCTCTGCCTTATGACTTCATTGATACTGATTGCAGGGGGCACGTGCCGGCACCCCGCACGTCGCCTATCACGCAGCTTTCGTGATCAAAGAACGCCACCACTCCATCAGGCAACTTCCCAATTGTCCTCACGTGACTGGGTGTAGCCCTAACTTATAAAAATTGCTAAGCAGGTACCTGGAATCGAACCCGGGACTCCCGGCCAGCAGTCAGCAACGTTAACCACTAAACCAAGAAGAAGATCACTAGTTGTTCGAAATATAGCGACAATTATATGACTATTTAAGTCTTTTGTCTATTTCTGTTTCTCTGGTTCTTGTTTTTATACATATAATAAATTAGGTTGACTGATAAAATATGAAGTACAAATGAAAAACGTAGCTCTAATATCACGTGAGAATGTTGTTCACGTGTTCAGTCAGTTGCCAGTGCTGCAGTTTATGAGTTACAATACCGGCAAATGTCTTCGGTAGTCAACAGAGAATGGAGGTTATTGGAAGTTGCTGATGTAGCAACAGTATGCCTTTCATGTCGGCTTACGTCAACGTTTTCGCTGCGATGCTCTCCCATCTGTCGCTACAAAGTAGTATTGCAAAGCATTAGTGTTGAGTGTTGTTTGTCAAAGAAGTGCGTCTCGGATAGAAACTCGGCATTTGTAAGTACGCAGGTTTATATACTTTCAAAACACTCACTGTGTTGAGCATGCTTCTGTGCAGTTCTCAGTTTCGCAGCGTTAAGCTTAGTAAAGAGGATATAAGCGGAAGTACTGTGATATTATTTAAAAAGAAGTTCCCGCAAATTATAGGAAACATTTCTCTAATTTGATTACGATGAAAGGCGTATAAAGTGAATGTTATTATATTCTTAAAAGTTTAGAATGTAGAGCAGAACCCAGTATGTACAGGATGATTTCAAAAGTGTTTATTAAAATGTTTTCATGTGCATGGAATCTCTCATTATACTCATCAACGTCAATGCGCCATTGTCACCGTCTCTTTAGACCTTCGTTGTTATGAGGTACATTAAACTGTAGCAAACAAACGAAAATACCTTGGTCATCTTCCTGGTAACTTCATTATGGCGTCACGAAACCATTGTTTGGAAGTATTACGTCACAGTCGTGAATACCGCCACGGGTGGCCGAGGTCGTTAAGGCGAAGACGCGTGAGTGAGAGGTCTGGGGTACGAATCCCGCCACGACCGTCCTCTGATGGAGGTTTTTTCCAGGTTTTCCTCAGTGCTCATAAATGGCAAATGCCAGGGAGGTACCCTAAACTTAGGCCTGGAACGTTTCCTTCCTAAAATAAAAAAATCCTTTCCCAATTTATCATTTCATCTCATGTATCGTCAGTGTCCACCGCCTGTGATGCCTCAGCAGTAAAAACGGGCGTTAAACACAATTAAAAAAGAACAGTCGTGAATAGCTGCCTGAATTTCTTCTTTTTATCTCGCAGCGATTGCTTCGCGTTACTAATAACGCATAATCAAGGAGCGAGATCCGTTGAATTTGGTAGATGTAGTACAACAATGAACCCCAACAATGCCATCTTTGTGGTTGTACATGGGACCAGGCATTGTCGTGTTGGAGGAACGCCCCTGTCAACCCTTTCGCCGTTGTTTATCCTACGTCTAAGCCATGTAAGGATAATGCAGTACACCTCGCTGTTAACAGTGGTTCCTTGAGAAACTCGGTTCATTAGCAGTATGCCTGGAGTGTTCAAAAGACGATCATCTGCTTGCCCGCAGAAGTCTCTGGATGTTTCCATTTGCACGGATTGTACTTTCTTCTCTGGTGTTTGGTAGTGAAACCATGGGTCGTCACCAGCTTCTCGAAAATATTCGGATGTTCATTATGCATTTCCACTCTTCAACTCTTTTGAGCTTCTGTGTTTGTGTCAAGTCCATTGAAACCCAATATGCACACCTTTTTCCTACTCAAATCATGGTGAATAATTGTGTGCAGGATTGCGCGACCGAGGTCTGTCTGACATTCCATTTCATCAAAGATCATATTCCTATCAGCCATAAATATTCAGACGCCACAATGTCCCTGGAAGACAGCAATGTAGGCACGGACGACCTGTATTCGCATTCCCTGCTGTTGGCGAGTCCATCAATTGTAAACGGTCCTCTGTGTATGAGCTTCTTGACCACATACGTTTGTGAATTTCTGCAGTTTTTGCACCTTCCTTCTACAAAAACCATGAAGTTTATCTTTATCCATGATAGTCGCCTTCCAACTTGCCTTTGTCTATTTAGCAAAATTAAAACACTTGTCTTTTCGTTACACCTCACTAGCATCTGAATGGCTTACTACTAGCAGTTCATCGCTGCGAATGTTCATGCCCATAGATTGCCCGCTATTGCAGCGCAGTGGTTGAGTGCGTACTTCTTGCGAATTTGTTGCGGGTTTAGACGAAAGTCTCCGGATTCCATCATCAGTAGCTGAATGCAATCCGATCGTCTCGACTGTTTAACTCCAAGCGTTCTGCAACCTGCACACTGCCCTTGGAATTACAAATTTAATAGTGAATAAGTGAAAGCGTTATATAAAGGCAAACTTGTGGAAGGCAAAGCAGAGAGTTTTAGGTTTTTAACAAGAAAGTGCCCTCACGTATTTTAGAAATGTTAAAGTCCGAAAATTCAAACCCCAATAAGCTATAAAAATGATTTTACTGTGCTTTATTTTTCTACATTGTGAATGAGTGAGTTCTAACGCCAATTCCTATTGGATTCCGCACATAAGTGGCAAAGCACCGAGAATCGCGGATTACATTATGCTGAATGATGAAGATGTAGATGGAAATGAGTTGATCATGGAACATTGGCGGAATTAACGCGAAGGGAAACCGGAGGAACTTGAGAAAATCTTATCATGACGCCGCTGCCGCTGAGACCGAACGTGGGTCGCCTTGGTGAGAGGCGAGCGGTCTAAACACTCTGCCACGGCGACGTAATCACCCACACAATACATCTTCTGCAAGGTTGAGGGTGCCCTGAAGTCCCTTCCTCTCCTAAAATATGCAAACAATCGATAAATGGTGTAATACGAAGGGCAAAGATCCACAAATGCATGAGGAATCTTTCAAAGCATTCTCTCTTCCCTAAAAATCATAGTAAACAATAGTCGCCTGAGATCCATCAGATTGTTGCACCCCGCTCAGACATGCAATTGCTATATAAATTTCGATATAAAGGTAGGAAAAATGGGTACTAACTTGTCACGGCTCCTTTCCATTCTCAAAATTTTCAGAGTGACTCTCGTTCTTCACTGTGGCTTCTACCAGAACGATGTTTTCATTTGTGACTACTGTCAGTGGACACGTCGTCTATCAAAGTGTTCTTCCTCGTCTAAACTCTGCAAACCAATGATAAGCTTTTATATGTGTGGGAGAAGGATCTGGGAAACCCCTCTGTAACGTTTTAAGCATTTTTGCTGCCGCATTTATAATCTTAAAAAAAAAGCAAAGCATGAAAATGCTATCGAGTCACCTCCATCCACCTTGGAGCATCAAACAACGAGCGCACGATCATAAACATTTTACTGCAGGTGCAGAAAGGATGCTGTGCACTACTTCCGCTATGGTTACGATATGCTCTTTTCTGTTTCCAACAGTTTTTTCAAATCCCGAAAATTAATCTCAAAACTCGTTAGGATTTGCACCGGATGCCACTATTAGAGTAACTCTTGAGTCATCGATGATACCTTCCTAAGGATTCGTCAACACCAACTTTAAATCGTGATTGCAGAGTTCTGGGAGTTCCATATCTCAGGTTGGACTCCAGTAGTGGATGAGTAGAAAGCTGTTAGTTGACGTGTTGCAAGAAACTGTGCAGTGACGTGATTGGAAAAGTTGGCGCGGTCTCAAGTTGGCTCAAGTGCCATTGGCCTCATGTCATGAGCACGTCATGATTATTTCGGGCACGGATTCCAGTTCTTACATCGCCAACTTTCAACACTTAAACGATTGAAGTTTTAAAAATGTGGCATGCCAGTATATCTGTCTTTATTTTGAGCATTAGTAGCAGTAGCCGAGTCTCATTAGTATGTGTTGCGAGGGTTCTCGTGAATGAACTCACACTTTTGTTAGATGGCTTTTATTAAAATCCTCTCCAATTCCATTTTTACAGCAACATTCGGTTTTTTAAATAAAATAAATAGGGCATTCTCTTTCAAGTTTTTTACAGCTAACATGTACTGTATATCTGAAAAGTTCCCGCAGCAAGTTGGGCATTTAAAAATAATCTCTTCAATCACTTCGTTTGCCTCTTAATATACTCTTAAAAGGAGACTTAAAAGAGTAATTTACAATCCACATTAATTGCACTGAAATGACTAGTCCAACTATTTATTTCTGCTTACTTCAATTCTCATTGTTTAATTTTTGAGCGATTCACCAACATGTCAAAGAGCCGAGCGGAAGGGCTCTGGCCTTGGAACCGGTCATCGTATCCTTTCGTGTTTTCCTTCGGTTACTTAAGCGAATGCTGGGAAGATTCTTCCTTTCCATTAACGTTTCGCTTTCCCACTTTGTCTCATTTCATTCCATTGCTTCTGTTACAGGATCTAAAGTGTCAGAGCAGGGTATGATTGTGCTATGTAAAGGTTTCTGCCTGGGCTTCTGATAAGAAAACGGAATTTCTGAGGCCCTCGGAACTCCTTTGGAAGTGGGATCTTCCTCAACTCATTTCTTCTTCCTGGAGGTGCCACCATTAGAAACGTACTATCTGGCGATAGGCGAGAGGAATGTGCTACGTAAAGATGTTATGTTCATGCATGTTAATGCCGGTAGAAATAAAGTGTTGTTATACTCGCCCATGGTTAGAAGTCCAGCAGACAAGCCCAATCTGAGTCTCAGAGGTCCTCATCACGTGTAGGCAGCATGGGTGTCTCACATACACTCCTACGTGTGCAGATAAACAGTTCAAACCCTCCCTAGCACTTCAGTCCGCACTCGTCTTCTTATGATCGCCAGACAGTAGGTATAAAGAACCTACTGTGATCAAGGTTCATGTATCGCAGGATGCTCCTCCGATCTTAACAATCCAATCCAATCGATCATCTCAAAGAACCCATTTTCTTTTAGTTTTGATATGCGCAGTGCATATTAACGGAATTTACATATTGCGGCATCATAGAATAGTAGACAGACACTGATAATATAGTGATAAATTGAAAAAGGAATTTTTGGAAGGAAACATACATACGAGGTGGTATCCACAATATTCGGGACTGTGCTGCCATCTTGACAGGAGTTGCAGTAGAGTTGTGTATCGCTAAGTGGCAACACTAGTCACTAGAATAAAAACTAGCAGTTGACTTGATCCATATCAAAGACATCATTTTGCTAACAGCCAGTTGCTTATGCTATTGGGATGCCATCAACTTTATTTCGTAGTATACTTTATTTTGGAATATCATAAATGACGGTTTCTGTAGCGTATAAAATGCAAATATAAAGAATATGTCCACTATTCGGTTCATTCCGATTATTCTATCTGATGTCAGTAAAGATAAGTAATGGGGAAATTTGATTTACTCTAATCCTTAGAGCCGAACTAACAACACTTAGCTGCATTTACTACGGATCCAGAATAAAATGAGGTGAAGGACGAAGACAAGGAACTAAAAGCTGGAACCATTTCAAAACATGTTCCATTAGTTAGAAGGGGAAGGCGAGTGGGAGAGGTAATGATGCCGATGGCCTCTAGCTCATCCAAAAAATATAAAAGGAATAATTTCATTCATCGCCGAGGGATCTGTAACAATAAGGAACTGGAACCAGAAACACCAGCGCGATCTGGAAAGTTTTCGGCTCGACCATAGGTAGTCAATTTTTTGGTACATCTACCTTAGGTTTTGTCTGGTATGAGGGTGCCACGTTTGAAGCGGATTATGTTTTGAGGCCCCGCGTTGGGCGCAAATTTTGAAACAACAGTCTTGTTGATGTTAAAGTTGGTTGCCTCGGTTGTTGCAGACGCTTCAGCGACAATATCCTCTCAGGGTATTTCTCGTTATTTTGTGTTGGGAAAGGATATTAATTGTCATAATAAACACACAACGTAACATTGTATATTCGGTTATTTATTGATCCTAATCCTAATGTTATATTTTATAACATTAGGTGTTCCTGAGAATAACCGGATGCGATATTATGACCTTGGCCTACATTCAATCTTGTCAAATTTACTTTGCGGCGGAGACGCTACTTGGGACTTGTGGATTTCACCTGTGCTTCTGGGTCACAGCTAATTACCATTATGTAAACGTTTCACGATTCGAAGGGTGCTTGAAGTATTGATTTTCTGCGTAAGCGAGTCATCAATCAACATATTCACTCTCTAATTTAGAGACGAAACTCTTAAGCTCGTACGTAATAAGAAACACGCAGCCGTAGTCCAAAGACTGGAGAAATGAACAATGAACCTCTTATTATTTCCGTACGAAATTAACCTCAGCAATGAGAGACGTACGCTCGTAAACTAAAGACTTGAGAAAATGCGCAGTGAACAGAGGAATTGACTCCTATCCATGTGGCTTACTAACGCCAACGGGGTTCACAAATGAAAGTGCATGCCCCCCGCAATACCGACGATACCAAAAAATATATACACACTTTCAAAGTATATACGCATTTAATATATTTCAAAGTTGGCCCGTAAAACAAGAGTAATGTGTAGTGTGATGTTCTGTAAACAGACGTGACTCACATTACGTTATTCTAGCGTTGCTACAACAAAATGGAGGCAAAATTATCGTTTGAACAGCAGAAAATAATTTTGAAGTGATGTTGGAAAACCGAGAATGTTGCTGAAGTTCAAACCAATTGAGACGTGTGCATAGAACAGAACCGCCAACGCGAGTAACAATTGCACGCATTCGAGACAGATTTAAAACTCTTGGTACCATATGCACGGGATGGTGCACCACCACATTACCGCGCAGATGTACGTGCATACCTTGATGACAATCTTCCAAGGCACTGGATAGGACGAAGAGGTCCGATTGAGTTTCCACCGCGTTCTCCGGATCTAACTCCGTTGAACTTCTACCTATAGAGGACTCTTAAGGATGTCGTGTACCGTAGAAAACCAGCTGCACTGGCAGCACTTCGGGAAGAAATTGAAACGGCACGTGCTGCAATTGCTGAGAACACTTGAGCAAACGTTGCTCAATCAGTAGTTCAACGTACTTAGAAGTGTATCGACGCCGATGATGGGCATTTTGAGCAACTGTTGTAACTGTAAAAGTCTAAGACGATTAGTGCTCATCATTTTCTGTTTGTGTGAATTCAGTTTTGTTATGTTAACACAGTTTTTTCTTTGCTTGAAGTTTATTATACATTTTTGGCACCCTCTGTGTACATAAATGATAGACTGGCTTAAACCAAACGATTTCATAAGGGGCGAGATATCGGTGCCCCTAAGTGACCAAAGTTCAGGTTCCAACTACTCTCAGCTCGCAGCTGGCTCATGTAAAAAGACGTAAAGCTTCCTTCTCGCTTTTTCCTTTCTGGTTACACCATAAATTTAGCGTTCCTGTAACTCTTCCCTGCTAGCTTTGAGTTATTGTAAACAGTTAACATCTGAAAAAGTTTGTTCTGAAATTTACATACTTAATATGTACACGTAATTAAATTATATAAATATAATAAAATGTTTGCAAATATATAGAATAGAATATTTAATTCAATCTTTCATTACAAAAAGTATAACAAATTATTTATACATTTCTTACAATTGAGACTGACTCAACATTTTTTACAATTGAGACTGACTCAACATTTTTTACAATTGAGACTGACTCAACATTTTTTACAATTGAGACTGACTCAACATTTTTTACAATTGAGACTGACTCAACATTTTTTGAGGCCGTATAAGTCATGACGCATTTGCCTATTATTCTTCCTGAATATTCATCCATGCTCTTCTTTCCTACTCTCTGTCAGCATTTTTACTCCTGTAATATTGTTTTTCAATTTTATCCCACATTGAGTTTCAATACCCTCTCTTCAATTGCTTGTTTCCTTGCTCTGCATCAAACAATGAAACATGCCCTGTGTTTCCCCCACACATAACAATACTTTCATATTCTGTTTCTATATCCTTCAAGATACAATGCACCCGTTCGCATCCATGCCTTGCTGAACATTCCCTTCCTTCCTACCCTTGAATTAACACTTCAATCGCTCCCCCCAAAATAGTCAAAAGTCTTGTCTATAAAATGGGGATAAAGAGCATCCATCACTTCGCCACACTTAAATTTCCTTCCTCGTAGGTCCCTCTTGAGTTTTGAGAAGAGTAAATAGTCGCTGGGAGCTAGATCTGGGCTCTAGGGTGGATGGTCGATCTCCTTGAAGCCACATTTCTTCACAGTTTCCTTTGCAACAAGAGCTGTGTGCACAGGCGCATTGTCGTGAAGAAGACTCAGCTTTCCTCACCTTTCCTCTTTGATGGAAATACGTAGTCTGTGCAGTAGGCCAGCATAGTACTCCCCATTTACTGTGGTGTTCCTCTCCTCGAAGTCAATGAAGAGTATTCCTTCACAGTCCCAAAAGATTGTGGCCATGATCTTCACTGAGTAACCCTTCTCTTTAGAGGCGGTGCTTCGCCAGGTTTACGCCATTCTTGATTCTCTTTAGGACAAGGGATCATAGTAGAGGACCATAGTTTCATCTCCTGTAACCATGGTTTGCAGAACTTCTTGCTCATTGCCATGGCGTAACTCCAAAATGTCTGACAACAGATGACTCGTTGCTGCTTTTGGACTGAGGAAAGACATCTAGGGACCCATTTTGCACTAACCTTATTGGTGTTTAAATGTAAATGAATAATTCGAAGGACTGTTGTTTTAGAAAGGCCCAACCTTGCTGCTATTTCTGAGACAATTGTACATTATTTTGAATTATTAAAATACGGGCAGAACTTGGCCTTACGAGGCAGGCTTGAAGACGATCCACGTAACGGACATTCATAGAGGAAGGAATAAATGCTGGTATGTAGTAGATGACCGAGTTAAAGAACGTGTAGATTATGCTTAAAACATGAAGAATAGTAAATGAGAAAGCTTTCGGTAAAGTGTTTTATCAATAGAATTGATTTATATGTCGACTTGCATTAGATAAGACTTGGATCCGTCATCACACACCGGAATCGAGACAGCAATCAGAACGATGGACAGAAGCGCCAAAGTCAATTCCGGCTGCAGGAAAGGTTATAGGTTCCGTCTGTTTGGATTCTAAAGGAATTTTACTCATTCATTATCTTCAAGAAGTGCAAAAGCATAACTGGAGCGTACTGCTCCAATCTTTTAATTGAAACATTCTAGAGATAAAACTCATTCTGCAAAAGGAACAAAATATTTGTCATCAAGACCATACATCTGCTCACAAAAGTGTTTTAGCAATGGGAAAGTTAAGAGATTTGGAGAATGAATTGTTACAAAACCTCCCCTACTTATTAAAATTGATTCTTTCTGATTTTCATCTGTTTCCAAAGTTACAGCTCTTCCTAGCTGCTTCCGCCACGGGTGGCCGAGGTCGTTAAGGCCAGGACTCGTGAGCGGGAGGTCTGGGGTTCGAATCCCGCCAGGACCATCCTCCCTGACAGGTTTTTTTCCAGATTTTCCTCAATCCTCATAAATGGCAAATGCCGGGGAGGTACCCTAAACTTAGGCCTGGAACGTTTTCTTGTTTAAATATATCATGTCATACCATGCATATATCATACCAATGATGTCATCATACCAATATATCATGTCATCTCATGTATCATCAGTGTCCATTGCCTGTGGTGCCTCTGTAGTAAAACACAGGCGTTCATCAACACCATCATCATCATCTCAGCATTTTTATGAAATCAAGAGAGGAATGTTTTGCAGATCTTCGGGAAAACCACTTTAGAGACAAGATAATTATATCAGAGCATAGCTGGAATAAATACAGAGGATGCCAAAAATGTATACACACTTCAAGCAAAGAAAAAACTGTGTTGACTTAACAAAACTGAATTCACACAAACAGAAAATGATGAGCACTAATCATCTTAGACTTTTACAGTGACAACAGTAAATGCCCACCATTGGCGTCGATACACTTCTGAGTACGTTGAACTACTGACTGAGCAACGTTTGCGAAAGTGTCTTCAGAGATTGCTGCACATGCCGTTTCAATTTCTTCCCGAAGTGCTGCCAATGTAGCTGGTTTTCTACGGTATACAACATCCTTAAGAGTTCCCCATACGTAGAAGCCCAACGACTTCTGTTGTGTACACACGTCTCCATTGCCTTTGAACTTTAACAACATTCTCGGTTTACCACTTCAAAATTGCTTTCCATTGTTCATAAATTAATCTTGGCTGCATTTTGTTGTAGCAACGCTAGCTTAACGTAATGTTAGTCACATCTGTTTACAGAACATCATACGATAATGTTGACTTCATTTATTCATTGTTGATTTACCTGTCACGTAGCAATGCTATCATAATGTATGTGAGTCACATCTGTTTACAGAACATCATACTACACATTGCTGTTGTTTTTCGGTCCACCTTTGAAATATATTTAATAGATATCTATTGTAAAAGTGTGTATACATTTTTGGTACTCTCGGTATATTGAACGCAAGGGAGATTGTGTTGAGAAACAAAAAGAATTTTAATATTCAACGTAAAACTCTTTCTTTCATAGCTAAATAACTGAGGCCTTTTCAAACCGACCTACTAAAATCACAACGGAATAGCAAGAGCTCTTGTCTTTTCAACTTCCGTAAATCTGTACCAGTTTCTGTACAACCATGAGTCTTTTATGTCAGAATCGTCTGTGATTGATTAAAACAAAGCACGCTGAGATGCTGGACTTACGGGCGACTAGTTAGTTAGTGTCTAGGAAAAACAGCGATAGACCTGGCAGCAGAGCATACAATCGCCTACTCTCTGACCAGGTGTGGCAGGTGTTTTCCCTCCCAGAGATCGTCACACAAAGAACTCTTAGGGTAGGTCTGATTAGTTGAACCTCTTCTCGTCCCTCTTTACCTGGAGCACAAAGCTGGATAGCCCAGCTTTCACCTCCTGGCGAGCCCATAAAACCAGACATTCTTAAGCCTGTATAAATGGACACCTACAATGGGCACGCACACTCTTCCAATCTTCCTCGCCGAGTTGTTTGTTTAGAACAGAACTTCGAAATACAATACTTCCAGTCGAGGTATAGGTGCAATGTACAGTGAATCCAGAAATTATTTATTTATTCCAACTAGGTCATAAGGCCTTCTCTTTCGCTGTAATAATCTAATATTCATTACATTTAGTTTAGTTTAGTTTTAGTTAAAATATAATTATAACAAACAGTAACTAGAACAATACTCATACATATGTAAACCTATGTTAAACATGAAAATGATAAATAAAGTGTGCTAATACGTAAAGATGAAAGATTAACTTAATAATAATAATAATAATAATAACAATAATACAAGCACTGAAATTACATTTTATACACATATAAACCTATGTAAATCATTAGAGTGGAAATAAATGCATTAATAAAACATACAAATAAAAACACTATCAATACTGTGAACTAGATGTGAAGATTTATGTTAGTAATGAAAATAACGATTGAAAATGAAAAATTCTACAGCAGGATCAAACAAACAAATATCTGTATTGTAACATAAGGAATCTAAAGCTAGGGTTATCTATTGTTTCTAATCATATTAAACAATTACTTATGAAATGCCCCGAAAGTTTGGCAGTCTCTGACGTCCTGTAGCAACACATTCCAAAGACGAACAAGCAACAATTTTTGTTTTCAAGGCATCAACTGTCATAGCCGCGTGTTAGAAAGCATTTTTCATCATGTTTACTTCCACTGAAGTGACTGAAGCATATTTAAAACAAGCTATTTCGGAAGGACTCATACCAATTACAACAGAATATTCATCTTTCAAGACATCATGGAAATGTTGACCAAGGCAAAGTAAAGTATATTTTGAATAGTCCTGGCGAATGAGCAAAAGATGCGCAGTGGTTTCTTGTCGAGTTCATTTTCTGTTTAAGCGTTAATAGGGGAATCAGGTTAGTATCTAGCTTACTTCCATACTGAACACATTGTAAGGACGGTTTATTGGACAGCTGTATTGCTCTCATATATCTCGTTTGAAATTATTTGTTACATTTATGGAGCTAAGAAGTTATCCCCATCAGAGATTTCGTAGAATTGTCTCGCTCAGATCGATACAAGGTCATTCGCCAGGACTATTCAAAACTACAGTACTTCCCTCATTCTTTCTGTTTCCTGCTATTCCTATGCCGAAGGTAACCGTGCGTTTCTTTCACTGATGAAGGTTCTCCTATAAAAGAATTTACATAAATGGGTTGAGGAGAAAGTTTTTCACGCTTGAAAAGAAATAAATGCATAACAAGGTTCTCAATAGATATTCTTGTGAGGTTAACATATCATTTAGTTTTTATTTCTGCTTTCAATTCGAAGTATTGAAATTCTTAATTGCTTTTAAAATGCGTAAATAATCGCAGGAAAAAAAAATCCATAACGATGCGGACCAACAAATAAGTTTTAAAACCTTAAAATAGGCAACAGAAGCCAAAAATAGGGGGGGGGGAAGGAGGGCAAAATAAAAATCGGCCATGCCGACCCCAAATGTACGGAAATATGTTCATTTCCATCTGACTTAAAAACATTCACCCAGATAGAAAAGGCATTTTGTCTAACTTTCCGGATCTGATAATAGGTAAAGTGATATTCGGTGCAGTGTAATAAAAGTATGTGCCGGGACTCAGAGTATGTGTTAAGTTTAAGAGAAAAAGGTAGGTAAAATGGAAATGTATTGATAATTTTGAAAATTAGTATGAGACAGTTGATATTTCTTCGGTCTTTCAGACGGAAAAGACAACATATCAAGGAAGGGTATTTTATAGTGGAAGAGGAGCTATGTTAAACACGAATAATTTGGAATAGATACGATCTATGAGCTTTTGTTAGATATATGCTTTCTAGTTGAAAAGTATGCTTACTTAAGAAATAAATTGAGGGTTTACTTTAGGCGTAGCTTTTATATAAAAATTAATTATCTAGAAATGAACATTTTTAATGCAAAAGAGCACGTGCTTATATCAGTTCTACACGATAAACATGCATATCTCTGCAGTGAAGCAGCACAAAAGAAATAGGAAAGCCGTTAACAAAGATATATGCGTATCGTCTTTGAAAGGAGCAGAAGGTTAGAAATGTACTCGACGTAAAAAGTTGTAGTGACATCACTTTAAGTTGATAAAGTTAAAAATTCCAGTCGTAAGACTTATACACATATTTCAATGTTCATACTATTGTTTGGTGAACAACCTTTGCACATTCTCGTCATTTTGGAAGGAAACAGATTGCTCACCAGTGCAGCAATAGAATATTAATTCAGCTGCAGGTTCTTATTTGGAGAAAACCACTTTATGATTCTTCCTGATTGTGTTTCTTGGGCCAATGTCAACAAGGAAGGAAGGCCCATTGCCATGTGACTCATTGGCAGAATTGTTTGTTGCTTTGCTCCAGTTTCCTTCGCGAATTACGCTATTCTCGTAAAACCCCTTGCAGTAGCATCGCCAACGTATTCGAGAACCAAATTTGAAAACCGTTTAATATTTTTTTACAGCAATTCTTCTCACAAATGACTTTCGGTCAGGTCAATATCAATGAAAGTTTGTAATATGATCGATGAAGGTATCCTTAATTATTGGTAAACTTTTTGGTTTTAAATTAATGGTAGCTTTATAAATAATTGTTACTCAACTGCGAATAACACGGTACATTCAGCTTTTTAATGGCTTATTGTGACGTCAGTATGTAAGCAGTTTACGAAAATATGTGAACATAGCTAGGGGGCAGAGGGAGAGAGAGACAGACAGACAGAGAGAGACATGCGATAAAGCTATGAATGCAGTAGATATACAGAGGGTGCCAAAAAATGTATATACACTTCAAGCAAAGAAAAAACTGTGTTAATGTAACAAAACTGAATTCACACAAACAGAAAATGATGAGCACTAATCATCTTAGACCTTTACAGTTACAACAGTTGCTCAAAATGCCCTCTATCGGCGTTTATATTTCACAGGCTGTGGGCACTGATGATAATGGGACGAAATGTTAAATTGGGAAAATAATTTTTGAAAGGTGTTTCGATGTTTCCCATTTATGAGGTCTGAGAAAATGGTGGAAAGAAACTAATCAGGGAAAATGGTCTTGGTGGGAATCGAACCGCAGAGCCCTAGTTAATGAATTCGCGCCTTAAAGACCTCGGCCACTCGTTTATATTACATTTTTTTTTTAAATATTATGCTGACCACAATCATGAAGCAACACAATGATTCATGACCACAATCGAAGCAACATGATATGCTCATTAACCTTGTATATTATTTTCTCTGAAATTTACTGTTTAGGATTTTGGAGAAATACAACATTATATATAAATATAATTTTTAGCTTATATTCTAAGTAATCAAAGTGTTTTGCTTCTGCAGTAGACGTTTTGTTCATTTGCTTCATTTCATTGTAGGGAGAAAAATACTGCATCGCCTACCTGAAATATTTGGGGGGTTTATCTAATGGTTTTTGTAATTTAGTTTCATATGAAGAAATTGAAACACACAGAACATACTATTAAGTGTAATTTATTCTGTTATTTTTATTTATTTATTTATTTATTGTACTGTTGCTATGGTAATAAATATGGATAGTTTGTCAATATGCTTCTATCTTTAATTGATCTTTTTGTCATAAAGAGTTACTGGGGGATTCCCAAGAGTGCCTAAGACATGCAACGGTGCACGCAACACAGTGCTGAGCGAGATTCAGCCACTGACCTAAATATACGGTATGTAATCTAAATGTGTGCCATTCAACAGCGCATGTGCGAGCCATGAAGTCGATAGTATGTGGACAACTGTTTCAGAGAGGATTGATCAATATTACTTGAAAATCAATAGAGCACGCAGAAGACAAGCAAGGACAGTTGGAGAAGAAAATAACATAACCATTTGAGTGGAACATTTAGAATTAGGAGGGAAAACAAAAATAAAGGGGGGAATAGAATAAAGTTGCAAAATGAGGGCATATAGATAGACAAGCCAAAATAATGAAAATTATTGGAAAAGGCAAATCCAAAATAAGAAGAAACTGCGAAGCAGAGAGGTGAGAGGAGAACATAACCAAAAGAAAAGAAGAGTTACGAAAGAGAAGAGAAATAAATAAAGGAAAAGTAAACACTAAATAGAGCACAAATGAAAAACAAATCTGCTGATAAAAGTGTGGATAGTCTTGTTTTTCATCCCAATATGCCTGTTTTTTATCACTTTAGAGATCGTCCTATAATTAATTATTAATTAATGGTTTACTCGTATATTCTAATGTCTGCTTAGGAAATCTTTTATGCATTCTGTTAATGTGGCGCATCCAGATATTTCTGTATTTTTTCTATTTCGTAATTAATGAAATATACATTCCACCCTTTCTCGATTTCTGCTATGGATATGCGATCTAATTACGCACAGGATTTTGATTTTCTTAGAAAGTTTATTTATGAACTCTTGTATTGTTTTGTGTTTTCTTTGTAGGGTCCGCCTACAAAGAGAAATTTATAATCGTAAATTAAGCCGGGAGTCGCCATTATTTTATAGAATTTAATTATCGCGTCATTTCTTGCCTTGTTTTTCAATTCTATGTATATTGAAACTTTTCTAACTTTTTGTAAATATCTAGGGCTGATTTTATATCTTTTTCACAATCTTGACATTAAAAGTGAAGACATTTTTGACAGCAAAATAGAAAATAAGTTTGAAAAATCGGGGAACTTAAGGAAAAGAAAAATGTGTAGATAAAAAAGAATGAGTGAGAAAATTGAAACTAGCAATAGAGAAGGAAAGTAGAATAAGAAACTGCAAATCGAGGAAAGGGGGAGGAAGGAATTGAACACAGATGAGAGGAGGGCAAAGGTAAACACATTATACTAGAGATTAGATGAATATTACATTTTCTCATAACGATTACAACTACTAAAAGATTGTTAAATTCCTCGGACCTCCCGAATGCTTAAAATCAGAATAATAAATAATAAGAAGAAAACATGCAGATAAATACTTCACTTTTTGAAAGCTGTGTTTAATCAAAAACAATTTAAGAAAATAGTAATCAAATATGCTGATATTAATTAAGAAAATGCAAGCTAAATATAGTAAATAAACTACACATTGAAAAATATTGCTTGTCTTCAGATTCATGTCCATTTTCTCGATTGTTTGACATAAAAAAAATTAGTAACAGTACACATTTTTTTACACTTTTCTTAAGTAATAAACGTAAACTCTTTCTAAATCAAAGCAGATGTAGAAGGGAGAAATTGTTTCAGGAATTAGTGTAGATACACACTAAACGTTGTATACTTAAATTCTTTCATAAAATTAAAAAAATATCAAAGGTGTGTTTATTTTTTTAGTTTTAACTATTTTAGGTTAGCATTTGAATGCTAGAAAATGCCTATTCAAAAGTGGAATGGAAGGAGAGGGATAAAGTTTAAGGAAAGAGAAGCAGAGAAAATATAATAACATGTACAAAGTAAAGGAAAAGAAACTGGCAGGGAGAAGAGAGAAAACAAGAAAATGAATAAAGAGGAGTGAAGAAGGGATCTCAAATTATGCAGTGAGGCTATTTGTATTACGCGCCGACAGAGTATGACTGCGTATTGGCAAGAACCAGTCATCAAGGCCGTATAATGCATTTACTGGTATACATTATGTAAATATATTGTTGAAGAATGGTTTTTACGTACGATGCATACCGAGGGTGCCAAAAATTATACACAGTTTCACAGTAGATTATCTATTTAATATGTTTCAAAGTTGAACCGAAAAACAACAGTAATGTGTAGTGTGATGTTCTGTAAACAGAACATACGTTGTGATAGCGTTGCTACGCGACGGGTAAATGAACAATGAACAAATGAAGCCAGGAGTATCGTATGATGTTCTGTAAACAAATGTGACTCACATTACGCTATGCTAGCGTCGTTACAACAAAATGGAGCCAAGAAGACAATTTTCCAAGACATTGGATAGGACAAAGAGGTACGATTGACTTTCCACCGCGTTCTTCGGATCTATTTCCGTTGGACTTCTACCTGTAACTCTTAAGGATGTTGATACCGTAGAAAACCAGCTACACTGGCAGCACTTCGGGAAGAAATTGAAACAGCATGTACTGCAATCGCTGAGGACACTTTCGCAAACGTTGCTCAACGATAGTTCAACATACTCAGAAGTGTATGCATGCCGATGGTGGACATTTTGAACAACTTTTGTAATTGTAAAAGTCTAAGATGATTAGTGCTCATCATTTTCTATTTGTGTGAATTCAGTTTTGTTATGTTAACACAGTTTTTTCTTTGCTTGAAGTGTGTATACATTTTGGGCGGGGGGCACCATCTGTAGGTGAAAACTGATTTTTGCCGAGAAGTAGTAAGGCCATGCGCAAGAAAATATTCTGGCAATCTGTTCCAAGTATAGAAACGATTTACCAACTTGTTAAAACATTACGAGGGACAGGGTTTCTTAATGACTAAAAACGTGTTCCGAATTGCGCTGTTCTTGCGGAAGAAAAGCTAGATAAAATACAGTAATTTCTTACGCCAATGGCGGCAATGTATTGACGCTGAGGGGCATCATTTTCAAGATCTCTTATAACACATGTTAGTGCTTATTATTACCGTATCATTTTATGCTTTAACTAAAAATATAAACAAAACCACTAACTTTACGCGCGGCTAGTGTGTCCCCTTTTCCGGTTGCGGCGGTTTCACTTCACCGGTAAGAAGCCGCGCTCAAATAACCGCATTGTAGAAATGCGGAAGTAAATTAGAGATAAACGTTGAAACAATGAAGAGGCAGCAAAAAACTTGGAAACGATAAGAGAGAAGCATATGAAAGAAACTCGCGAGGATTGAAATATAAAGAGAGAAGAGAAGGTTTTCTGGTAGATGATCTCCGTGTGAGCTAACTCCCCACTGCTCTGGTACAATTCGACGTGAAGGCGCTGCACTTGAACTAGATGTTAAGAGAGCTTGCATCCTCCTGTCGCCGCTTGGAGCGACCTTCACCTTGGTTTAGAGTTGCATTTCTGTGAGAAAGGAGCTCCTTGATTTAGTCAACCTTGAGAGCACGTCATCGCCAGTTGGTAATGGAATACAAACCTTGTTCACCCCAAAAATAATCGAGTGTCATGTGACACTTGTCACCAGCTCTGGCATTGGTTTTCTGCGCCCAGGAAGGAACCTAAGGTGAAATGCAAATGCCAGAATGCTTTTATTTATTCAAGAGTCATGTTCAATGCTGATTGGGCCTCCGAGATCTAGTGAGAAAACGTCTAAATGCCTATGTCCTTAACATTTGAATGTGTTCACTAAGCCACAAAGAAGTGTAATTCGCTAAGGGTTCCCTCAAACCGGCGGCGTAAAAAACCCAAGCTGCTTGTAACTCCAGAAGCCTACTCCAGCATATGTTTCCGGGCATAATGGGTGAGTCATTTACCGTCGGCAATGTGTTCATGGAACTAGCTGCACAACGAAAACAAAAGTCAGTGAGAAGCAGTGGCGTGTACAATGCTAACGTTTTATACTGCTGTTGTGTGTCAACAAACGTGGGCGACTGCGGGCCTTACGGTCATTTACAACCTTGTTTAGTCGGTCCTGGTGGTCTGGTGGTAACCATACTTGCCTTCTAAACCCAAGATCGCGGGTTCAAACCCGGCTAGGATCGATGGATTTTTTCGGGCGTAAAATCCTAAGTATGATTTCCTTCGGAAGGGAAATAAAGCCGTGGGTCCCGTGTCGTACATTTATGGCAAGAAAAAGACTCAAGCCTGAAAGAAGAGGCATCTGAGCAAAATTTATCGGTCGTTTCACGCCCTGAATTGAATGGGACGCTGATGACCTGAGATGTTAAAGAACGTCCGCAAATAAATCAAATAAAAAAAAAACTTATTTCATCCTTCGTGCATGACTTAGTGTCTGAATATTATCAGGACATGTATTCGATTCCCAGTTGCAACAAGTTGCCAAAATGGAAATTTCCTTACTTTATAAGTCTGCATGCTTATAACTGCACCCCGAAAGTATTTGCATTTTTATTACGAGGTATATATAATAAAAATTACAATTCTGATGATCTTTCTTAAAGCAGTTCCCATCGGATGCAATGAAACTATCTCAACATTTCTGCTAGTCTTAAAAGACATGCTGGAAACCATTTTATCTCAGAATCTCTTCCGCAGCCTCACTACTGCTCTTTATGATAGCAAATGCCTCCCAGAAGGCATTTCTTCAATTTTGTGAAAAGGAAAAGGTCACACGGGACTAAATCTGGACTATAGGGAGGGCGAGGAATACTCTTCACTTTGATTTTTATGTCATTCGGTAACAAACGTTTGCGATGTGCAACCGTGCAATATCGTGGCGCAGCACGCAGCTTGTAGCGTGTGATATGCTTTCAGGAGCTTTGCTGTTTGCTCTCAGCATCCAAATGATGTAGTCAAGTTTAATCAGCTTTGAAAGAAACTCCGCATCTCCCTGTAACATGATCTTCAACTGCATGTGAACTTATGAAAGCAATAGTCCTGAAACCCACCGGTAACAAACACATCTCATGTGCAACTTTTCAGTTACCAAAGTATCCAATGGCATGCAGTGAACTTTTTAGCATATCTGCAAGTGTTCTTAATGTTATCGACGATCCTCTCGTTAAATAGCTGTGCTATAAGGAAGAACAACTCTCCATAGGCTTCCTGCAACTTTCTTGAGACGAAAGTGTAATTTCAAAGCAGCATATTGTTGTCGCATGTCCCGCCATTTTGTTGTAGTCGGAAGTGAACATGTCTGAACTTGCACAGCTCGCACAGGCGAGAACTGGAGTTGTCAAGTTTTAGCTCAAGAAATAATGCGTGTAAAAAAACTATGCTTATTCTTTATTGAGCAGCATTCGTTATAAGCGATAAAGTAGAGCAGTGATTATCCAATTTTTCCGACTCGCTAACCCCATTCATAAAGATTTGAATTGAGCGGACCCTTATAAATAAACGATCTTAAATTAGCGGAAAGTTACTGTAGTTAGGATAAATAAGCCTACCTTAGGTTTCCCCTTCAAAAATAACGCAACAACGCTTGAATGGGTTGGAACAAGTCAGGAACCATAGAAGTTGAAAGTGATGTAAGGCTTTATTGAACTTCCATCGCCTGCAAAGCATCTTCGTGCTCATAATCGTCTTCTCTTTATAACAAACTAAAGAAACTAATACCTATACTAAATATCTAAACAAATGCCATATTTCGAAGAACTGCAACAATATGTCAAATCCATGGTGGCCATAGTTCATTATTATTATTATTATTATTATTATTATTATTATTATTATTATTATTATTATTATTATAGTTTCGGGAACCCTCAGGGGTTTCGTGAACTACAGTTTGTGGATTATCAACGAAGATGTTCGATATATTTAATGTGATGCATTACCCCTCTAAATTTCGATGGTTTGCAATATCACATTGTTGCAATTTATTTTTAATTTACCCTTAATACTGTTGTAAAACAGGAATAATTGCATATGGTAGAGTTTCACTGAAGGTATTGGGTTATCATAGTGCTTTAAGTAACAATTATATCGGATGAATAGCTTACTCGTTTTTAAGTATGCTTGTTAAGTCGAAAAGTTGGTAACAATGGTGTGGGAGTTCGTTCAATATCATTGATTTGTCTAATAGCAGTGACAATGTTGGTGTTGTGACTCCAGAAGAACGCGCAATAGGCTTTAAGCCAATTTCCCGTGTTTCGATATTCTTTGTTATAAAACTGTGTGATATGATTGTTTATTTGCAGAAGAAACATAGATGTAACGACGTAGCAATTCGTATACGTAAATCGTGCAATTGCAGCAGACCAAGGTGGCGCTAGTAAACAGAAGAAAGCTACCGGTTAAGGGTGATGTTTAACCATGTTGTGAAGCAGCTTTGCTGAGCCACTGGTGTGTCGAGTGGGTTCGCCACTGCTAGCAAACAACGCGAAACAAAAGAGGCTACTCCTCGTCTCGTTCGGAACACATCGAAAGGAACACTTTATTAACCCTAATGAAGGAGAAGTCCTTGAACTCCCTAGGAGTTTTGTAGCTGCAGTGTATGGGAATCAGTTTTATCTGAATATGCTGCCACTAGAAATGCGTTTAGGGTCTTTTGTTTCTGTCTAGCTTGACTCTAGTATGGGACGCGAGAAGGACGTATGCTGGCTGGAATATTACATTTCTGATGCGAATGCGTTTACAATCAACTTAATGCTGTAAAACGAAAAGGATTAGAACTTCACATGAATAAAAGTATTTATAGTAATTAAAGTATGTTTAATAATAAAAGGAAACTTACAGCATATACCTAAGAGAAATAAAGTAATTAAAACACCATGACATCAAAATTGGTATTTCAATGCATATCAAAGAATATTTCATTAATTGAGTTTAGGCACGATGTTTTGTTAAAGTCTTCCCAGTAAATCAGATATCAATTTCCTTCAATGTAATGTTATGCGTGATTTTTTTAAAAGATTTCTCAGATAATATGTATTTCATTACAGACTTGCAAAACATGAATTGAATTTATACATTCAGTATGACATAAACTTATTTAATTTAATGTCGTTTTGAATCATAAATCTGTCATAGGGAAAAGCGGAATGAGTGACGAAGACATTAAAACAAATGTTACTAGGAAAAAAACAAGCGATAAAATCCTTACTTTGTTTAATTTGTAATTAGGGCATTAAATCGAGAAGCTGTTTTGAAAATGTTCATACTTTTGAAAGTATAATGTTATATGCTACAGAAAATAAAAGAGGGACAAGATAAAGAGAGTGAATCTTGTAAAATTGAAATTTATTAAAAGTGCTAAGAAAAATACAAACTACAAGGGGTCTCCACCTATCTGGTCCAGACCATAGGTGTACCTTCCACCTACGCCATTATATGCAATGTAATTTCAAACAGTATAAAGACAGCAGCAGTTGGTAAAATATAAGAACCGATTATATCAAAACCTATACCCAGCAATCTGCCCCACCTTCAGGATGGTCACAGGCCACGACTACCTGCAAAAACATTTGCACAGAATCGACTCTCCGATCTGCCCCCTCTGCTCAAAAGAGAAGGAACGGCTGACCATGTACACTGTGCAGCACTTCAGGAGTGACTCAACAGAAAACTCTTTAGAAGAACGAGTACGGATGTACTGGGTGACACGGCGTCAAAGGCTGACCAGCCAAGAACGGACGTTGGCTGAAGAAGAAGATTTTAGGTGTACATCCTTGCGATTACAGAAATGTTAATACAGTGATAATTTTATAGTGATCCTTTATCTAACTACTAAATAACTAAATAAAATAAATAATATCCACCTAGATTGCACCACATTCCGGTCCCCGGTTCATTCCAGGGGACGAGGATTCGTCCCAACCAAGGGGACTGAAATAAAACTTTTCACTTACTCTACCTGTATGAATTATTTTATCAGCTACCTGCAGTCTCTACAAACTATTAATTCTTTTATTTCTCAAATACCAACTGTAATACTACATTTATTCACTTTCTAGAGAAATCTCCAATGCCCCAAGCAGTAATGAATAAATTTAATATAATTTCACCCCCAACCATTCCAAGACCAATGGCTTTTTTTATAATCACAAAGATATTTCTTTATCATCTAAAATTTATCTAAATTACATATCTATCAACTAATCATTTCCATTTCATTTTTATCCTTCTAAGAACTCCCCTAATTTGGGCATCTGCTGATGGTGTTCAAAGATATTTCTCAATACAATTCTTTTCTTTCTCATTAACCATTTCTTACTGATTAAACTGTCCCTGTAAACATTCATTGGAAGATAATTGAATCTTATGAGGAAATGTGTAAGACAAACTACTTGCTATTCGTCGCAAATTAACTAACTAACTTTGCGGTTGTAGTGTTGCTGGTGTTGGGCCCACTCATATGTTGGAAAAGCACTTCTCTTAACGCCTTTGCGGAATCCTTCGTCTAAGCTGTGTAAGGGTGTCGCAGTACACCTTACTGTTGACAGTCGTTCCTTGAGAAAGTAAGTTCATTAGCTGCCTGAGTGTTTAAAAATATGGCGATAATATACTTGCCCGCTGCTGCAGCACCACCAAATTTCTTGGGTTGGGGACTCGCTAGATGATTAGATTTTGTTCTCTGGTGTGTGATGTGATACAATGACTTGCACCAGCTTCTCCAAAAAAAATCCACATCTTCATTATGCATTTCCAATAGCCTGCAACAGACTTCAGAACTTTGGTCCTTCTGTGCCTGGGTCAAGTTCCGTTGAACCTGTTTCATATTCAAACCGTCGTGAATGTTTGTGTGTAGGGTTGCACGGCCGAGGCCTATCTCAGCCATGAGCAATTCAGACAGCCTCAAATCCTGGGAGACCGCGATGTTAGCCGACGACCAGTACTCACATTTTTGTGTACAAATTCTCTGCTTCTGCGACGGTCTTTTGTACAGGAATTTCTTGACTACGCACCACCGTTAAACGTCTATACATTTCTCCAGTTTTGGCACCTTTCCCATTACAGAAACTGTGCAGCCCATCTTTGTCCATGATAGTCCCTTCCATCTTGTCTACGTCTTTCTCTACTTGCCAGCAAAACGCTGTCTTCTCGCTACACATTGCTTACAACCACTATCTAGCGTCTGCATTATTATCATTAGTATCAATACATCTACTGCTACTGCCACTACATGCTATCGGCTTACCGCAGCGACCGCTGTATCCTCTACCTTGCTTTGCAACGTCACTGGTTGAGTGCAGTGTTACAGGAGGGTATGTGATTAATACACCGCATCTTGCCGGCAGCCATCACGTGCGGTTGATCAGAGGTGCAGCAGTCAGCAACGATAACCACTGGACTAAGGAGGCTGTTAACAATAATGACGATGATAATAAAAATTTTAATATATTTATTTACATTTACTTTTTACAATGTTGCATAATTAGTGTGAAACTTGACAGTTCATGGTCGCTGGAGGCATATCTGGTGTGTAACTAGAAAGATTACCCTAAATGCATGAGCTAGGTGTGAATCTGTCTTTTTTCCCCTCTCCTTCTAAGGAATGAAAATGCGACCTTTCAAAGATATGTGGAAGAAACAAAACATTATTGAAATGTTTGTGATTTGCGAAAAATATGTTCAGTTTTACTTTTCTAAGGAATAAACAAACAGTATTTACTTTGTGTTAATACTGTTTCTTCCCACTCAGTATTAAAACTGTAAGTTATTTGTTTTTTAAGAATAACTTTGGGAAATTGCACTGTTTATTTGAAGAGCAATAATTCATAACCTGACTCACTTACCTCCGCAACCTCGCAACTCACAAGCTATCCTGAATGTTTCACTGAACACTGCGCTCTTCAAATAAAATTATTCCACTTCTCTTTGAAACTATCACAAATTCTTTGCACCGCCACAGGTGGCCGAGGTCGTTAAGGCGCGGACTCGTGAGCGGGAGGTCTGGGGTTCGAATCCCCCCCAGAACCGTCCTCCCTGACTGAGTTTTTTTTTCAGATTTTCCTCAGTCCTCATAAGTGGCAAATGCCGGGGAGGTACCCTAAACTTAGGCCTGGAACGCTTCCTTCCTTAAAAAATCCTTTCCTAATACATCATTTCATCTCATGTATCATCAGTGTCCATCGCCTGTGGTGTCTCAGTAGTAAAACCGGGCGTTAAACATCATTCAAAAAAAAAAAAATTCTTTGCTTTTGGCATCGCTTCGTTGCGATTAAAGTAGCTTTGACTTGCGGTCTGAGAAAAGCGCATATAACGAAAGCGGGCAGTGAGTAGCGTGTCCATAAATTTGTTTTTCCCTGCCAATGGCAGGAAGTATAATTACACCATAATTGTTTGAAGAAATAATAATACCGCTAGGGCCCCATGTTGTATAGGACTGCTCTGACCAGGGTGCGAAATCGCGGGGGGATGGGGCACGATTTTATTTCATAATTTCCCCCACCAAAATGTCCTAAGGGGGGATTCCTTTCATTATAAAACGACAAGGTAAATGTACAATACATATATTACTGAAAATAATGTATTATTCTGTGTATTTATTTGAAAATAACAGCAATATTAAAGAAATAATAGAATGACAACCAGATCATCAGCAATGTGGCCACGCGGCACGTATTCGCGTTACAAATAAAGTCTAGATTATTAACTGCATTGTTGCCAAATCAGTAGAAGTATCTAAAAGTTTGGAATTTTCTCCCCCCCCCCTACCATTTTTAATGATTTCGCACCTTGGGTCTGATGGAAGGAAGATCGAGGCTTGCAGGAGCAGAAAACGACCAACATGTAAGGGAAAGGTCTGTAATGAAAAAGAAATGGAAAAATGGGAAAGACAAAGCGACTTGGTACATGTGAAGAAATTAAACGTAAATTTCTTGAAGAGTGTATATCTGGGAAATACATAAGCGAAGTGATGTCAATTTCTGCCTGCACACGCTTCTCTGTATTTAATCACGCACGACTGATGTCCGGTTCGGGTGTATGCACTGCAGTGACGTCATCAGTGTATTTGAATAGGCGTAAAGTAATCGAATGCTGAGCAAATACAGCAGAGTACTCTATGCCGGATTATTGACCGAGCACTCTTCGTGCCCAAGGGAAGAACGGGTTAGAATCGTTTTCTAATTGATGCTCTGAACAGAACCACAAGATGTGCTCGTAGTGACAAAAGTCATTTTATTCTTACGGCCTAGCTTGCAGCGGTTTTAAAGAGGAGGCCGACGTAACCACCATCACAATATGCTTGGCTAGTTCAGGTTTGGTATTATAGCTGGATTTTTCAGATTGATACTTCTGGGGTGAAAGGAGTGTGATTTTAAATATAACAAAACCAAACGGATAGAAATCTACGGGGTTTAGTATTGTTATTTTGTTATTACCACACAACTGTACACTTTTCTGATTACGATATGCTCTGAGAATATTATTTATAATTAAAATTTATGTTTCTTTCCCGAAAACTGTGTTTTTTGTCCTATTGTAGCTCGTATACTATTTTCCTATATTAATTCAAACTCGTAACTCCATCATTCACCACAAATAATATTGTAATTCCTTCCACGAAATATTAATCGCCACTTATCTTTACATAATGTTAAAATGCCCCTTCTTTATACGGATAAGAACCACGATTTCTGCTAATGGCATTTAAAACACAACTTCTCTCTACGGAATCCAACGCATAACTAACAAGTTTTGAGATGAAAACCGTCGCTTATTACAATAGGATTGTAATAATACTATGCATTACAATGCATTATATTTCGAACATACGTATACTAAACGAATGAAATTGGTTCATTTCTATTTATTTGCAATAAAGCTGCCTGTCTCGTGTTTCATTCTTGGTACACATTATTAATGTTGTTACGCTTGCTATTGGTTAATTCATTTAGTATTATCTTTTCTTATCTGTAGTTTAATCTTTTCGTATTCTTAGCTATGTACGTGTTTCTTTGAACCGTTATATTTATATTATTAAGTATTGTCATAAAGGCCAACAAACAAACATTAAGATGTAAATTGTAATAGTCCTTATCTCATACATGAAGTGTATATAAATGAGCTAACTAGATTTATAGGATTTAAAACGTGTTACCAACGAATATTTGTTATTCGAGTTGAAAATTAAATCCCTTACGTAACATAAAAACATGCGCAAATGAACTTATTAAATTTATATGATTAAAGACACATTATCATTGGATGTTTGGAACCTAAAATTATGACCCCTTTATTACGCAATAGCATACGCAAATGAACTTAATAACATGCCTAAATAGCTATTACCGTTAAATGTTTATGAGTTTATAATGAGCATTATAGCCCTCACGTAATACTCAAACATATGCAAATGAACCCATTTAATTAATATATTTAAAAACATATCAATGAACTTTTTTGAGTTTCAAATCAAATATAATAGCCTTTATCTTACGCAATAACATACGCAATGAACTTCTTAAATTAACAAAACTAAATAGTTATTACCTATTAAATGTTTGTAGCTTTATATTGAACATTATAGCCTTTACGTGATGTACCAGCATGTGAAGATGTACTTATTAAAGTAATATTGTGAAACAACTGCTATTAGCGCTTAAATCAGATATTTTCCGTTTTAAGCTGCAGTGTATATTTAGATTGGAAACATTTTTGAGCGGTTTAGACTGAGCGAACAGCCAGATTTATTCCTAACGTGATGTTGCAAGGATACTAAACTTTCTTTAGCATTTTGGCCTGCTGAGACAGAATCCTGAAATTGCAGCAGCTACAGTCACGCATATCCTTAGCCTCCATCATGCTCTCTTTCCATTCTACTGCTAACAAGTAGCAAATTTCCGCATGGAATAACCTTACACGGTAACATGCCCACTTAAAAGAAAAAAGTAAACCATTCAAAAACAAACTGCAACCTTGGCGGTTGAGTAACAGAAGGAGCGCTTCTAAGAAAGAAGGTAGATCATAGTAGTGACGTCATACAAATGGCGGTATTATGTACACCTTATGTCATCTAAACCTTACATACATTTTTGCCTTTTAAGTATAAACCGTTTGTCAGCTTTGGCTGCTCGAAATCAGATTCCTTTCAATATGTTTAAGTTATGTAATTTAGAACAAAGAAAAGGATGCAGGAACAGTGAACACAAGACGTCTAGGTCGCGGCTTTGCAGCTACTGAGCACGCTTTAAATATCCGGTTAATCAGTTTGTTAGGTTTTTCTATGGACTTTCTGAAACCTTAACTTTTTTGTTAACGCACCGAACGGAAAATACCGAGAATCATAGTCCCATAACAGCAAGCAGCGCAAAATTCCTAGAAGAGAGACAAAAATACAAAATATTAATTTAAAAATACCTCAACAATACCTATACTATACCATGTGCTAATGAATTGTACCGCAGTAATTTTGTAGGCTGTGAAAGAGAAATCTGTGATAACGAGGAAAAATAATGGAGTTATATGGTAATAAAAACTTGAAATTAGATGCTGAAAGCAAGTGTTTAAGCGAAATGTGATAAACATTTCTTACATTACCTTTAAACCTGTTTCCCAAAGGGAAATCCCAATTTTCAACAGGTCATAATCAACTCGTTAAAGATTTAGTGCTATAAAATCTCTAATATTTCCCTCTAATTACATGACAAGTACGACACTGAAGAACGGTTAACTTATGCATTTTAGTCTAGAACAGTGGATCACATCGAAATGCGAGAATATGTGATTTTTAGTAAAATAAATTAAAATACTATGACTGGAAAGAAAGTAATTCACACATTCGTAAGCAGTAAGCGACTTATTCTAGAACTTGGATAATTTTACATGCCTTCAATGTCATTCTCTTCCACGGTTATTACCTACTGTTCCACTTCTATAAGACACTGAACATTCGTAGCTAAGCCGTTTTTGTTGATATTTCAGAACAAGCGCCCTGCTGAAACAATGTAGTATGACATGTTCTGATTTCTGCAGCTAACTCCCTCACTGTCCATTAATGAGAGCTACCTCCAGCAGTGATTGAATAAAATCAACGAAAGTGCTTCAAGGACAAGACGGCCTAAAACGTGATGCATCTTCCACACTATTGCATCTATGTCGAAAGTTTGACACCCAACGAACCACCGTTCGATATAGCAAAATTTCATTGCCGTATTCGTTTTGCAGACCTGCATGACATTCTCTCATGTTCCTAACAGTGCTACCTAAATTTTAATTCTTGCACACTGAAAACAACACTTTTGGGCGGTCTTAATTTACACTATTACTCGGCTACTTCGTATTTATATCTACAGATATTGGAACAAGTGACGCTGAGTATGGGACAGCTATGTCATTCCTCTAAACATACATACACAACATCGCGACAATTTTGCTACTATTTTCTTTCCAGCCCTCGTAGTTTCATTCGGTGTTTATTTTACAAAATACACAAGAAAATAATATTCAAGAGCTTATGTTTTAATGCCTTACCCTGTACAATAAAATATTTGAGTTATTTTTTTTTTAAATATATATGAAATAGCCCAGCTTGTACAAATAAGTATACTTAACATCTCAAGTTTGAGAAGTGGATGTTCACCATATTTCAGTTGAAAATTCGAACGAAATAGTGTTAATGTGGATCTACGTCATAGCTATGTTGTGAGGTGACGTATGTTCAATGTGCGGGCTTTTATTGAAGTGGTTAAACGTTTTTAGAACTACAGTAGGCCAGTTTTATGAGCAGTTCAATTAATGTGATCCATTCAAGTAATTCTTTGCATTTAATAAAACAAATCATTTGTTTAAGATAAGCTATTGATAATTTGTAGCTTCACCACCACAGCGAAACGCCAGAGACCATTTGTTGCTTGTCTGGAGGCGGTTATTTTTCGATCCTCTTTCTACTCGTCATATTTGGTACACGAACGTCTCTTTTAGGCCAGGCTAGCTGCGGAAAAATGATTATGTAGCCTATAAATATTATATTTAAATGCAAGGAGGTGTGCTGACTTTTTCCCTAGTCCTTGGATAAGCTAGTGTACTAACCTCGTAACATTTACAAAGCAGAACCCGTGATTATATGCTAAGCGAGAGGAATCAACAGTGACCCCTCAGAAACTTGAGAGCAAAACACTTATGAAGTGTGGATTAATGAAAGAACTTTGAGCGCTAGTTCTTCACAAAATTAAACAGAGGGATCGAAGGAAAACATTGGCATTACGACTGCGAAATTTGAGACGATATTGTCTTTGTACTCAGGTTAACCATGTAGTTTCAGACCATCTGGTTTTGGGCGTGAGTCACATCCAAGGCAATATGGAGTTTACAGCGTGGGCAGATGCCGTTTTTTTCCACGCTGTCGACAAATGTGCATAACCACCCGGTGAGACTGCCATATATGGCATGTGTTGCCACATCCCAGGGCACCGCAAGGAGAAAAAAATAAAGGAAAAGAGGAACTGGCCTTGGTGGAGTTAGCGGTATTGTGCGCTTATCAATCAGAAGGTCCTGGGCTGGAATCCAAATAGGACATGGCTACTTTTAATGTTCATTGAGCATATAGGGAGCCATGCTCTGAGCTATATGATTCACAGAGTATTGGTTTTGGTTATTTTGGGATATAATTAGGAAGAAAACTCTCTCCAATGGCACCGTGTGCAAGTAATTTCGGGGGAGGTACTTTCTCACAGAAAAGTATGCCTCTAATTTACTTACGTGGTTTATTTACGGACGCTGTTTAACATCTCAGGTCATCAGCGTCCCATTCAATGCAGGGCTGAGACGACCTATAAATTTTGTTCAGAAGCCTCTTATTTCAGGCCGTAAATTTACGATACGAGACCCACGACTTTACTTCTCTTCCGAAGCAAGCAAAAACATCCATCAACCCTGACCGGAATTGAACCTGCGATCTTGGATCTACAAGGCAAGTATGCTTACCATTACACCACAAGGACTGACGCAAACCTCATTAAGATTTGCGAAATGATAGGTAATGCATTTAAGATGAAAGTGGGGAAGAAGAAGAAGAAGAAGAAGAAGAAGAAGAAGAAGAAGAAGAAGAAGAAAAAAACAGTATATTCATGATTGACCACTTTTGGTACATAAATTTTAAAAAAAATGACATAGTAATGTATAACTAAATCGGAAAACTGAAGCAATCCTCTATACTTTTTGTTTTAGACAATTGATGTGCATTTTAATATATAATAGATATAATCTGTACAATAAAATAGTGCATGAGTAGAAAATGCCCCCTTATATTTGTTTACAAAAAATAAGTGGGAAAAATATTATCACAAGTAATATCACAAAGGTCTGAGATTGCCAAATTTCTCAGATCTTCGAATATTTCACGAATAAAATAAGAATTTGAATATAATTCCCGTAAACTGGCTTACAATATTGTAATAATTGTATATTTGCATTATGAACAATGCAAATATACAAGCCATCTTTCAACAAACGGTCGGTCCTGGTGGTGTAGTGGTTACCATACTTGCCTCCTAAACCCAAGATCGCGGGTTCGAACCCGGCCAGGACCGATGGATTTTTTCGGGCGTAAAAATCCTAAGTATGGCTTCCTTCGGAAGGGAAGTAAAGCCGTGGGTCCCGTGTCGTAAATTTACGGCATAAAAAAGAACCTCAAGCCTGAAGGAGAGGCCTCTGAGCAAAATTTGTCGGCCGTTTCACGCCCTGAGTTGAATGGGACGCTGATGACCTGAGCTGGTAAAGACTGTCCATAAATAAATCAATAAATCAATCAATTTCAACAAACGAATGTTGATTGTCAGTAACGCCAATAGAGAAGAACCAAATACGGGTTTAGGACTATTTCGTGAATAGAATAAATATAAAAGTAATATATATTTGAAATTCGAGCACTGAATATTAACAATTGTACAAAATGTTGTATTTACTTATAAATAGCTATTCTGAAATGGACAAGTCAAGTATTATTAATAGCACTGGGCGACAATGAAAATGTTTCGGGCTTAAAAATAGTGAATTTACATGTATTTCCATCTGCTGAATTCAAAAATCACTATAAAAATGATAGATTAGCTCTTGTTTTGAAGATAAAGTGACATTTCATTTTTAGAGTGAAGATTTTAAATTTGGGGGAATTTTTTGGGGGAGTTGGCACACCTGTCAAATAACAAAGCACAAATGCTCTTCAGCTGTTTGTAAGTCATAAACATAGATACTGTTGCTGTGACTGTGAATTACATGTAGTTTCTACTCAAATTAATGCAAAATTTCTGGTTCGCGAGTGCTTTTTTAGTGTAAAATTTGTAAAAATGCCACGAAAATGTGTAAATATGGTGAATAACTTTTGTTATATTTGTGGTGAAATAACATTTTCCTCACAGAAACGCAATCTGACGCCTCTTGTAAAGACTGCCTATCAGTATTGTTTCGGTATGAAAGTAGGGGACCAGGATAAGTCTTGGGCTCCACATATATGTTGCAACGCATGTTCAGTTACACTGCGAGAATGGCTGAAAAAGAAGAAGCGATGTATGGCTTTCGCTGTGCCTATGATTTGGCGGGAGCCTACAAACCATACAGATGACTGCTATTTCTGCCTGACTCCACCTATAAAGGCAGGATTGTCTATGAAGAAAAGAAGAACAGTTCAGTACCCGAATCTTCCATCTGCTATTCGACCCATTCCACATTCGGATAGTTTACCAAATCCTACTCCACCCGAAAATTGTATGTTTGAAGTAGAAGATGAAGACAGTGTGGAACAAGAAGAACCAAACAAGCCTTCTACATCCCATGACCCTGATTTTGAGGGAAAAGATGATAAACCGCACAGACTGAGTCAAGCGGAATTGAGTGATCTCATTAGAGACCTTGGCCTGTCAAAGGAGAAGGCAGAAATTCTTGGGTCTCGACTACAGCAATGGAATCTTCTCCAAAGTGATGTGAGAATCTCACAGTACAGAAAACGTCACATGGAACTGCTTCCCTTTTTTGAGAAGAAAAATAATCATATTGTTTGCTGCGACATTAATGGCTTGATGAAGTCTTTGAATTTGAACCATGATCCAACTGAATGGAGGCTATTCATAGACTCCTCCAAGCTTAGTTTGAAAGCTGTGTTACTTCACAACGGGAACCTTCTTTCATCTATTCCTGTTGGTCATGCTGTTCACATGAAGGAGACATATGCAAATATGAAAGCTCTCTTGGACTCAATTAAATATCATGAACACAAATGGAAAATCTGTGGTGATGTAAAAGTCATTGCCATACTCTTAGGAATGCAACTGGGTTACACAAAGCATTACTGCTTCTTATGTATGTGGGACAGTAGAGATAGGAAATTGCATTATATTAAAGAAGACTGGCCTGCAAGAAATCTTCACCCTAGCGTGAAAAATGTCGTTGCCAAGCCTCTTGTGGACCCAAAAGACGTTCTTCTTCCACCCCTGCATATCAAGCTGGGTTTGATGAAAAACTTTGTCAAAGCTATGAACCGAGAAGGAGGGCCTTTAAGTACATCAGAGAGAAATTTTCGAAATTAAGTGATGCAAAAGTTAAGGAAGGCATTTTTGTCGGACCACAAATAAGAGAACTTGTAAAGGATCCTGCATTTGACCAAGTTTTGGAGGGGAAAGAAAAGGAAGCTTGGGAAGCCTTCAAGGGTGTTGTTCATGGATTTTTAGGCAACAAAAGAGATGACAACTACAAGCATTTGGTGACTGCTCCTGCAAAAATACCGTAACCTTGGATGGAACATGTCCCTTAAGATCCATTTTCTCCACTCCCACCTGGACTTTTTCCCTCCTAGTTGTGGAGCTGTTAGTGATGAACATGGGGAGAGATTCCATCATGACATTTCTGTTATGGAACAAAGATATCAGGGCCGTTGGAATGAAGTAATGCTTGCGGATTACTGTTGGTCTTTGTATAGGGATTCTGCGGAACTCCATCACAAGAGGCAAGCTAAAAGACGACGAAGTCAATAGGCCACCACACGATTCTCTTCAGACACGACTATCTGCGAAGTATTTTTCCAGCAATTTAGAACTCTTAGCATGTAATTACCAGTTAAAAAAATCAAATGCACTTTCATTGTTGTTAGCATGTATGTAATTAAAATGTATCCTTTTCTCTCAATCCGTTAATATGTAATACTTCCACCTTGTGTATATCATAGAAACTAGAGCTAATAACATTTTTTCATTGTCATATTTGTTTTTATCAACCCAAAATTAGTAGGAATTGCCTCATGAAGTGCTCGAAACATTCAAAAATTATTATTTTTTTTTTGTTGCCCAGTGTAACCAAATGAGAAAAATAAATCAGAGAGAACATTTCACCATTGTGAACAATGTGTTTATTAAAATTTATGGTTGTTTAGGCAGATATTGTTACATAATTTATAAAATGATTTCAGACTGTTTGGCTGAATACGCAAAAACAATTGCTTGAGTGAATACACATAAAGTTAGTTAAATTTACAATTACTGAAAACACAGAAAAGTGGTCAGTGATGCTTGCTAAGGGATTATATAGTGGAGGTATAGATTTGGTTACACTAACCACAAGATAAATGCATGCACGTGATAAAACGGATTTGATAAAAGTTTACCTTTCACTGCGATATCGGGCTGTGATTGGTCAAAACTCAAAATTTTGTTTCATTTCATTGGCGGTTCTCATAACGCCACTTAAGTGAAACAGTCTTTATAATAGTTGTCGCATTTGTCATAAAGACAGCGATATTCTTGATACATTATAATTAATTTTTCATCAAACGATTCCTATTCGAACTAGTTTTGTAAATTGGGAGTTTTTAAGAAACTGCCAGATGAAAAACGCTACTTGTTAGCATAGCCCAGTGGACACTAATGATACATGGGATGAAAATGTTAAATTAGGAAAGGATTCTTTTTTAAGGGAAAAAAAAAACGTTCCAGGCCTAAGTTTGGAGTACCCTCCTCCCCCAAATGATTTGTCATTTGTGAGGACTGAGGAAAACCCTGAGAAAACCTCAGTCAGAGAGGACGGTCCTGGCGGGATTCGAACTCCAGATTTCTCGCTAACGAGTCCGCGCCTTAATGACCTCAGTCACCCAGGGCGGTATAAAGTAAAACAGATGTAAGGTTTTGTATTTATGGAACTTGCCGGCATTAATGAGGAAATTCTTCCCAAATCACTTGTGAAATGTGCACAGTATAGTAAAAATAGATTGCAAATGAAGACGTTAGGTTTTGAATTTGTTGGGTTAGATGGAATTTCCACAAGGGGGGGTCTGAGCATATATTGTATGAGTATTATAGTTTCCAACTTGTTTTTATTTCTTTGAACGGTGCCAAGGCCATCATGACAAGACAAAATATAAGACTTTCTTATTTTCCTTTTTAAAAAATCTATGGACTCTCTCTTAAGAAACAAAAGGAAGTAACACATTGTAAAATTTGAATTAATATCAACACTTCACACACCACATCTGGTTTTTTTTTTTTATCTCGTTCCGTTACGTTGTTAAAGGTGAACTGCTTTGTAATATTATCATGCTCTGCCTCCAACAAAAAATTATTCAGGGAGTCTAAGACTTTCACATGTACAAGGAGCTTTCTCCATATTCTCAACTTACTGGGAAAAAATTATAGGTATGTGTATAGCCTGTCACGCAAACGTACCCTCTTCAACTAATACAGAAATGAATCAAGTGAAACACAAGTTACCCACCCACTGAATACTTTCTGTTGGGCCAGGTGTTGTCTTCAGGTGTAAGGAATTAGGAGCTGACAGTGAAACTTCCTTTCCTCCTGAAAATGAGCTTTCATACCAGATAACTGCTGCATCCATTTGAACGGTTTTTGACTTCGTTTGTACATTACATCTCAGTGCTAACCATTCTTCTCATTAAACTGCAGATAATTGGCATTTTAATATGACGCCATGATAATAAACATGATTTTTTCTATTCAAATACAATTTTAAGGATTAACTCATTTATGCATGAGGCACTATTGATATAATTTCGAATGATCTAGATAAATTAGTTTTTTTTTTATTAATACACATGTGACATGTTAAGATATTGTTCTGGAATACTTCGAAGTATATCGTATAGCTAAATTATGCAAAATAATGAATAGATACAAAAATTTCACTTTAAACCAAAAAAATGTAAAAGTTTTGTTAAAAACACTGCACAGTATATTTGCTCTAGTAAGGTTATACAAATGGTAAAAATTACTGGATAATCTAACAATGTTTGCTGTAAAAAAAAAACTGAAATTTCAAGAAAATGCCTCTTAAAAGTTTAGGTTACAAATTGTAATACTAAATAGTGCAATATACAGGAATCCCAGAATATATCCTTACCGTGCGTAACGGGTTTTGCGTCTCAGCAGCTGGGCATGCCACAGCGGCCGCGCCTGTACTCCCGCACGACCTCGTCTGAAAAGAACATGTCACTGATGAAAGAAACCACTCACAGTAACACACACATGCTACGGGATCACCTGTCGTAAACAAAGGACACATATGCACTTGTGTTTCAACAGCTTTGTTCCTATATGTGCTGAAGACACTGAAACCCCTACTTTTTAATTTCTGTAAGTCATGCGGTCAGTTTGATGTAATATTTGTCTGTGCACTTGCTCATTCTACTGGCTATTAGTAATCTTTCAACTTTTTTTAATGCAGTGTTCCGTTTGGTGTTGACCGTGATCGAGTACAGAAATAGCTTCGACCACCTGATTAATAGCTTTATTTATTATTTTTTATAATTATACAGATACCTCTTTGGGGCAAATATTCCAAATCAAACTGTGAAGGCTTTCTTTTGCTTTTGTGTCTTTGTCCAGATACATCTTTCTAGTATTTGTTTTGAAGAATAGAGATGTTTTCTGTATTACACTGTTATTTAGGGGTCGCAATTGTCACAAAATATTGGTACCAATGAAAATGCAATCTCGCTCTGATACATTTATATACACAAGTTGGAGTTAACCCACAGTACTTCTAGCATTTACTTGCTCATTTTTTCAGCAATGTTCCATATTCTTTCAGACATAATTTTAGCATTTCTTCTCTTTGATACTGTTTTACTTGACACTTTACTCATTATTTCTATAAGAATTAACAAGTACTATTAACATGAAAAGTAACATTCCTTTAGTAATTTAGTATATTTAGCATATTCGTTTGTTTACATGTTAAGATTCAGTTAACAGAGAGTAGTACCACCAAATTAAGGATTCCCTACGCATATATATAAGAAAATATCCTTTAAGATATAATGACGGCCTAGACTGACATTTATAGACGTGTCAAGCTCACTTTATTCATTGCAAGGTTACATAAAAAGTACATTTCACTGCTTTCTAAACGGATTATGGGGGGGGGGGGGATAATAATTTTATGTAGTATTGTGACTGTTAAAATTACCATTTTGGTAGCAGATTGTGATCTCAAATTCTCGATAATGCGATGTTTAGTTTAATCATTATTTAATTAAAACCAAAAGAAAAAGGCCCGAACGCTAACAAACGAACTCCGTCACGGCGCACTTTACAACAATGATTTGTTTATAATACAAAACGCACTTCAATCTTCAACAGAAATGCTCAATTGTATTTTTAATATTTATAACATATTTCTGCCTTTTGAGAGTAGTCAGAGTGCTGATTTTAAGTATTTTTATCCCACAATTTGTCATACTTTTATTATTTTGATTTTCGACCTATAAATGTTTTAAAACGGAAGGTTTTTTTTTTTTTTTTTTTTTTTTTTTTTTTTTTTTTTTTTTTTTAAGTTACCTTCGAAGTACCATAAAGGGGCGCACTTAAGTTTTGCTTATGGCGCTATTATGAAGGCCCAAAAGTTAGTGTTTGATTTTACCGTTTTATGGACCGCCACAGTCGTTAAGGCGTTAAGGCGCGGACTCGTGAGCGGTAGGTCTGGGGTTCGAATCCCACCAGGTCCGTTCTTCCTGGTCGAGGCTTTTTCCAGGTTTTCCTCAGTCCTAATAAATGACAAATGCCGGAGAGGCACCCTGAACTTAGGTCTGGAACGTTACCTTTCTTAATCCCAATATATCATTTTATATACCACCAGTGTTCACCACCTGTGGTGCCTCAGAAGTAAAAAGGGACGTTAAACACAATTTAAAAAAACAGTTGTATATATACCGCTTATTCTGCGTCTTCGTATTACTGTCTGACTCACTTTCTGTGCTGACGGAACTTCCGGAACATGGCAGATGTTGAATTGTGTGTGTGTGAATTCTTTGCATCAAAGCCTGGTACAATGTGCATCATAACATTGACTGGGAAGGGATTCAGGACCATGACATCGAATGGTCTTTACTTTTAACACCACATTTATCAGAGAGTACCCGTATATAGCATTAAATCCAATGAATCAAAAGAAAGAAGTTTACACATACATGCCATGAAATGCGTTAAGCCTATAAGAGAATAATTTAAGTATATATTGATCGTAGATGCCATTCTGGTCTTCAGGGGCAGATGTATTGTACGTTAAGGTTACAAGTGTTATACTTTTGTTGCCAATTGCACCCATGTTCAGAGCATTAGGTTTGTAGTGATCGTATTTTAACGGCTGTTGTTCCTCGTATGTAGTCAACAATGTCTGTAGAACACGTAAATTTTTACAGGCATACTTTCTCGCGCTAAAATTTAAATCTATATTCTTTTGTTAGCTTAATCCCACGGTACTAGTTTTATTATTGTCACTTCCAGATTCCGTCTGTGAGAGGTGTGCAAGCTGAGAAATGTTCAGTACCGCCTACAGTAAAATGGAGGGGACACGATAAACAATTTACTGCTCTGAAATTCTGCGTGCCTTCAGCTAAAGCCTATGGAGAGAGTTTGTTCTTTGTACAACTCGAAAATGGTTTAAAATAAAGGAGGTAATCAATTTCAAATGAAGGTGGGCTGCAGTTTTTTGTTCTAACGGAAGACAATATTAACACCGCTGTTGTCATTGTGTGAGAGGATCGCAGACGCTTTCATTGTTTGGTTACATGTTTGTAATCAAAAAATTGCACGCTGGGCTCCAAGACTGCTGATTTGTGCAGTTGAAGACGATGTTACAGGAAGATGCCGAGTGTCTTCGAAAGATAATCACTGCTGATGAAACTTGGCTACATTGTTTCTATTCTGAGAGCAAACAAAAAGTTCTGTGTGGAAATCTCCAACAAACACACACAAGTGGTTTCTTCTGCTGAGAAATTTATGGTTGTCTCATTTTTTGATTGTCCAGGAATGGTTTACCATCATGTCATACTTTCAGCAGGAGCTGGACAAACTACAGAGATGTCCTGAAAGTTCTCAAGGTAATATCACAAGCAAAGCGCTACATTCCGTGCAACAAGCTGGAAGCTGCACCACGATAACGCACGACCGCACATCACAATACCGCGCAAAAATCAAGGTGAAGCGTGTCACTAATCCTATCTATAGTTCAGATTTAGCCCGGTGTCACTTTGTACTTTGACTCAAATCAAGGAAACGCCTTCCTGGGCGACGCATTCATCATCAGAAGCAATAATGATGGCTACCGGAGGCGATTCTGAAACACGTGAAAAAATTGTTTCCAGCAAATGCTTGAAAACTGCCAGAAATGCTGGGACAAGTGCATTGCATCCAACGGGAATTACTTTGAGAAAGATCATCAAAAGTTTAATGCTGGGTAAACTTTTTTCTGGAAAAAAAATAAGTCTTCATTGAGCAGCCCCTCGTACTTTGTCCATTAATGTGAAGGGGCACCAACTTTGGATCATTGTCTTACCTGAGGGAGGTGCAGTATGAGAGTCTGCCGTTATTACACGAGAATTTGAGATGAATGTTTCTTACGATTCCTTTAGAATCATTCATTTCACATGTTACTTCAAGCTGGACGGATATTAAAATATTTTCCCCGCCTATTTTCTTCGCCATGTTTTGAAGCCGTTATTTTCATTCTCTTTGAAATATATGTTCTCGAGAAGTACTCTCTAATTCTCTATGAGTGAAACGAACTTCTTGTATGCCACAGCAGAAAACGAGAGAACATTAATCACTTTCCCCAGAGGAGGTGCATAATTAAATAGTACTGCGCCTCTGGAAAGGCAAGTAGAATGCTGGTCTGGATGGAGTACAAGGTTTGAGGTAGCGTTCAAGGCTAACAGGCAGGAAAGTTGATGTCACTGTTTGTCATTGTTTTTATTCTATAGGCGCGTAACATGTTTTGCTTCGTCCTTTGATCCGTTAAAATAAAACGATTTCTTTCATGCGGAGAGATAGATTCCAGGGGTGCCAATGTTAAAGTAAAGCATCTGTATCACTTCGCTTATTGTTTTTTGTTGGTGGCACTATTTGCCTGAATGAACACGAGGAATTTTTATATTTGGGTAGATTGCACTTATTGTAAACACATATTTAATTTTACGTAATCACTCTTTTTATTCCGTTGCACCAACTTCTTTATTCCATCGGAAAAGGGGGGGGGGTCAAAATGTGTCTAGTTGTGGCTGCATTCAGGAGCGCACCACTATCAAATACACTGATGGACATTAAAATTACACCATATTGTGTTTGATTTCTCGTTCGATTGTCTACATAAATCCTTCACGTATGTGTGTTCGTTCTACTTTGATGCACCAATTTCATATTTGTTTCGCTGCAGATACGTGAACACAATTTTTCAAACATATGATGTGCAATGCTGATGTATTTTCGACAAGCCATACGTTCCCTCTAGGAAAACGTGGGTTCGTTTTAACGTGTCTTATGGGTGTTACAAATAATGGGCAGTGTGGATTGTTGCTCTCAAAGTGTTTTTCAGGGGTGCAAACATGTGATGATTATTGAAATCTTATTATATCAGTTAGCATCTTAGAAGATCTTTGTAGACTGTCTTCCATGTGTGAAAAATTGTAGATTTCCATAATTTGACTCTCTGGTCAGTATGTACATTAAAAAGTAATGGAGACAGTCCACTGCCCTATCGGAGTCCTAAATCAACTCCAATTTTGTATTATTTTGTTTCTAATTTGATGGCAATATAAGTTTCTTCATATAAAGATTTAATGGCATTTATTAACTCATGATAAATATTCCAATTTGGTAACATAGCGAATAGTTTTTCTCCATCAACTCTGTCGTAAGTTTTCTCGTAATCTATGAACAGAATAAATATCGGTAAATATTCTCTCTCTCTCTCCCTCCAATTTTTTTTTATTTAAAACGAAAGTAGCATCTGTTGTGAATATGCATTGCATGGGAAGGAGAGGGAGGTGGGGATAAAATAAGAAATTGTAATATTTTTTTTGAGTTGTACGTCGTGTTTTGCTGTTTACTCCATTAGTTCGAATTATTTTAATACCATTTATTTTTAAAATAATTTTGTTCTACGGAAACGACTTCAGTTAGCAATAAACCATGTCTAGATATCAAACAAAGTCAAAATTTTACGTAAACATTTTCACAAAAAAGTCATGCATTTTGAAGAGTTATGTTCTTCATTTGTTTCTTTCCGCCGATAAATACAATTCAGAGCAATAATTGACGTATGCAAGCGCCGTGATATATCCATAATCAGCTGTCCAGTACTGAGTTGGGCCATGAACTTTCCCCTTTTTCATGGAATATTGACGATGACATAGGTGTGTGCTCGCAAGATTTGTAATATACTTTAGTTGCGCGTTGTTAGGTTCAAGAGAATGGATGCTGTTTTGTGTTCATGTTTTCTTTGATCTCTAGTAAGATCAAAGTGTCAAGAAGATACAACATATATAGGTCAATCCAAATAAATACAGATACTAAAGAACTTTACAAATTAATTTAGTCCTGAAAAAAGTGCAATATAGGTATTGATATATTATATTGATTGTATGAAGACAGTTTTTCTTTACAGTTCATTAGTTTTTATAGTTTTAATGCAATGAATTTGTCATATTTGTGTGAAAAACAATTTCGAAGTCCATCAACCAGAAAAGAATAATGCTAGACATTTCCTAAATTGTGACTATTATAATTGATAGCACACATTCTATGCTCGTAGCATTTCAGGAGGGACAAAATTCATTCGTTTCCGACTAACTTCCTCATGGAAAACAGTAAAAATAAACATCAACTGATTGCCACCCCTCTCTCTCTCGGACAAAACTTATCAATATTATTTTAATGTTTCTTCAAGAACTGTCATAAATATTTGTTTATGATACAAGTGCAAAAAGTAGGGAGTTTCTTAAAAACAAGCCCTTAATATTTTTAAATAAATTAGTAATTACAAATTAAATATATTATAGTAACTCCAAGTTGATTCTTGTTTAAAAACACATATGTTTTAGATTTTAATACAAAGACCACGGTACAACAGCCCGGAAGTTTTGAATTTTAACATTAAAAAAATATGTTGCATTTTCTCACTAGGAGAAACAAGAACAAAACCTTACCTAAGTCTCTTGATAATGTTATCAATATCTCGTAAGTAATAATTAGTGTTTTAAACGGGCTTTGATTGGGTAAAATTACACATTGTTATAGCATTTTCTTTATACAGAAATTTTTCTCGTATTCGGCAACTATGGGAAAATCAGTGCCGGATAATTGGAAAAACCTTTTATAATTTTTATTTAATAATGTTTAACGCTCTTTTTAACTACTGAGATATCACAGGCGGTGGGCACTGATGATACATGAGATGAAATGATAAATTGGGAAAGGATTTTTTTTTAGGGAAGGAAGCATTCATGGCTTACTTCCCCGGCATTTGCTATTTATGAGGACTGAAGAAAACCTGGAAAAACCTCAGTCAGGAAAGTCCTGACGGGAATGGAACCCCAGACATCCCGCTTACAAGTCCGTGCCTTAAAGACCTCGGTCATCCTAGAGGGATTTTGTAAAGACATCCCTTTTTCATGCAAAAATTGAGCATTTTTCATGTGGATTTTTAAATATGAAATTTTGAAATCCACCTTTTTCAGTACTTAACACTACATTCATACTAAACGTGCCGTAGCTAATGGCAATGATAATTGATGGCCATATGGCGTCGAGATCAGGATAGGCAACATCGCAATCAATTGTAACTATAAAGACGATTTTTTAAATAGTGTTTAACGCCCTTATTAACCTGTCATACTCATCAATCAATTAAATTAGATGAATATTAATTACTATAGCAATAGGGTCCAGTTTCTGAATACTGAGACATCACAGACGGTGGACACTGATGAACTACGAGATATGATAAACTGGGACTTTTTTTTTTGTTTTGTTTTGTTTTTTTGTTTAAGAAAGGAAGCGTTCCAGGCCTAAGTTTTAGGGTACCTCCCCGGCATTTGCCATTTATGAGCACTGAGGAAAACCTGAAAAAATAAAAAACTTAAGTCAGGAAGAACGGTCCTGCTGAGAATCGAACGTCAGACCTACCGCTCACGACCTTAACCACCTCGGCCAACCGTGAAGGTCATGTTGACGATGAAGTTATAGCACTCAATGATTCTTCCTATTAACAGCCTTTCCCAAGTTATCCAATTTCTGTTTAAGTGTACGAACATTTCGCTTGCTCTTCACGGAATAATTCATCCTGTTAATTCACCTTGTATGTTACCCTCAGATGCGACGCGTCCGACTGCCATATTATCACGCTCGCTACTGCGATATTGTAACATGTGGAGTCACGCACTATTGCTACTGCATTTATGATACTATTATAAATTTTCACTAAAAAGACCTTGTGTCTAAAAATGCGATTCACCCCCCCCCCCCCCTTTTCTTATTGGAAAGTGCCTTAGTTTCTGCATTGTTTGGTTATTTGGATAAAAGGATTTTTTTCCTGGTTCTAAAAGAAGCTGTAGTATGCATCTGCGCATGCTCACTGATGGAATATTCCAAAAACGGCTACTTATGCAAATAAACCTATTATACATTACATTATAAAATATGTAATTTGTAACCGCTTAAATAGATTAATAATCATCAAATTCCATATTAACCAAAGTTGGTAAAACTGGCTCGTTTAAAAAGGTTTATAGCACGCTGTGTTACAAAATACAGTTTTAATTAAGAGTGCATTTTAGTATGATCGATCTAAAAAATCGTTAAATTATATTTAGCACACATGAGTTTTGCTATCTACTACCTGCACATTCGGGGCCGTGGTGCTGGTTTGACTTTGTGATAATTCTATCGAGTGTAAGATATATAAAAAGTACTCTTTTAGGTATGACATTTTTTTCCTATGCTCGTTTAGGTCTGACAGCTGTATTCATTTGTCTCAATAACTTGCAGTTTTGCTATATTCGTATTTTCGTTCTTTTGTGGGGAAATCGTTAAAATATGCTGAAAATAGATATTTTTCTAATCTTGCAAGCTAATTACAGTTTTTACAAATCATATGTTCGGCTAGATGTAAGCCAAGAATTACTGTCCAAATTTCTATTGGGTTTCGAAAGGTATGTGTCATTAAATAGGACGATTTTAAAAATACAGTAACTTCTATATGAAAAACATTAGAAGTGTCATATATCACTAAGTTCGTATTTATATGTTGTAGTAATAAAAACTATATGTTAACTTTTTAAAAATATCAAGTCAGACTTCGCGTGAAATCAATATAGTTTTTAGGAAATGTAACACAGGAAGCCTTGAATTAAACAAAAAAACGAGGGTCTTGTTACTAGGTTAGCAAGGCCGGCTCATTGCGTATGCCACACTTATTCAATGTGGCCACTATGTAACCAAGGCCGACTGAATTTACAATTAAGCCAGTCTAAGAAAGAAAAAACAAAAGAAATAGCTGCAAGTCGTTAGCTTTTTGTCTAGCATTGCCATTAATATTAATCTCACTGTAGCGGATATTCCACAAGTCATCGTAATTTGAAGTCTTAAACAGGAATTTCCTCGCCTCTGCGAAGTGACAATGGGTTAATGAGGCGTGAAAACTGGAGGAGGTGGTGATAAAATGTTTAAGCAATAAACCTCTTCTAGTTCAACGGCGGTATCATTTGAAGCTTGGCTTCTTTCTGCGACAGTAGAAAATGAGTCATGATTTTAAAAGGGGACTGAAGGGCTGCATCGTTAAGTGGAGTGTTTTCCTGTCCCCTAGTACACTTGATCACTCCATTCATTGACCAAAATCTCTTGAAGCCATACCATGATGTGCGGTTGTTGCTTTCCTTTACTGATAGGAATCGGTACTCGAGGTTGTCATGGTGCGTGGTAGGAAATCTGAGATAACTGAACTCAACTCGGGTCGAGACATGACCAAAATGAATATGGTCGATAAGTTATCGGTACTAGAATCGGCATCGCGCACTACATGGGCTATATATACTTAATTTTATCAGCAACTCTTATCAAGGCCTACTGACAGAGCAACACCAAACACATTTGGCCCCTCTCCATTCGCGATCTCATCCACTGTGATGTATTTCATTTACTTCGTCAAATTATTCTACCATATATTCTTCAAGTCTAGACCCAGCCGTCACATTACTCGTTTGTGAAGATGGATATGCGAAAAAGTCTGCTATGTAGCTTTCAGCATTGAATTTTAGCGAAGGAAAGTAGATATTGCGGTCGTATATATAAAAAGTTGTTTTTTCTCAACGAAAATCGGCATATTATGATCAATAAACAAACGATGCATTAGTTCGTTAACCAGCAAAATTGAAGCACTGGCGGTGGAAGGGGGGGGGGGTTTAACCTAAAGCGAAAATTTAAAAATCGTTGTAGCTTTTACGCAACGAAACTCGGTATTTGCCACTGAAATAAAATTTAAAAAATAGTTTCTAAAAGCTAGCATCAGACTGACACCCAACATTAAAAAATATATTTGTTTTTAGTTTAAGATCTTTTTTTCAAAGACACTCTGTATTCCATTTAAATAAAACAAGAAAAATGTCTCTGAAAATCAGGGAAATCGCACCATTAAGAGAGGGCGGGTATACCTAAAAATCGAATTTTTGTAATCGTCGAGGACATTGATTAACGTGGCCCGGGCCGAAATGTGGCATACGGGGGGGATTGTTATTGTAGGCATTAACAATTGGGTATTTCTGTCAAGCGATAAACTCGTTGGTGTCATGAGGAAGCGTGATAGTCTGGGATGCGCATGAACTAATAATCGGACTTACCCCCAGAGAGTGGTTATACTGCGGCTTCAGTACCGAACGGCAGCGGAAAAAGCCGAATTCCGGGAAATGCTGGAGCGATACGAAGCAAGCGGTAATGTATGTACTCTATCAACCTAGGTGTTTTAAAGTGTACAATTAAGATGGCGGAGAGAACACTATTTCGGAACTCAAGAACATCAACCGTGCGCCTAAAATTATCTATGTGTATGTCAGTTAACATTACTTGTTTTTTACTGCAGTCGCTTCTCTAGCGTTCTGTAATAATCTTCACAAATTCAACTTTGCTTATAATACTGCATTGCTTTTGATTAGTGGTGAGGCCTACTCTATGTAGAGAGAATTTTTTTTTTTTTTTTAAGGATTGTGTTGATAAAATGTTATATTATTTGTAAGACAACTTTATCCTACTTTTTTTTTTTTTTTTTTTTTTTTTTTTTTTGTAATATTGGGAAACTTTTAACCTTATGTACCACTATTTAGAAATCTCTCTACGTTTATATGATTAGGTGTTTTCATATACTTCCAGGCATTTCTTTTAAGGAAACGCCGCATATCACATGTTTCTAAATTTAATTTTTATTTTAAAAATAATGAGCCAAGTATCCACAGATGTATTTAAATAATTCAATCGTGTGGTACCCATTTGATAGATATACTTGCGAGTATAAACCAATCTACTACCATCAGTTAAATCACACCATGCATTTTTCATGAGGTAAGTTACATTTCCTGTACAACTTGACACTATTTTACGTAAGGAAACCTCTCCAGAGTATTGCAAAACTTCTTCGATGTAAGAAGGAACTGGAGGAAGCATTTTCCGACAAGTTGCAACTTCAGAAAATCGAATCTGAAAAGTATTTTCTTTGATCTCGTTTTTATTTAACTATAGGTTTTGCATATAAATTATCTGTCCCCTATCTTTTCAGTGTTTCGCGAATTTGTTTTTCGGTAAGAAATTATGCAATTTGCTATTTTTTCAGCGTTTAAAAGTTTTAGTATGTTATAGTCTGTTTTTAAACAAGCACATAACAGCGCCACACAATGCATTTGTTCTGTTGCCGTATTTCCCTGTATTTACTGCCATTGTATGCTGTCTGTTACTCTTGATTATATAGAAATCCATGTATTTAAACTCTTGACAGGTTAAAATACCCACACAAAATGTGTTATCGTGGTACACCATTAACTTGTGAGCTTATTCTAAAAAATAAACAAGTCACGTAGTAATCTCATGACAGCCCTACTCTAAAGCATATTTCAAGTTTAAAATCATCGCTTATATATATTAGTTCTGAAGCTATCCTCAAAACAACTTAACAGTGATATTTCTCTTCAATTATGAAATATGGTTTGATATTCTGAGAAAACTTAATTGAAACCATTAAATAATAAGAGGAATGTTCTAAAAGTTCTTTGCCTGAGATGTCGTGAAAATGGCCAAATTATTGTGATAGTTGTTAAGTATCGTCTTTAGATGGCGCGCTGTGAAGTGTAGACGCGTCACTTGTTTGTGATGATCGTGTAAACTAATTGTGTTAACATTTTCTACAAAGTAGGTAATAACTGAAATACAAGCTGTGATAAAGTACTTCATTTTGAAGAGTTTCACCCCAATAGAAATACAAAAGAAGACAGATTCCACATTAAAGAAACCTTCCCCTTCGTTTTCGACGGTTAAAAAGTGGGTTGCTGAATTTAAACGTGGTCATATATCCACTCAAGATGATGAGCGCTCAGGGTGTACCAAAACTGCCACGATCGACGAGATTGTGATAAAAATTCTCAATCCCGTACTCATTGATCGCGTATTGGAGGTATGCGAGTTGGCTGACATTGCAAAGACCTCAATTGGCCGTGTCCATCACGTTTTACACGAATATCCGCTTCATGAGTGCTGCGTTTGTTAAGAAGAACCACAAACATATTCGAACTATACAACAGAGCCGAAGGAGCAGTCCAAACACCAAAGAAAGCGGTTCCATTTGCGGGAAAAGTCATGGCTACCGTTTTCTGGGATTCTCATGGTGTGATGCTCGTAGGCAGAACCATCACTGAGAAGCTTTAAACTTCACTAATGGACCATCTGAAGGATACCATTCGGGCTAAATGTCAACATCTTGCGAAAAAGAAAGTTCTCTTTTGTCACGATAATGCGCCTTCACTACGTCTGGAATTACTGCTTGACCTTCATTTTCAATTCCTCCTATGTCCGTCATATTCGCCGGATTTGTCTCCCCGCGATTACTTTTTGTTTCCAAACCTGAAGAAATGGTTGGGTGGACGAAGATTAACATCGAACGATGAGTTGAAACTGAGATCAACGCTTGTTTTTCACAGTTAGACAAATTTTATTAAAACGTTGGAAAGTCGTGGACTGAATTAACTGATTTACAAGGCGACTGTGTTGAAAAATAGGGAGGCTCTTAAATCTAATGTTTTCCTGGTCAGGCCAAGAACTTTTAGAACGCTCCTCGCATATGTTGTAAATAATAATTAATCATCCAGATATGTGTTTCAAAAATTAAAAAAATGTAACACTTTTTTGCAATAAGTACTTTCTTTTATGAACTTTTGCATTAAAAAGCAAGATCTATTCATGAAAATAAAAAACATAAACACGAGACAATAGAGTAGTCTGCGTAGGCCAATTGCAAATTTATCTTTTCAAAAAAGAGTATATTACAATTGTATCAGAATGTAATATAATGCTCTCCCAATTACTCTTAAATTATTAGGTATTATCCGATATTAGCTGTACTCTTACAGATGCAGCAAAATCTATTACTCGAATTAACAAATGTTCAGTCAGTAGACAGCATATCTAATATATCACTGTATAGCTTGTGACAATACATGGAATGTAGTGTTTTTTTTTTTATCTGTATCGTAACTTAAATAATTTGATAATTGAGCATGTAAAAATTGAAATGTTCATAAAGATATTAATTGTAACGCATCTTTGTACAAAGTGCCACATCAAACATGTTGAGTTCTTAACGAGCGTCAGTTAACAGAAGTCTGTGTCTTAAGTGTCACAAAATTGACATCATTATTAGTTTAAAGGCCCCTAACTACTCAGCTTTAACAACTTTTTGTGTTTTTCAAGCACTCTTCAGTCGTTGTATGAAACAATTAATTAAAAGAAAGAAAGAAAGAAATTATAACCCATTGGCCATATAACTAATATGGAATACAGGGGGGCCTAATACGTTCCTCATCATCTCGAGATCTTGTTAATTTGAAGATATTGTTTGAATGCATAGTGTTATTAATTCCTGAGGTATTCACTGTTACATTTTTGACAGACTTGCAAAAATTAAATTCAACTACTCGGATTAATTTCTTATCGCCTTCAGCTGCCATTACAATAAAGGAAGATCATTAACAAATAGTCCCGGAATACGATTAGCATTAAGGGATTATTTACAATAAAATTACACATACGAGGGTAGGTCCATAAGTTTCCAGCCTAACCATTTTTTATGTATGATAAAGACAAACACTTTATTTCACTCTTCAATATAGTTACCCTTTATTGCAATACACTTCTCACATCCTTGAATTAACATTTCAACCCCCCCTCCAAAATAGTCAGAATTCTTGTCTGCAAAATGGGCATAAACAGCATCCGTCACTTCTTCGTCACACTTAAAATTCCTTCCTCGAAGGTCCTTCTTGAGTTTTGAGAAGAGGAAATAGTCACTGGGAGCTAGATCTGGGCTGTAGGGTGGATGGTCGATCTCCTTGAAACCACATTTCTTCACAGTTGTGTGCACAGGTGCGTTGTCGTGAAGAAGGCACACAGCTTTCCTCGCCTTTTCTCTTTGATGGAAGCACACATTTTTTTTCCCTCTCTTTATATTTAGCTTAGAAGGTATAACAACGTTTCTGATTTATAAGGTTCCTGATATATGTGGCGAGTTTGGCTTAGTTTTATAATGATCATAAATTAATCTGTGAAAAGCGTATATTGTGTTTTACGGGCTTTACAGCAGCTTTAACATTAGATACCCATACTCGATAATCAAGTGGGGAAAGAGAGAAAAATCTCGCAAAGAAACATCAATGGTTTTCTGAAAAGTGATATAAAATAAACCATTATCCAAGATCAGATTTCACTGCACAAATACAATCTCGATTTTTAATTTTTTTGTATTCATTTTCTTGGTAGTATTTTACCACATAAGCACAACCATAATAATAATAATAATAATAATAATAATAATAATAATAAAGAATAAGCTCTTTGTTTCAGTACCAGTAATAATTATTCTTCGGTGAAACACTAAACGTGTTTTTAAGAGTTTCCAGTGGTAAGCAAGTTTCAATTTCTAAGTTCATTTTATTAGAATTCTTCAGAGGAATTCGAGTCGATGCAACCGGAAAACTACCGCAGACTTTAATTTACAAAGCGGATAGTGCCAACATAATCGCCTACGGCCACCAACCTGGTGGCACAAAGTTTATCATCAATAGTAAATATTTTAGGAAAATTTTATTATTAGGGTTCCAATGAAATGCAATGTCTGATAGCTGTTTACTTTATTAAAAAAATAGCAATAAATGCTCTTGGATTGTATTCTCTTATGTTAACCCTTTTTATATGGAGCGCCATCTGAAAAAGAGGTTATAGTTATAGTCAGTTTTATGTCTGAGCACTCAGAATTCGTTCCCGCGAAATATTCGTGCTTCCCCTGCTGTATATACTGTGCTTTTACAAACGGACGGCGTTTGGTTCACATTAAAAATAAAACATCCCCTTTAACCATCCTGCGGCCGGAGTGCCGAAAGGCAGCGGAAAAAGCGAATTGCTTAGTTCCGAACGACAGCTGAGAGAGGTGCAAATCGTTAGCTGGTTAGGATAAGTCGAATTCCGCCGAAACGTGTTATTGTGGAGCAATATATATATTGTTAAACTTAAAGTGAACTAACCTAACCTAACTTATGAAAAAGTAACGTTTATTCGATTACGAATAGTGTAGATAAATTGTGAAGATAAAAAAGTAACATTTATTCTAAGAATAAAGAATACAAGTAAGAACAAAAATTTAACCATGAGGAATCGAACCGACGACCTCCACATCATTATAACGACACTAACTTACTGAGCTAACAGGGCTCCATACTTGATGTGGAAATTATTTACCTAAAGTGCTATTACTAAAATCGTAACCAGTCGGCACTCTTCGCTACCGTTCGGGACTTATTTAATCTGTAAGGTAAAGGTAATAAACAATTGAAATGGGAAAAAAAAAAAAAAAAAAAAAAAAACAGTCGAAGATCGCTATTAAAACTACACGACAGATATCTGAAGACTGTGAAACATATGACTGCAAAGCAAGTGTTCACATGTGGAGAGAGATTATTGTGATATTTTCCGTATTAACGCTTCTAATGAATTTCATAGTTTAAAAATAACCAACACTAAACAAACATTTTTGTTAGATTCAATACAAGGCTCAAGCGATTAAAGAAAACATAAATCGCGCCTAAAGATACAACATTGGTAGTGTGGAGAAATCTGCTTTTAAAATACGACTGGCCGCTCACTTCGTACAAGTATTCACGAATGAATTGTATACCTCGCAGCTGACAGTCCAAGAGAGAAAAGTGTCCAACCACTTTCGTTTTTAGTGAAGCGAAGGAGCAACCCACACCAGCGGCCTTGGCCATAGTGGGGAACGGGTTCACATTTGAATGGTGACTCATTCGGACGGACAGACAACACACGCATCTTCCGTTCTTCGCGCGATAACCTGCTAGGGGTTGTTGGCTCTAGTTCTGACCTTCAATCGCTCCGAAGGATTCAGCTGAATTTCGTGCGCGTGATACGCCCGCAGTTACACAGTCGATGGGAACCAGTTCTTGAGTTTAAACCAAGGTATGCGCTAGCTGAGGTGGATGACAGCAAAAATGATAGTCCAATGGTGCGTGTTATTCCCTCGGTTCGTTGTTTACTGCCTACCGCGAGTCAAGGTAAGAAAGGCTCCTGCATTTCGCTACGACGGTTGTCTTCTTCAGCATTTTAGATATATTTCACATTAAATGCGAGGAAGAACATTTTTGTGTCCAAGATGAAGAGAGAGTTAAAGTGCAATAAATATGTATCATATATCTTTCGTTATACAGTGCGATCAGTTTAGTTTCCCCCCGGAGTGCTTAGCCTATGGACAATCGGGTCTCAGTGGGTTGTTTGAATGGTGTTTAACGCCCGTTTTTACCAAGGAGGTACCAGAGGCGGTGAACACTGATGAATGATACATGAAACGAAATATTGGGAAAGGATTTTTTTAAGGAAGGAAAAGTTCAAGACGTAAGTTTAGGGTACCTCTCCGGCATTTGCCATTTATGAGGAATGAGGAAAACCTGGAAAAAACCTCCATCAGGGAGGACGGTCCTGGCGGGATTCAAACTGCAGACCTCCTGCTCACGAGTCCGCGCCTTAACGACCTCGGCCACCCATGGCGGTTTTCAGTGGGGATAAAATAATAAAACAAACACAGATCAATTTAAGATACGCATTGCATAGAGTTTATCAAATGAGATGTTGACAACGCCCGCCTTCATTCTGCACGCTTTATTGGCGTCTACTTAAGAAATTATTCATCACTCGCTGTAGTTCGTTTGGAGAAATCCGGACAATTTCCTGACGAATATTATCTTCGAGTTCTTGTATGGTGTGCGGGTTCGTTTTGTACACGGCATTTTTAATTGGCCTCAGAGATAATGATCCCAGGCAGTTGAACTGGTGAATTGAGGGGGCCATAAATCCCTACTAATAACTCTGTCATTGGAAACACATGGTGAATTGTTATCATGGAATTATTTGCAGTGTGAACAGTGGCAGAGTTCGGTTGAAAAATTGCATGATCTCGTTCTTTGTCGGTTAATTCTCTGGAGGGGTGGGGATAGTATGGTATTTACATAAGTAACAAAAGTCCGTCTCTCAGGCGCTGCGCAAACTAAGCTAATTTCTCGCCGGTTGAATAACTTTTAATAAAAATGAATATAAAATCCAAATTAGGTATTTTTAATTAATGAAATGAAATAAGTTATGGCATTACTGTCTGGTATTAGAGGAACATAATTAGAATTCTAGCAACCTATAAGTATCACAAAAGAAACCACATTTTTAGAATTATTATTATTATTATTATTATTATTATTATTATTATTATTATTATTATTATTATTATTATTATTATTATTTAGATTAAACCGCAAGAATTAATTATATTAAATATACTATTAATTAAATTAAATATATGACCACTGATAGATAAAGCTATCAGGGTATTTTTAAACATTTTAAAATGTAATCATGTGTTTGAAATTTTCATATGCACTTAAATAGAGAAAAATAAAAGAAAGTTTCGAGTTACATTGTGTATTTAAGACGATGTTCATATGTTTCAATAAAACAAAAACATGCTACTATTTAAAAACAAATTCTATGTACTAAGCAAATTTACAGAATCAGTAAAGAACAATCGAAAGTTTCATTAATTTTTTGACTTCGAAATTTAATTTAAATGCTATTGCGGTAAAACCATATAACGCGCACGTTTGCTGAAGGTTGTTGTAGACCTCTCTTACATACAAATATAGTTCTTAAATACATATTAGATTAATATTTCACAGCTGTTATCTTCACAACGATACTTTTGTTAAATATGAAACATACAACGTTATAAATACAGTTTATATGCTGAGTTAATTACTCTATTGGAAGGATGAGGGCAATTTCTACATCGAAAATTAAAAAAATGACGGCAATTAAGAAAAATTGTAAAGAAAATGGTAGACGAGATGATCTAAAAGGATCAAATCCACATTCAAAAGGAGAATTTTTTTCTCGATCTTCAATTATTTTTTTTTTGATAGGAAATTAGTAATAATTGAAATAATTCAGGAAATTAATAAGATAATTACAGTAATTATAACTAAAATATAGATTATTTTCTCTACAAAGTAGTCTTTTTAATTGGAAATTAAAAGTACTTAATATACTAAGAAAATAATTTATCTTATTTTAAAACAACATGGAGAAAATTAAACGCAAGAGCCTTTTTAAATGTCGGTTTTCTAGTATACCCCTAATTGTCCAATTTCCCTAATTTTTAGAAACTATTTTTCTTATTTATTTAAATGTTGGGAAGAAACAATTATTGGGGCCAGTTTTGGTTTTCAGGTACCTCGCTCCCCCCTTCTAAGAGCCTGATATCCCTGAGTTTCAGAAACTATTTTTATAATTATATTTAATGGTATACACGGAGTTTCGTTGCGAAACAAATATTAATGCCGATATAGCGATTTTTAAATTTTGTGCAACCCCCCCCCCTGCTAATAGTCCAATTTAACTGATTTTCAGAAACTATTTTTCTTATTTTATTTCTGTGGCACATATCGAGTTTCCTTTAAAAAAATTAAAATTGCGGCCTTTAGAGCTATATTTAAATTTGGGCGTAAGCCACAAAATTTTTCAGGTATACCTCCATTGTCAATAATCTTATTTGATTTAAATGTTATATGCCGAGTTTTGTTGTTAAAAAAAACAATTATTGGTGTTGCTAGAGCGATTTTTAAATTTTGGGTTTCAGGTAAACCTCCTCTCTTAATTGTCGATTTCACTGATTTTCTGAAACTATTTTTCCTACTTTGTTTCAATGGCATATACCGAATTTCCTTTAAAAACATTTAAAATTGCAGCCACTAGAGAGTTTTAAAATTTCGCTTTAACTCCCAAAAGTTTTTCAAATATACCCCCACTCCGAGTGGCCCGATTGCCATGATTTTCGCGTACTTCTTTTATAAATTTATGTTAAAGATTTTTTTAATTTTTATTTTTTTAATTTTTTTTTTTTCTGAATTTCGCTGAGATAAAGCAAAAATTGGGGAAGTTAGATCGATTTTTAACCTTTTTTTTTTTTAAATTTTCCTCTTTTAGGTTAAACTGAAAGCGTTCTTTATGTTATTCAACTATTCCCTATCACAATGAGAGCACAGGTGTTAATGCTGTCTTCTTTTGGAGCACAAGCTGAAGTTGGTCACCTTTCCGTTTTAATTGATAGCCTTCCCTCATTAAACATTTTAAACCACCTTAAACTCTGCTTTAGAGAATAAAAACTCTCCAAGACCTGTTGTAATATTCCATTGGCCTCAGCTGAAGATTTGTTGAGATGAAAACAGAATTTAAGAGCGGCATATTGTTCGTAGCGTCTCACTTCCAATTTGCTGTATGCGGAACTGAACATGTCTGAACTTTCATACTTCTCAAGGTGGAAACCGAAAGTGACTAAACATTAAGCTAACAAAATATTGTACGTTATATTTTAGCACCAGCAATTAGGCCTAAAAAGTTATGTTCATTCTTTATTATTAGTTTACCACCTGATTACATTATTCCACACTATTTTTAATCATGAAACTTTTATGAGGGTCGCCCAGAAAGTAATATCCCACATTGTTTTTCTTCAACAATTATTTATTGCACACATTGAGAACTACCACATGAAAAAATGGTGTTTTATCTACAGACCCTATTTCCCCACGTAATCTCCTAGTACTAGGGCCCTCCTCCAGCGAGACACAAGGGCGTGTATGCCCTCTCTGTACCAATCCTTGTTCTGATCACGAAGTCATTTCTTCACTGCGCAAATCACCTCCTCATCGCTCTCAAAATGTCTTCCACGAATACCATCCTTTAATGGCCCAAACAAGTGCAAGTCCGAGGGAGCTAACTCAGGACTGTAGAGTGGATGGGGTAACACTGTCCAACCCTGTTTCGTGATGTATTCAGATGTCCTCAAATTTATGTGAGCCTGAGCGTTGTCGTGTTGAATCAAAACATCTCCTGGGTTGTTGTGACGCCAAAGTCGCTGGAAGCGCTTCTTGAGTTTGGTTAATGTATTGACATAATCTTCTGAATTAATTGTACTGCCTCTTGGCATCACATCAATGAAAATCACACCCTCACAATCCCAAAACACAGTGATCATGACCTATTATCTGGCGAAAGCAGTTGCTTTGAATTTTTTCTTCTGTGCAGAACAAGGATGACTCCATTCCATCGATTGTCGTATTGTTTCGGGCTGAAAATGGTGAACCCAGATTTCATCACCTGTCACCTTCCGGGACAAGAAGTCTCCCCTCAGCTGCAAAATGCTGCTACAACTCAAAAGATATGTTTTTTTTTTTTTTTTTTTCTGTGAGATTTGTGTTCTGTGTAAGACAGCATTGAACACATCTTGCACATACTTTTGAGTGATCAAGAGAGCGGATAACTGCACCCACACTTCTTTTGCTGATTGACAGCTTCAGCGTCAAACTGCCGATCCTCGCGAATGAGAACATCAGCACGCTGCAACATGTCAGGGTGTGACCCCCGCCCGCAGCAAATCTTGGAGCTCCGCCGAACCGCCTTCTGATGGCCTCACCCTCTCTACCCAGCGACCAACTAACTGTACTTCTATCGACTGCAGATGCTGCATACGATAGACTTCACACAAACCTTCTTCACCAAGTCTTCAATGGATAGCAATTTAGTGGCAAATTCTTGACGGGAGAGGAGGCATGCCTCGAACAGTGGATTCATTCTGGACTTTTGGAATGCCCAAATCATTTCCGTTGAAGAGAAAATTCAGTAAAACGCAGAGAGTTTTGATGAGCTTCTTATGGATTTTTTTTCACTGAAGAATTTTAAAATTTCACTCCTATTTCTAACAAAATATGGAATTTTCTTCAATCCAATTCGTAAGAAATTTCTCAGACAATTTATCCTCATTCGGGTATAGGCCATGTACATTTGAGAAAAAATAATGGGCAGTTTTTTTTTAAATGATTTTCTTTCGGTAGGAAGTCTCGGTATTGTTCATTTCATAGTGGTGTTATTTATTTATGAACAATCCATGCATTGAGATATTTAACCACATTTTCATAAAATCCATAGGAGACGCTGAGAAATTCTATTGTGCAATTAATACAGCCTTCTTAACTTATAATGGAGTTCAGATTTCCAGTTAATCTTGTTAATAGTATGGAAGGCTCGACTGCTACGAACTAATTGGGAGTTACACTGTGGAACTGACATTCACTTGTTTCCAAAGAGAACAGTGGGTTTCAGGAGTAGACTAAAGAAATAGCAGCTAGAGAACATAGATTAGGTAAACGATACGTGCACGTGGTTAATGAAATTTTTATGAAAACGACGATTAAATAAAAACTGTGGAATGTTCTTGTAAAACCAGACACGGACACTGTAAATCCAGGTATTTTGGAGGACAAGTGATTAAGAGCAGATTATTCCGGAGACGAATTTTCACAAAAGAGAAATTCGGGGACTGACTGATAGCTTTTCATGGAAACCTTTAGGGCTCTACATTTCTTCTCATGAAATATGCATCCTATTTAAAATTTCAACTATACGCTGTTTGCTCGAGGCTGGGAGAGAAGCATAACGTTAATATTATTTCAGCGCTATTTCGTCGTTCTTCCAAGAAGGGATTTCGGGGTCCCTCTGATGAATTCACATGTTCATTTTTGAGAACATGGGGTATGGGGCAGAATTATTTGAGGGAGAACTTCAGGAAAGTTGGAGCTAACACAAGAAAAGAGGAGTAAAATATGAAACGAGAAGCCGGGAGGGTAAAGAAGGGGAAAACAGAAGGAAGATGAACGCGGTAGAACCTTGTTCCGGTCTGGATCAATGAACGACGGTTGAAGGCAACCCTACTACAGTGTAATTAAAATCCTCAAAAAGGGGGAGGAGGAGGAGGAGGAGGAGGAGGAGGAGAAGAAGAAGAAGAAGAAGAAGAAGAAGAAGAAGAAGAAGAAGAAGAAGAACTCAATGTATTGCAAAATAAACACGCGCCTTTTATTTGGAACAGGACCTTAATGCAAACCGCATTTTAAAGAAAGTGATACACCAGTGTTGCTTAGATTCCTTTGAACTCCATCCTCCGCTTGAAGGGGATAATTCAAATCGTAAATTGATTTAATTATAATATCAGAAATAATTCACATATATTTTATAGTATACAACACTCTTAATGATGATGTGTTGGAGAAACTTATTTTGAATTTATTGAACAATTTTAGCTATAAATCTTGCCCGATCTTGAAGTGTTTTACGTCTGCGCTTACGACCTTACTCAACCCCATGCCTCAAACGCCACCACCGCCACGAGTGGCCGAGGTCGTTAAGGCGCGGACTCATAAGCGGGAGGTCTGAAGTTCGAATCCCACCAGGACAGTCCTCCCAGACTGAGATTTTTTCCAGGTTTTCCTCAGTGCTCATAACTGGCAAATGCCGGGGAGGTACCCTAAGCTTAGGCCTGGAACGTTTCCTTCCTTAAAAAAATCCTTTCCCAGTATATCATTTCATTTCATATATCACCAGTGTTCGCCGCCTGTGGTGCCTCAGTAGTAAAAATGGGCATTAAACACAATTAAAAAAACAATTCAAACGCCACTGTAATTTATATTGTTGTGCCAATTTTTCTTTATTAAAACTGTAGGTTTTCGCTCATGTATTTTGCAATTAAAATTTGTGCACAGCATCATACGGGATCTTTTCGCTGAATCGATTGTGCATATCATGGGTTGCTCAGCGCAACAAAATCCTCTGACAACGTTCAATAACTTGCTCCTTGTATATTGAATGAAGTACGGACCAATGATGACGTGGGAAGACACAGCAGCCCACACACTCAGTTTCTCGATAGGTAATGCTCTCTGTGAACATTCATTCGGTTTTTTGTCAATCGAGATAATGAGCACTTTGCTTGCATCCATCGCCACTCAATAGCAATGGCATTCACCAGTTTCTGGAAATACCTACTCAGGATCCTAATACACATTGAACATAACATGTGCACAATATGGAACTCGTACTATGATGTCTGAAGTTCATAGTTCATACCGCTGGTAACCAGTGATTAGTAATAGTATAGTTGTATAGTTATGGAATAAATTTAAAGGATAGAATAGCTGGCTATCAGCTATAATTCCTACTGGCTCCCAGTAATATTGTTAAATTGTTAATTTGGTAGTTTTGTAGATTTTGGAAGATTAATTTCGGAAGTAATTAAGTAAATTTATATTTTGGTTCAGTTAAATATTTTTTTATTATTGTTTTATTATATTATTTTAATCTAGTTATTAGGAAAATCTGTAAAATAATGTATTAAAATATTATTGAATTGTATAGTTATAATAACAATAAATGGAAAATTTGATATACACGCCCTGGTTTAGGAAACCAAGTACCAGGGTAGCGTATACAGATTTTATATTATATTATATTATATTATATTATATTATTATGTCTGAAGTTCATGCAATGCTATGTTTAATATTTTCTTTTGTAAGAATCAATTCGCACGCACACGACGAACTGGTTTGGACAGATACTCATTAATAATTAGGGTTTTAAGCAAAACTTTATTTAAAATGTATGCTGACAAGAGAATTAAAACGGGCCATTAGATTCTGTAGACTTGAGTCATCGTTCAGTCAGATTTATTATCCCACGACAGAACCAGGCTCTGTGTGTGTGTGTGTGTGTGTGTGTGCGTGTGCGTGTGCGTGTGCGTGTGCGTGTGTATTTTTTTTTTCCCCGGTGATATCCACTTTCGCGGTTTCAAAGTTTTCCAAATTTCTTTCACGCAGGAAATGGGCCATGGATCTAAAAAGATGACAATTCGAAGGCGCAAGATCAGAGCTATAAGTTGGGAGGGTGTGGCAGCAATTGCAAATCTCCCAATTCCTTGATGTTTTCATAGTTGTTGGAACAAATTAGCTTCTGCTAAAAGAGACTCTATTTTGATTAACTTGTACTGGGTACATCTGTCTCAAAACTTCACGAACTTGTTCCAGAATGAAGGTTCGCACGCCCAGTAAATTGCAATTTCAAAATTCCACCAGGCACATAACATTACTTTTGGGGCCGTACCGACGATTTTGATTGACTGACGGGGATAAGCCACTGTTTCGATGTGTCATTGTTGCAGTGTCAGTAATATACCCATTTTTCATCGCACGTGACAATTCTTCTGACACATCTATCATCCATGGGCTTTTCTTCCAAAACTGTGCATGTATCCGCAGTATTACATACCTTAGCTCTTCCAGGACGTGATAAATCTGAGCGTTTTCATCTCCATTATTGAAAACGCGGGAACCATCATCGTTCGTTACACGCTCACTAACAATACCCTCCACTGCACATCTTCGAGTTGCTGCAGCAGCGTTATAATCTTGTTCCAGTATTGGTTTAGAAGGATTCTCAAACTTTGTTACCCTCATTTTATGATAGCGTATTAACGACTGACGCATGTTCACAATGTACACGGTAATAACCGTGGCATTCTGTAAATGAAAGAAAACTATTAAAATCCTACAAAACACCAAACTTAAAAATCGTTGTTTCTTATGAGATAACCTAATATTTAAAATAACGATTAAACAGAAAAGTGTACTACTCTGGAATCAACTGTCTACCCATGTATTGCCTTATATTGAAGATTTTGAAAGGAGTGAAGGTACTTGTTATATGCTGGCTTTGGCTATGATGAATAGCATTTGCGGCGCAGTTTTCAGGTACAAAATTCTTTTACTCAAAACCTGGTGAACCGTAGCTATATTTAGTCGGTCTTGGTGGTCTAGTAATAATAATAATAATAATAATAATAATAATAATAATACTTGCCTGTAGACCCAAGGTCACGGGTTCAAATCCGGCCAGGGTCGATGGATTTCTTAGGGCGTACAAAGTCTGAGAAGGGCTTCCTTCGGAAGGGAACTAAATCGTTGGTCCCATGTCATAGATTTACGCGCATTAAATAACTTCAAATCTGAAAGAAGAGGCCTCTGAGCAAAATTTATCGGTCGTTTCATGTCCTGGATGAGTGGGACGCTAATGACCAAATGTTAAAGAGCGTTCTTAAATAAAATGAACCTCTAAGCTAAGACATTTTCCAGAATAATAACTTAAGGTACAATTGCGTTCAGTATGAGTGTTAAAGAATTAACATCTCCTTGTATTATGGTCTTCACAATTCATAGAAATTATTCGCCATATTAGCTGGTCAACAATCGCGCAAGGCAGAGCTGAGGAAAACCACCAGCTTCCTCCAGGGAAACTTGTTGTGCTTTCCTATCTGCAGGAATGAGTGGGATTGCAGTTTCCTGCATCAAAGATTCATACACCGTCATCGGATGCGGTTGGTGTGACGTAAGGCTACCGAGTATTTTGTTTACGTTTGTTCTCTGGAAGACGCCTATTCATCAGGCTTAAAGCGCTATACAAATATAGTTGTACAAAGTAGCAGCGCCATGTGTTAGGAAAGATTGAATGGCATATTCTCCTCGCGTGTTCTTGATGTATCTTGGTGATCTGTGTCTGGTTACGTGCAGGAAGGAGATGGGATGCAGTTAATGATGGATTTAGTATTTCTTGATCTTTTCTTTCTTTAACGGCAGTCATAATATGGACTCCCCCCCCCCTTTTAATGAATAATGTTTAACGTCCGTTTTTACTACTGAGGCACCACAGGCCGTGGAGACATGATACATGAGATGAAATGATAAATTGGGAAACATTTTTTTATTAAGGAAGGAAATATTCCAGGTCTAATTTTAGGCTACTTCCCCGGCATTTGCCATTTATGAGGACTGAAGAAAGACCTCAGCCAGGGAGGATGGTCCTGGCGAGATTCGAACCTCATACCTCCCGCTGACAAGTACGCGCCTTAACTTGTGGACTTTTTTCCTATGGGGTCTCGGCTCTTTGTGAGTTTCAGTAAAGCTCATTTGTAGTAAACCTGCTGGACTTTATAACTTTTTCTGGTCTTTAAATAGGCAGGTCGTCGGATAATTTTAAGTTTCGTTTTTCGTCGTCATATTATCTTCCACTGATACTGCCCGGTTTAAAAAATACGCAAGTGAAGAATATTACATAATATAAATTGAGGTATAGGAAGTTAAATGCTGCTGTATCAGAGCCAGTGTGTAAATTTGTATTAAAATCGAAGAAGAGAATACGCACAATTTTAGCGTGACCTGTACTGAAGGGTTAGGCGTGCTGCATACCGGCACGGGGTTCCGGTCACTGCCTCCACACGCGGGAACCGAAGGGATTTTATTGTTTCCGCCGGACAGACAGCCGCTGTTCAGTCATTGTGCGAACACAAAGGTTCCACTATTACATCATCCTGCATGCTTTAGCTCTTCATTATTCTTTAATATATTACGTAAGATTCGACAATATTTAGAACTGTGATCTGTTTGCTGCTGGTGCGATATGAGAGTTTCAACTTGTGCGAGAATACTTAGCTAACATAATTTGTGAATTCCTTTTTATATAACCTTAAAATAAATAGCATAATATTAAGGAAATATACGAATATAAATGAACAGGTTGCACTTACTTATGTACTTGTCTCATAAAGTAAAATTTCACAAGCAAATCTCATGTTAATATGTAATTATTTCTCTATATAAACATTGTACTGCGTTCCCCGCTACTTCTATCCCAAATATGAATGTATCACTCCGCGGTGCATGGCTACGATTTGTTAAGCAGTACTGTTAATCCTACAAACAGTTAATGCAACGCATTTAATTGTTAGCTGTGGTTACTGTTCACAAACCTCATTATTATTATTATCATTATTAATAATATTAATAATAATAACTTGTTCCACTTTTCAACGAATTTTTTAACGGTATTGTATAAAGACCAGCACGTACTTCTGCCATGTCGCCCCTTTGCATTGAAACTGAACAGTGAGCAGTATATGTGTAAATTACTAACAATTAAAATGCATAATAATGTATTCATAGCAACAGGTATCTCTTAAGCTTATTATAGTATTTACTAATATGGTTTACTCAATGAAAAGTAGCTCTTATTATTGTTTAAACTGCAATTCCATTTATGGACTGCTTTGCGAAACATCAGGGATGTAAGTCGTCCTGGAGCTATTGGGGGGGGGGGTGAAAAAAGCAGCACGTGAATAAGTTTACTTTGGGATTAAGTAACAGCGAATAAATGTCGTTTATATGCTTAAATTGATCATTGAAAGTCGTGTAAAAACTGTTTTAGTGATCACAAATATGAATAAGAATTTAGACATATTTTTATGTTTCTGCATATAGACTATTATGCACATTTTCAAGATTACGTTACAAAAACGTCAAAATTTGCACCTTACATTTGTTTTAACAAACAGGAGACACGCTCTTTCCATTCAACAATAACTCAAAACCTGCATCCTTTTCTTTAATTTTCTGTTTAAAAATGCGTCTATGTATAAACTCAAACATTTCTTTTGAATCGCACGTTGCAAGTGTTTTACAACGTATTTATGTCCCCTCTATGATTTACTACGTTTATATGTGTGTGCGTGGTCATTGTTACTGTTTGTGCTTGTACTATTATTATCTACTCTTTTTTCTTATTATTACATTAATATTTTTCATTTTTCATGTTTAGGTATTAGCACATGTTCATTAATTCTCTTTCATGTAGGTTTATATGTGTGTGCAGATAATGTAGTTATTACCAATTTTAATAATTGGGCTATTGTCACTGAAACATTATTATTATTATTATTATTATTATTATTATTATTATTATTATTATTATTATTATTAGACATGGTGGAGCGAAAGAGAAGGCGTAATTTCCTGAACTGTGCCAAAATAAATAAATAAACTTTTTATTTTAACGTATGTAATAGTATTTAGTATCGGGTATTTTGAAAATTGCTTTTACATAGTTTGAATTTCACTGTCGCACGCTGTAGGAAAAATAAAGTCTTGTGTTAAAGTTATTATTGGGAAAATTTTCGACTTCTGAGTCTAAAAGTTAAAGGAATGCCTTTTTGCGAACCAGTAATGTGTAGAACCTGTAACGGTATATATTTCCCAAGCACAAGGACTCATTGGTAAAGTTGTTTAAAAACAGTCAGACATTTCACACATGGACCTACATATCTGTGCATTAACATGTTTCCGTGTAACATCGCTCATGTAGAGCAACTAATTTCATTGTTACAATATCCTTGCAGACGATAGAAAAGCGTAACTGTTGAAAATATGGAGAAATTGTTAAAGTCATATTTTCTAAAACAGGGTTACAAATAGAAAATAAATTAAAAGAGGGGATAGATTTATTAATTAATCACATTGTTTGATAAAAATTGGATATTGGTGTTTTGGTATTTTTCAGAACTGTTGTGGGTATAAACCTTAGTTCTATGTATGTGAATGTCTCAACTTTAGCAACGTTTGTTTCTCTCAACAGTTGAAGAGATTAGCGAGACAGAGAGAGAGAGAGAGAGAGAGAGAGAGAGAGAGAGAGAGAGAGAGTATTTTCCTTGCACTTTCAGTATGTCATCAACTATGGTTTGCTTTTTTAATAACATTTCTTTTTTTATTTGTTCCAGGTGAGTATTTCAAAATGTTACCAGAATATACCAAGGTGGTGAGTAGATTGTCAGCATTTACTTCATATATTTTTAAGGCTTTTAAGGAGCTACGTTTAAAGAAGGGTACCTTTCAATTTAAATCTACAGTAGTATCGGAGTGTGTTCAGTTCCTGCTGGCATTGTCACAGGATAACTGTGTAAAGTTGCGATGGGTGCCTGGTTATATGGGCATAGAAGGTAATGAAGAAGCAGATAAACTGGTCAAGAAGGAGTTAATAGTTCCTTTATTGTATTTATCAGCTAGACCAGTTATGTAACAAATTAAATCCTTGGTTAATATGCTACAGCCTTGACTCCGTAATCCCCTGTTAAAACTATAAACTAATATGGGAACGAGCCTTTTTTATTTCCTTTTATCTTGTAGTTGCTGGACAAATTATATCTTCCAAATAATACCCATTCAAGGAAAGTAATAGAATATTACCAAATTTATTGAAAACGTCTTTCTGCCCTAAAAATATGACTGCACTTTCGAAACTGCGCCTTTGTTATATAAACATCCAACAAAACGAGGAAATTGGAGCCAATGGATGTGTGTGTAGATAAATGAGATAGCGAAGATTTTATGATACTTTATGAATTTTACACTTCAGATCAATGGACTTGATATAGCAAACACCAGATATTGATGTAGTGGGAGTTTTTATTGATGTGTTACGTAGTTGGGGGCAGGAAACCCCCGTTAGCACTAAGTTATATTGATTCAGCTTCGGTATTGGTAAGATAGCGATTGTCACTTGTTCTTTACAGGACACCCAGAACAGCTTCCGTACAGCTCCCACGTAGCCCGAGTCCAGGGCAATACTCCCATGAACGCGCCCCTGGGCATGTGAATTGTAGGAAAGGAAAAGAAAGGAAGTAAAGAGTTGATGGAATGAAAGTCCGGCGAAACGGAAAAACAGCCAGAAAACCCTCAAATACCCTGACTTTGTTTCACTACTACGGATGCAGTCATGGTAGTTAAAATAATCCCCGTTGAATGCAATGTACCTATTTCAACGTTTCTGCCAGTCTTCAAAGACGTAATGGAAACCATTTTTTGACAAATCCTTCAGATGCGCCTCCGTAGCCTTCTCCGCAGCTTCTGATGATGGAAAATGCCTCCCAAGATGTTTCTTCAATTTAAGGAAAAGGAAATATAGTGGACTAAATCTGGAAGGAGGATGAGGGAAACATTTCACGTTTATTTTTATGAGAAATTTGTGGGCAAATTTTTCGATGTGTGGCCGTGCATTATTGTGGTACATCATCCATCTTGTTGCGCGTGATATGACTTTGCAGAGTTTTCAGGACATCTCTTGTAGAATTGCCTTGTTACAGCTGGGAGTGCAGATAAGACATGCCGATAAACCATTCCTTGAATATCGGAAAATGAGATGAACGTACCTTTCCCAGTAGAAGCAATTATTTTTTCGGTGTTGGCAATGATGAAAATTTCCACACAGAGCTTTGCTGTTTGCTCTCAAAATCGAAATACATTGCACGTGAAACCGTACACTATGCCTAAAAGCAACACCAAGATCTGCTTGGAAGAACATGTCTTCTGTATATCAACTCATATACTGCACCACGTGCAAGAAATGGAAAGAGATTCTCGAAATAACGAAACTTTAGCACCAGAGATAGAAGCATCTTGGGGCAAACTTCCTGGCTCCATCCACTGCAGTATCAAACTTGAGGCAATAACGTAGAAAACAATGGAAGTGAATTGGGTACAGCACGTGTTAATTATGGGACCATCTGTGTTCAAAATTAAATTTCCTTTAAAGGGAAGCGGATGCCTTTTGGTATGCCCATGCGGGTATTCATTTAAACAACATGTCAGTTCCCAGTTCTATGCATCGTATTTCCTGTCTTATTCTTTCTTAATTGTATAATCTTTCTTTGATTAACAAAAAAAAAAAAAAAAAAAAAAATCATTTCGTGGCTAATTTACCGTGGTCGCTGTTTTAAATATAGAAACCAAAGCTTTCGTTGGCTACTGTGGTTGGCATCATCGGTGAACTGAAATTGTCTGGAAAGACAGAGAGGGGCAAAATGGTTAGAAATGGAAGGGAATGGGGGTGGTACGAGAGTTGTAGTCAGTTGTGTGTTGACTAATAAGGAATTGCGTGTATTGCTTAATTCATTTAAACCAACGACCAAGACAATATGGCCCGGTTATTATCAATCAACGCCGTCCTCGATAATCTAAAGAATATTCACATCAGCTCTTTCCAACTGCCTTAGATCTTTATAATGAGAATAATTCCGTTTTTAGTACATGAACTTGTTCGGCTAACTGCATTTAAAGTAGAACTCATGACTGACGTTGGCCTTTCCTGTTTCAAATGCATATTTTAGTTCAGCATCTTAGTTTATGTTGTTTAAGTTTCTCTTTTCTTGTCTCATTCTCTATTAAAAGAGATAAATTAGTCTTTTGAATTTTTACATTTTTGCTTTTATTAAAGATGTGATTGCCAAACAATACAATCAAATGCATATAAAACTACATGATTAAATGGGCTAATAAATAAGTGATAGATGGATCACAATCTGGATGACATCTCTCGACTAAAATAATACTGAGATGTAGCGTATGCATGAAAACGTACGGCGTTCCTGTCATTGAATGTCGACAACTGTTAATAGCAACATTTAAATTGTTAGTATTTTTAGGAAGAAAAAAACCCATCAAAACATAGTAGGAATGATAATTATCTGTCCTGTACTTTCAGAAATACGAATTTATTACTATGAAATGAACATAACCTAGTTCAATGTATGGCGTCCTATTCTTTTTCCATCTTGCTCTTTAATGACATCACTTTTAAATCTTTATTTATACTTCACAAGTATTATGCCGTATTTTGTAGTGCAAAAAGTTACTTCATACTTCACAGCAACCTTTATTAATATACTTGTAATGTACAGTAACATTATTTGAGTTACGGGAAGCCTAAACATGGCTTCTTACTGGGAATGTTCAGTCGCCGCCACTGGAAAAAAGGAGATGAAAGTCGTAGCGTATGAAATTAGTGTTTTTATTTTTGTATCATATTTTTATCGAAATCATCAACCTTTGCCGTATTTAAATCTGACGGTAATAATCATTAACCTGTGACATTAGAGAAGTTGTGAACCTAGAAAACAATTGTCAACGTGTTTTCTTACGAAACGTTCTTTAATGCTATATTTGTGCCGTAGCATAATTAATGAAGAACAATTAGCGCTTAATTTACATACAATGAAAGCACACAAACGCAACACCATTCTTTGACGAAACCCCCTTCATACTCACTACAAGCTGCTACCTGCATATGCATTATATAGCCTTGATATGATCCTCCCAGTACGCAGCCGCACTCTGCCGGTCCTTAACTCAGATTACCTCACTGTTTGGGAAGATATTGTTTGTGTATAAAATACAGTATTTAAATGAGCATTACTTCTGAGAAAAAATATCATACCAATAGAGAAGAAGTGATCATAATCTGTTTTGTGTATTTAAAAATGTCGTTTCATTTCTTACGAATGCCTTAGAGAAATGCTAATTCAAGATATGGCAAACAATTGTTTCTCCATCTTTTCACTTCTAACTCTTAGTAATACAGGGTGCGGCTGAAACAATGATCCATTTTAAATTTTGCCATATTGTTGGTCAAGGCTTCCTAGAGAGATGATGTTTGCACCTTTGCGTAGTGCAGCTCAAAGCATTTTCTGTACGCCGTATTACATCACCTTGGTCGCTCGCTCCGCTGCTTGACAGTCATTATGGTGCTTTGGTCGAATATAATTGAATCGTTTTTAAAAATATGTTAATTGTGTCGTAAGAACGTAGCGTTTGTTTCAGGAACAATCAGGACATCGGCCGGAATGGACAAGTTCCGTGACGGACTTGTCCTGAACTGCCTGCCCATCTCTTCACCGCCATCCGTGACGGAACTTGTGCTTTTCGGCGCATGTCGAAATGTTGCCGAAACAAACGCTGCGTTCTTACGATACAATTACCATATAATTTGAAAAATGTTTCAATTGCAAACGCACAATGTTCATTCGACCGAGCACCATACTGACTGCCAAGTAGTAGTACTCTGCAGCTGAGCGAGCGGCCAAGGTCATGTAATATGGCGTGCAGAAAATGATTTGAAATGCACCATGCAATGGTACAAACTTCAACTCTCTAGGAAGCCTTGATCAACAATAACACACCGTTTAAAACGGGGCATTGTTTTTGCCGCACTCTATATATTGCAAGTGTTTTATATTAGTTGTGAAACAGAAATTTACAGCTTCATATTTTACAAAAAAACTTACACATTCATACATTACTAATACATGTGTAATACATTAGACCACACCTTCATGAAACAGGCCTTTGATTATGTATCTACACTTATTGCAGAGTATTATCATTTGTTTTCTAATGGGGTAACATAATTCTGATTGGTATCAAGATAGTGCCCCTGAACACGCAGGAAGAGCTATGAAAAATTTTGATGCAGCATGGATTGGAAGAAGAGGGCAAATCGAGTGGCCACCTATATTGCGAGAACTCAATCCTCTAGATTACATCTATGGCGCTACTTAAAATTCAGAGCGCATTGCCGCAGACGCAACAATTTATTAGAACCGAAAAAGAAAACCAAAATGAAGATGCATTTGATCCGTCCATTTACTGTACAAGAAACATTGAGCAATATTTATGACAGACTGAGACATTGTTTGATAGTGCTCACTTCGAATATAATGACTGGAAGCGCAAGAGCAGTACAGAATTAATTTTTAAAAAAAGCACTTTTTTGAATATTTGGGATATAATCAGAAAAACAATAAACTCACTTAACACTGAATTGAGAGAAGTTTAAAATCGTAAATATAAGTATAGGTTGTCATTTAGCAAAAATTCATCTTATATAAGCTGAATGCCTAAGGGTGTAGTTTCTCTAAAATATACAAAATATTTAGTGATATACCTAAAATAAATGCAGCATTTTAAAGTTTTTAACACACATTCAAATTATTCAGTTATAAGCAATATTCCATATTTTTTGTTCGTCCTGTATATATATGAGGCTCATACTGAATAATGAGCAACATTTTTTAAACCTCTTAATGTTTCTTTTTTAGATAAACCAAGTATATCATCGTAATCTACCCACTTTTCTCTCTTCAACATAGTCTCCATATCTTTGCACACATTTTCCCCATCGTTTCTGCAAGTTTAAAAATATCCTTACGATAGAACTCCGTTCCAGCTGCACGAAGACACTGACGCACTGCTTTCCGAATATCCTCCACCGTCTTGTAGTTTTGGCCTCGCATCTGTCCCTTAACAGAACCAAAAAAGATGGCAGTCAGAGCGTGCAAGTCGGGACTGTGGAAGAGTTTCCATCCAAATGTTCTGACCTTCTGCATTGTGAAATGGGCAGTGTGAGGACGCGCATTATCTGTTGCAGGATGATCTTGTTTCCCGGCCGCTTATCGCGCAATGCATGACGGAGCTTACAAAGTGTCTGGATATAGCGGGCAGCATTTATGGTTTGTACAGGTTCTATAAAATCAACCAGAGTGCAACTCTGTACATCCAGAAGACGCTACCCATAACCTTCCCAGCAGATCGCACTGTCTTCGCTTTCTTCTTCGATGGCGAATCCAAATGGTGTCATTGCATACTCTGGCATTTTGTTTCAGGCTCGTGATGATAGAACCTGATTTCATCGCCTGTACAATACTCGTCAAAAATCATCGCCTTCATTTTGAAATCTCTGAAGATGTTTTGACTGATAGTTGTGCTCTGAAGTTTGTGGTCTTCGGTCAATAAACGTGGGACCCAACGGGCACAAACTTTTCGATAACCTAAGCCTTTTATAATTTCGTGCACGGCACTATGTCCTACTGCAAGTTTTGCAGCGATTTCATCCACAGTGATACGCCTATCTTCTCTAATGAGCTCATCAACTCTTTCCTTGTTGCATTCCGTGGAGGCAGTTCGGAGCGACCGCTACGAGGCTAATCTTGGATACTCGTTTTCCCATCTTTGAAATGTTTCACAGTCTCCTAACACTGCTAGCACCCATACAGATATCTCCATAGTCACGTTGAAGTCTGAGGTGAATTTCAGCAGCAGATTTTCCCTCTTTAACAAGGAATTCAATGACAATACGCTGGGATATTTAATAACTAAAGACGTCACAATATGGTAACATGTGGTGTAAAGCCTGTAGATTCCTATCCTGCAGTCCTTTTTGGTTACATTGTTGGAATTTGAATTTTAAAGATAGTTTGCTCACGACTTTCTGTATGGCCCTCGTACAAACACAAAAAATAATTTCCACATCCTGTACTTGTAATAAATATTTCAATCACGTTCAAATCAGCCTACCTGCAACATGCGAGAGTTTCAGGGACACTACTACGTGTTGTTGCATACCTACACACACTTGCTGAACAGCTGTGAAGGAATTCTTTCTTATACAGCGCCACCTAAATAACTTTTGAAGAACTCAGAAATCATATTACCGGTTTAGTAGAATATAGCCCCAACTCTCGTTTTAAATGGAATACTCAACAATTATTTTACATTTTTAAATAATTCTTGCTCTTTTGTCCCTGCTTTAAGTTAGAAGCACTAAAAATAGAAAACATTTATTGAATTTTTGTGAAGCAAAATTAATTACAATTATAATATGAGCAGTAAATAATAAAACACACTATCCCTTGTTTGTAAAAGATATGTGGGAAAATAAATGTGTCAGAGCAAGTTATGGAGGGAATTTAAAATGCTGCAATATCTTAATTTACATATTTTGTAGACCCCAAGTCTTGGCGCTATTGACAAACATTTTAGTATTGTTCCTCTCGAAGAAAACTGTTGGTTGCATAATATGGTCGCGCTGAATGATTGCGGTCGGAAGTTAAAATCGTCACAGTGGCTGCATCGCTTCACGCTTCCTAACCCCACATTATAACCGGCGTTCGATAATATTAGGGATAAAAAAGGGAAAGCTGTAATGTATGCACGTAGCTTTTCTGTGTATTTTTATGCTTTTGGTACCTAGGTGCATAACTTTTGAGAATTGAGAGACCTCCTGTTCATGACCCCAGTCACCCCTACCTAATGAAATCTGTGCACGCCAGTGGCACTGGCGAGACATGGGATTCAGAATAAATGAAAATATAATTTGTTATAAATATGTCTCTGTAATGCTATCATAAAATGTTTTCGTGTTCAAAGTTATATCATGTGACTATCAGTGTAAGTGATATTCAAATTAAATTACATGAATTATTGATAAAATGTTACTTTCCCATGACTGACCCTTTTATAACTGTTGTAGATAAATATATAGCTCAATCCCGTTCTTTTTCCATGCAAAACTCTTTAAATTAAGTATTGACTTAAGAATGAATCAATGGTGTTTAACGCCCGTTTTTTACTACAGAAGCACCACAGGCGGCGTACATTGATGATACATAAGATGAAATGATATACCGAGAAATTATTTATTTTTAAGAAAGGAAACGTTCCAGGCCTAAGTTTAGGGTACTCTCCCACATTTGTCATTTATGAGGACTGAGGAAAACCTGTCGGAGAGAACGGTTCTGCGGAATTCGAACCCCAGACCTCCCGCTCACAAGTCCGGGCCTTAACGACCTCGGTCACCCGTGGCAGTAAGTATTGGCTTAGTGGACTTTCTCTCTTTCTTCATAATCGTTATAAGATAACGCGCGGTCCCGTTGCAGATGACAATTACGTAGAAATAAAAGAAAATCAGTTATAAATGAAGTTGCTAACCTGTCATCCGATTCGCGTTTTCACAATTAAGGGATTTTAAGAATGGGTTTTAAATATTATAAGTAATAGTGAATTACATTTTACTATTAGCGCCATGGGTAGCCGAGGCCGTTAAGGTGCGAACTCGTGAGCGGGAGGTCTGGGGTTCGCCGCCAGGACCGTTCTCCCCTTACTGAGGTTTTTTCCAGGTTTTCCTCAGTTCTCATAAATGGCAAAAGCCTGGGAGGTACTCTAAATTCAGGTCTGGAACGTTTCTTTCCTTAAAAAAAATCCTTTCCCAAGTTATTTCATCTCATGTATCATCAGTGTCCACCGCCTGTGGTGCCACAGTAGTAAAAACGGACGTTAAACGCTACTCAAAAAAGATTTTTAAAATAAAATAGATGCATCATTACATATTACTGCAATATAAAATAGCGATTTATTATCCTTTAAATTGACTTTACCTCTCGCCGTCTGAAAAGTCACTACTACGCTTGCGCAAGATAAGCTAAGACAGCTCACTAGTTAAATCAATTCGCCAGCAAAAATGAATATACGAGACAATAGACCAATTTTGGATAGGCTGAGCATTTCAGGCTTAATGGGCACTTAGCCCCTGGTGCATTGTTACAGGAAGTGCCACTTTCACTGAAAGCATGAAAGTAAACAAATAAGAATTAAAATTAATTATTTAACATAATTTTGTTAAATTTGCATTTACAGACTGTTTAACAAACTAATTCCTATTAGCAATTTCTATTGCGGGAATAAAATAGACCTTAGTTGCTTATAAAAATTATATAGCAGTCAGAAATTAAATGTACACTCACGTAAATATTAAAACTTTGCCTAAACTTCACGTACAGGCCATATAATCAATACACGCTATTGTGAAGCAACATTCTGTTAGTTACTCTGGTGTCACAGGCAACACACGAAAACGGAAAGAGTGTTGAGCTGCAGCGGAAGAGGCACAAAAACCTTTTAAAAGACGTAATAGAGGAAGAGGCGTTGATAATTTTTATTTATGAGGCAGCAGCAGTAGGCGGGGAAAATAGAATAACAAGGGAGCACTTCTTTAGTCGGGAAGTTTGTATTTCCGCAACAAATAACTACATACAGAAATTAACCGGAAAATGGTGTAACACTGGGTTTGTTGAGAAAATGAAGAAAGTACCTCTGCAATTCAATACATTTACATCAGCGGTAAGCAGCTTTGTTGATTGGCTTATTTGCGGACGCTCTTTAATATCAAAGATCATCAGTGTCCCATTCAATTCAGGTCGTGGAACAGCCGATAAATTTTTCTCAGAAATCTCTTTCTTCAGGCTTGAGGTTCTTTATCGTGCCGTAAATGTACGACACGGGACCCACGGCTTTACTTCCCTTCCGAAGAAAGTCATACTTAGGATTTTTATGCCCTAAAAAATCCATTGATCCTGGCCGAGATTGAACCCGCGTTCTTGGGATTAGGAGTATGGTTACCACTACACCACCAGAACCGACACAAAAATGAGATGGCCGCCGACAGGCCCCCAAAGGATTTGAACCCGGGATCGCTGAATGCGAAAGCCAAGCTTAGCCCCAGAACCATACTGCTCGGTAAAGTACAAGTGCAGGGAAGGGGAAGAAAAAAAAAAACCGGAATTCTACTAATAACGTATTAGTATTAACGTAGTGGGTACTGCAACGACTATTGGCATATCAGTCGAAATATCTCTACGGAGTTCTTGTTCACCTTTGATTCCAAAATATCCATCATCAGGTTGCGATGTAATATCGTCTTAAAAATACATTGGCAATGTCTGTTATATAATCACTTTTATTTATGATGAAGTGTTCAATTTGAACTAACAGGCGAAAATCAAGAAGACATTAAATTTAAACAATTGTTTTAAAAGCATTAGACGGTACGTAATTTTAGGAGTGGCATATATGCAAGGAACAGTTTCAGAAAAGAAATGTACCTTTGAGTGGTAACTATGGATGTTGTAACTGAAGATATTCCCAAAATTCCCAAAAGTGTGTCTTAAGTGTAATTGATATGTGAGAGGGTATATGCCAGGCGAAAAGGCGAAAAGTCAACAGCATAGTGTTAACGGCATTCAAGGTGACAAAGTTTCTTGCATAAAACAAACACACACAATAAAATGAAATTATGCATTTGAAGATAAAAGTAATTTGTTTTATAGCCTACAACTGGTGAATCTGCTTTTGACATTTCTTCAAGAAAGCGAATCAATTGTTCATAACTGGAATGAAATAATGACTAATGAGAAGTGAATAATTTGACAGAATGTTCAGATATTAACCGCATAATCGTCTTGTAACTGCTTGAAGCAAATTCCTCACAAACAATAGTGGTATCTTTTGTCAAATTTAGCGTCTTCAAATAAAAAAGTACTCCTTTGAAACATTGAGAGAGCTCAGCCCCGTGCAAAAACTTTGAGAAGGGCCTAGGAGTCAGCGTCTATGTCCTTAAACATACCATGTAGCAGTTTTTGATCACCATATTATAATGGGCCGTTCACGACGATGCCATCGCGCCTACCACTGCTCCCCGGCTTTATCAAGCATGAAATAGGCAAGCCCACGCAATGGCGGGAAGCGCATTAAGAACCAGTGCGCGAATCTCGTGGGAGAGATGATGACAGACAGCACTTGGCTGACCTTGCCATTCTGCTATTCTTGTAACTACCTCCACAGTTCCAAATGATTTGCTAACAAGGAAGCTCCAGGAAACAGCTGAGCAAGCATCGCTTATTCTGTGCAGCACTCGGGTGTGTATACAACAATCTAATAGCATTGCTGGCTTTCCTTTGTGTCCAGATCGTGCCGTTCCTCACTGAGGCAAAGGCGGCTCGTTTGTAAAACGTTTTTCAACTGCCGTTGTTTTAGTTACTAATACTTTTACAACCATTTTATTAAAAAATAAATAAATAATACTTACGAGAGTAGGTCTCTAAGTTTCCGGCCTAACCACATTGTAGCTATGATAAAGACAAATACTTTATTCCACTTTTCAATATAGCTTTATTTCAATACACACCTCACATCTTTGAATAACAGTCAGAAAAAATGGGCATAAACAGCATTTATCATTTCTTTGTCAAACTTAAATTTCCTTCTTCGAAGGCACTTCTTGAGTTTTGAGAGGAGGAAATAGTCACTGGGAGCTAGATCTGGGCTGTAGGGTGGATGATCGATCTCCTTGAAGCCACATTTCTTCACAGCTTCCTTTGCAACAAGAGCTGTGTGCACAGGCGCGTTGTCATGCAGAAGGCGTACACCACCACTCAGCTTACCTCGCCTTTTCTCTTTGGTGAAAGCACGTAGTCTGTGCAGCAGGCCAGCATAGTACTCCCCATTCACTGTGGTGTTCCTCTCCTTGAAGTCAATGAAGAGTATTCCTTCACAGTCCCAAACGATTGTGATCATGATCTTTTTAGTTGACTGAGTGACCTTGGGCTTTAGAGGCGGTGCTTCGCCAGGTTTACGCCTGCCACTCCATTGATTCTCTTTTGGACAAGGGATCATAGTAGAGGACCATGTACCAATGGTTTGCAGAACTTCTCTCTCGTTGCCACGTTAGATCTCCGAAAGTGCCTGACAACAGTTCTTCTAATTATTCATGAACATTTAAACTTAGGTCAAGAACGATATTTTCAGAAGTGAGCACCTCCAAGGGCCGACCTGCACGCACTTCGTCTTCAATGTTTTCTCGACCCATTCGAATAAGTTTGGCCCATTCTTTTACGGTAGAATATGAGGGGGATGCTTCTCCATATACACCGTCCAATGGCTGTTTAATTTCATTTGGAGTAAGTCCTCCTTTTGTGAAGAACTTAATAACAAGTCGATACTCCATTTTGAACATATCACAATCTTCTACATATAGCCTTCTTTATGCAACTATATCTGAACAAATGAACACAGCGGAACGGAAGTTACAATTGCACATATTTACTTAACAGATTTGGTATGACACCAAATAAGGCTTTTTTGAAGGCGATAATCCTTATTGGCGAAGTCGGGAACTTATGGACCTACCTTCAGATGTAAAAAAAAAACTTGAAGAAACAATAGAAAATTCTATTCTTGAATTGTAAATATTTCTGTGATGGAGAAAAGTCTTAGTTTTTGAAATAATCAAAACTGAAATATTTATAACATATTACAAATGCAGAACAGCTCTTAAAAGGAAAAGAAATTTGTAGATCAGTGTAAGGTCTACCCCGTCGCTCTCTCATTAGCACGGCGCAGCATGAGTTCGCGAAAGAATATTTGATAACTCGGAAATAAGAAAGTCATGGAAAGGTCAGTATGCCCAACATTACGGTTGAACAAGTAATGAGAACTTAAAAATATTTAACATTATTGAATCATTGTAAAAATTAAAAAAATGTCCATCCAAGAGAATGGACTTTACAGAAGTGCACATTACGGTAATAAATAAAATAGCAAGGAGCAGGGACATTTTCGACCTCATCAATTATATTTATAACACATTAAAGAATATTCAACTTATTTCCCTATCACGAAACAAGAGAAAATTACATTAAACAAGAATTCACCTAAACACGATAAAGCATAAGGAATATTAAAGTTCTCTGGTAGTTGGAAATCGATATCAGCAGGATGTTTTTTCGATATCATCGTGCTAATCCATGCTTTGTTTATACATAATAACCACTTTTAATAGGAAATTATGTATAAATAAAAAATAGATTAACCCATCGCTCTGCTGATTTCCCTTAAACCATATTTAATCAGAAATATTACAATATAATATTTTCAGAAAGCATATAAAGGAAAATTTCCAAAGGTTCAACCCTAAAACTAAAAAAGGAACAATTTCTTACCTACTTTCATCAAATAATTACCCCCCCCAAAAAAAAACAATGACGGAATGTGCCAAAGGAATTTTAATAAATACAACCATAATGAAAAGAGACCTTCTTTGTTTAACTCTCTGCAAAACAAATCAAAGAAATATAAAAGAATACAATTAAAAATTCAGCAATTTTACACGCAAGCCCCCCAAAGCAAAATACATATACGTAGATACATTAAAAAAAACATTTACCCAAAGGAATTCCACATCTGGAGATACAGCATTTAAGCATTACTTAGATGCCTAAATACCTGGATCACTGAATGAATGAAGGTGAAGTTAGCCGCTGCCCTAACGAATTTAGAAAGTCACTTCAGAAAGGAGGCATCTTTTACGTCTTATGGAAATATTACATGAATAAGGATTAAGTAAAATGGGCGCCTCCAAGTGTACCCAAAGATTTCAAGAAATGTATCACTCTAGAAAATAAATGGATAAAAGGGATAAAACAATGATTACAGGCGAGTGGGGTTCCATACTTCAAGGCAACTCCCTAAAACTGCTCAGTGTTTAGGAATGGAAAAGTACTCAGTCTGGTTACCTCTACGAAATCGCAAACTACGCTTTTTGTGTATTGTAAGAGTAAACAGTAGATTGGTTTTAGGTTAATGTTGTTCTTTACTGGAGTGGAGACCTGAAAACTCTCTTTAGGCTAGGCTAACCCTCAAGAATTTGAACCCAATTTATGATGTCTTGCTTCTCAGTAGTAGTTACATATATGCAAAGCTAAAAGTGATATTTGGGAAAGAAATCCGTAAAACTGCGGGGAAAATGCAACTGGGGAAGATCTGTTTTGAAGAGAATACAAATTATGTGAAATGACTAGAAAATGACCTTTTTTTAACTGAGAATACATTCACAGTCGGTACTTGCAACGTCATGATGTAACGTCGGTCCTGGTGGTATAGTGGTTACCATACTTGCCTCCTAAACTCAAGATCGCGGGTTCGAACCCGGCCAGGACCGATGGTTTTTTTTCGGGCGTAAAAATCCTAAGTATGACTTCCTTCGGAAGGGAAGTTAAGCCGTGGGTCCCGTGTCGTACATTTACGGCACGAAAAAGAACCTCAAGCCTGAAAGAGAGGCCTCTGAGCAAAATTTGTCGGCCGTTTCACGCCCTGCGTTGAATGGGACGCTGATGACCTGAGATGTTAAAGAGCGTCCATTAAAAAAAAAAAAAAAAAAAAAAAAAAAAAAAAAAAAAAGGAACTGACGAAGCTCTCTGCAATGCCTGAAAACCAAAAGAAACCTTTACAGTATCAAAGCGATTTATGAATTTAAGGACAGTCCCAAAGAGTGGAGACAGAATGCATAATGGAGTGTGTAACTAGCAACAGATCTATGTAAAACACACGTTTGGGCGTCACAAGTGCATCAGCTGAACTCAACTTGCAATTTTTTTTACATGGTAGGTAGGAACAGACACTTGCGGAATCAGCATAATAAAAAGATAAGGATAGAAGGCGGTGTTTTGGCAATACGGGAAAAGCCTGCATTATCTTTATTTCCCTTGGGCTTAGAGAAGGCAGTCATTGAAACACTGAGGAATTCTTTCATGTGGATGATAGCTCAGTAAATACGAAATTTCCATATATTAAAATTTACATGACCGCAGGCTGGTGAAATCATTTGTTCAAGAAGCTACTTTTGAGGTTGCATTGCTTTATGAGACCAACTCCGCTTCCAAAAGTATATGGGTAATGCTTCTGATTTCATTGTTAATGTTTTATTTTCATTTCGAAACACTTGTGCTAATTTCGGGAGTGGTTCAGGATTTTCGCCATTTTCGTCAATTAATTTTTTTTTCTTTGTTAAAACTGTACATTTTTGTACTTACTTTTTTTGCACAGAATTTGTGAAATAAAAAGAAAGAAAGAAAGAAAGAAAGAAAGAAAGAAAGAAAGAAAGAAAGAAAGGAAAACCTAAATTAAAAACAAATATACCTCTTAAATAAGGTATTATTAATCATAAAATCAAAGCCAAAAACAAGAAAAAATAGGACAAATATAATACAACAGTTAGGTAATTAGAAACTAAAGGAATTCTATACCCCAATATCCTGAACTACATTATAAAAGAAGTCATTAAATTTAAAAGTAAAGATAGCCGTAGGCACAAACGAGCAGCTGTTGAGCATGGTTGAAAGAGCGAAAGATCCTGTCACTCCCCTAACAATCCATTTAAATCAAATGCTAATACCGGAGAGGGTATAATAAACAGTTAAAAAAGAAGAAGAAGAAGAAGGCGACGAAGAAGAAGAAGACGACAACGGATAAGAAGAAGAAGAAGGAGGAGGAGGAGGAGGAGCAGCAGAAGAAGAAGAAGAAGAAGGAGGAGGAGGAGGAGGAAGAAGAAGAAGAAGAAGGAAAAGAAGAAGGAGGAGGAGGAGAAAAAGGAGGAGGAAGAAGAAGAACAAGAAGAAGAATGAATTTAAACCGAAAGCCAATGAAATGATCCAAGCTACATGAAATTTTTTAAAATTAAAAATTTAGTGGTCAAATATTGTCACAAAAAAGAAGAAAAAATTAGACATTAAAAACAGCCCGTTTCCAAATCTTGCGTTTATGAAAAATTGAACAAATGCAAGGTGGAACATTGCATTTAATTTTCTTTCGTTTACAACGTGCTGGCCTTTTGTTTTCCTCTTGAGCTCTCTCTGGAGGCTCTTAAAATGTGAGTATAGCATCATCATCACGGCACTTGTGATAATGGCCTGTTGCTAGAGAATGTGTGGGTGGCATTGTTCTGCAACGACAAAGGTAGAACTTGTGCCGTTTAAGATAGCAATGTTTGCCTTGAGGCTGGAGAAGGGGGAATGTTTAGCTGCCGCAAAACCAGTTATAAAGTCTATGGAGCAGAAATTAATAAAGCAACCTTTGCGGGGAAACGCATGTAGTGTTCTCTTTAACATAAACAGTAAACGGTTAGGAAGTCGTAGATTGATAATTAATAAAGGTTTATTGGGATTAATACCTAGAATGGCTTTATGGTGATTTTTGTTATTATGTAATTGTTACAGCCCACGCTTTCATTATAATTTTTTTCATGGTTATATAAGTTAAATTATAATTGCAATGAAGGCCAGAGTACTTTTAAAATAGTGCTGAATTGCCTGCGCAGAGATTGCCTGGATTGTACAATATTTTTTTGTTACCAACATATAAGACAAAAATATTTTTCTACACTATTTGAAGATATTTATTTCAGCTATTTTCTACATAAAAACATTTTTCCTTAAAAATATCAGGTATCTTGATCATACAAGGATGGTTTGATTAAAGCCCCTCTATTATACAAACATGGACACGCCTTCCGGCGGTATTTGCAGCCAACCGAGCTCCGTGATTGGTTCGCCAGTATCAGCCGCCATTTTGGGCCTGATGTCTGTGTGTTGTGCCACATGCTTATATGGAGAACATTTTAAAATTTTTATTTTAATTATTTAATATACTTGGGTGCTGTGCATTTGGTTGTACAACTAGGAGAGGGGGAGACGTTATGTTATATCGCATTCAAGGTTTAATTTGACATGTAAACTGCATTTAAAATAACTTATGTAATGTAATAAAATATTTGTCAACACGGTTACGTTGTATTTAGCAGCGACTATTACTAAGTGTATTATACTTACAATATTATTACTGTATTACAGTATACTCCGCCTTATTCTCGAATACATTTGCCATAGCTTTCAAAAATTAGATGAATGTATGTAATTTGTGGAGGTGCTATGCTTTTTTTTACATGAAAATGTTTGCCACAGGCATGTAGTTCATTTGCAATGCCACTATTGCAGAAAAAGCAATTTAAAAAATACATCATGCTACTATAAGATAACTAAATGCACTTTCATGATTGCAAAAGGAATAGAAAATGCAGATCAATGGATTATGGACAGTTTAAACTTTCAGGTATATCATTTAGTTTATTTATCTCTTGTTTTCACATACCAATTAAAAATATTGGTTTCTGGTTGTCATAGCCATTCCCAATGGACCAATTTCGAGCAGAGAAATGTTAAACTACAAAAAGTTTTTGTTCCTAAATGAATTTGGTAGGAAGCCCTCTAAGCTCTATAATTCTTATAATTCATTCTTAACTGACAGGTTAACTGTAGGCTTTATACAGTTTATGTCAACACTAATATAATAAATGCACTACAACCAATAATTTAAATACTGAATAGCAAAATAAAATGAGAAATTCTTATTTTAATTTTCACGTGTTAAAAGGACGTAATTCATAAGACCTACATGTAATATTGTGATTTCTATTTTAACCGATGACAGCCTTTTCCTCTGCCGGCAAATGATCGTCATTGAGTTCGGATGCTGTACTACGCGAAAGTGCCATAGCTATAACTGACACGTCTCAAAAGTATGCGTTTTCTGTATGACCTAGGCCGTCTAACGCAAAAAGAAGAACTTGAGCAGACACAGAAGGTATCATTCAACAGTATAACACAAATATTTTAGGAATTAACTGTATGACAATTGAGTAAAACGACAGAAACTTAACACGTAGACTTATGGGTTAGACCCAACATGGAGCGTGTCCATACTTGTATAATAGAGGACTTAGGTTTGATAAGTAACTTCGTACGCCTACCAATGCAGCGAAACTGCAATATTTGTATATTAATTTGGTCATTAAGTTTGCATTCTATGTATGGTCACAAGTCATTCTGGTGTTAAACTCCAAAATGTGCTGCGAGACCAGGAATCGTTGATAAAAGTCCATAAGTTTTGGCTGATAGACTGAATGATGACTTCGGTTTTTGAAACCGCAGATTTTTTTTCTTAATTGACTAATTGAAGACACTGGAGAACACCACGCATCACTTTTAGAGAGAATGAAAACAGCGATAGCTGAAAAACATCCGGGAATGGCCAAGAAGAAAGGTGTTTTTTCACTGTGGTATAAGTTCATATGCGTGAATAAGAGTCCTTTGTGTGGATCGAAAACATAAACAGATTTCAAGAATTGTCCTGACACTTAGTATGTTCAAATCTCGTCTTTCAGGACAAATTGACCGAACTGAAATTTGAAATGCTTCCGCATCCACCCTATTCCCTTGATCTCGCTCCCATGAATTACCATCCTGATACTTGCAACTTTTCTGGTTAAAGACAAATTTAAGTATAATGAAGAGATAGTATGAGGTAAACAGCACTTTGAGGGTCTTCCACGAGGGAATCACGACCCTGAGGAAACATTGGAACTATGTTGAACTTCGAAGGGGAATATACCGAAAAATGAAGTACGTTGTAAGACTGAACTGGTTCTCTAATTTTAAACCAAGTTACTTATCAAACCACCCTCGTATAAGCATTTTATAACTCTTGCAATAACAGCATCTCGCTATCAAATTTTGTTGCCAGCTTTCTTCCTTCAGCTTTGGGGAGGGGGAAAATGCTTGGAGCAATGTATTCGCTAAAATTAAAACATTTTCGCATACATTTAATGAAAACGAAGATAAGAGCTCTTGAAGTTTAATGCCTAAATTTGCTAGACATTATTAGACTCTGTGCAGGAAAACAGTACAATAGAAAAGCAAACGAGAGAGCTTGTTCTTTTCTCCCTTTCACGTGAACCAAGAAAATGGTTGGTCATTCATCATGCCCTCATCCTTCTCATTTAACACGTGTAAGCGAACTGCTAAATGTAAATTATACAAGATTAAATACTAGCATCAAAAATGACTTTATTATTATTTTTTTTTTTATGGATTAACACCTTATGTAAATATTATTTACACAGCGGCAAAATACCCATTAAGGCTGCAAGGTTGAAGTTGCCCAAAAATGGTGTGTTGGCCAGCATATGTTAATTTTTATTAATGAATTGAAATATTTCCATATTTAAAGTACTGCACGGTCTGTGACGTAGATAAGTGATTGCCAATAATGTGGTAGAAGCGCAAGCTCATAAGTTATTTTTCTTGTTACTGTCAGGCAATAATAAAGGGTGTATTTCATTAAGTTTTCGATGCTGTGTAGAATAGCCTTGGGATCAGATCTGTTGATCTGCCCTCTTCTGAGATTTTGTAGATCTGAAGTCCAGCAGAAGGACCGGAATGCCGATGATGCCATTTTAACATATAATACCTCGTTATTTTTGCCCATATTGTGATAACATGGAATGATATAATTGTTTGTTTTAACAGTAAATGCCATTAACTATGACTTAAAACTGTAAGCCATGTGACTTAGTTTTAAATCATTTTAAAACTAATTCTTAAACTTTCTTAACAGTATTTTAGTTTATGGGGAACCGCGGACCGTATGATAGGTTGATAACTCTTCATTTACGATCGATTTCCCTTCTATTTCTACGTAATTATCAACTAAAACGGAACGGCGCAGTATTTTACAAGAATTAGAGAGAATGGCGTAATATAAAGTTCAATGTGACCTCAAGAATTAATTTCAAGAGTGACAGATGTATATGCATAGAAAAGGGGCCAGAGAATTCAGTTTATGTGCGAGGGTAGGTCCATAAGTTTCCAGCTTCGCCGATAAGAATTATCGCCTTCACAAAACCCTTATCTGATGTCATACCTTATCTGTTAAATAGATAACTGCAGCTGTAACTTCCGCTATGCTGCGTTCAGTTCAGATATAGTTGCATAAAGAAGGCTATGTGTAGAAGATTGTGACATGTTCAAAATGGAGTATCAAGCTGTTACTAAGTTCTTCACAAAAGAAGGACTTACTCCAAATGAAATTAAACCGAAAATGAAACTGTGGCCCTCTACTATGATTCCTTTTCCAAAATAGAATCAATGGTTAGGGCAAGATGCCTAGACTTCTTTCCTCAGTCCAAAAGCAGCGAGTCAGGCATTATTGCATCTCTGCCGTGGATATGAGAGAGAGAGAGAAGTTCTACAAACCATTGTTACAGGAGATGAAACAATAGTCCTCTACTATGATCCTTGTCCAAAAGGGAATCAGTGGAGTGGCGAAGCACCACCTCTAAAGGCCAAGGTCACTCAGCCAACCAAGAAGATCATGGCCACGATCTTTTGAGACTGTGAAGGAATAATCTTCATTGACTTCAGTAAATGAGGAGTATCATGCTGGCCTACTACACAGACTACGTGCTTCCATCAAAGAGAAAAGGCAAGGAAAGCTGAGTGGTGGTGTGCGCCTTCTTTACGACATCGCACCTGTGCACACAGCTTTTGTTGCAAAGAAAGCTGTGAAGAAATGTGGCTTCAAGGAGATCGACCATCCACCCTACTGCCCAGATCTAGCTCCTAACGAATTTCCTCTCCTCAAAACTCAAGAAGGACCTTCGAGGAAGGAAATTTAAGTGTGATGTAGAAGTGATAGATGCTGTTAAAGCCGATTTTGCAGACAAGACTTCTGACTATTGGGGGGGGGGGGGATTGAAATGTTAATTCAAAGATGTGAGAAGTGTATTGCAATAAAGGGTAACTATATTTAAAAGTGAAATATAGATTTTGTCTTTATCATACCTAGATAATGGTTAGGCCGGAAACTTATGGATCTACCCTCGTATGTACATACTGATTATAGAATGAGTATGGATCACGAACTTTATTTAAACATTTTATAACATACAAAGCCTTGTTTTTTTATTTTATTTAATTTATTTATTTGTTTATTTTTTGTATATCTGGTATGAATTACATTTGCCATTGCTGTTTATGTCCTATGCTATTATTTATTTAATTTTTACAATTTTCTCTTCTCGAGGGCAATTCGCATTTGATGAACTATTCTTTTGTAGTTAAATTTAAGAAGAGACATTTGAAATTATTTATATCCGTAACATAAAAACGATGTAATAAATGCAGTCTATAACTTTAAAATAAAAATGTCTACCATGTGCAGCGTGCTTTAATTTTGTACTGTTTTTTATGTTTTTATGTTTTTAGTTTTATCTGCATATATCTTAATTTTTACGACATAGAATTTTGCCTTGCAGTGATTACTGAATGGAAGCTCATATTTGTTTCCGGAATCCAATATAATAATCATTAATATACAATAAGAACATCCTATCTCAAGACTTGCCATGCAACTGATGCTTTCGAACTCAACGCAAAAACACTGGCAGTGCTTTTTATATTCCTTTCGTGTGCACAAAATAATGGAGCCTAACTGTGATCCTCATTATGTATGCAGTGTGATATACACGATTTGTTCACAATGATGCACACCTGCTTGCCAGGAAGCGGTTTATGTAGTTACGTCATTGCGTTATTTTTAGCATTTAACCTCTCCTTGGGTCAAATTTCAGGCATTCCAAGAAATGTTTTGGAGTGTCTACAGCGCACTTCGCTACAGCCTAAGTACGTACCGTAATGATGAAAATGCAAATTGAATATACGGTTTTCATTTTATTCCAAGGGAGATCTAACATAAGCATAATAAGGTGTGAAATGCTTTAAGTAATTTAAGAATAGGAGAGAGATGTTTATCTACATAACATTCAAACATTTTTTTCTCAGCATACCGCAGTTTCTTTTTTATTTTGTAAAGAGTAAACAGACTTTTGGAAAACTTTGCCCTCTAAGGCTTCTTTAAAAGGTCTGCGGTTGTAGTAACAAATCGGGGTTGTAACGTAATGTTTCCCAAGTGTCTTCCGTAGTGATAGTGTATGGTTTCTTGCATTGTGAAGGAAAAGAAAGGCTTCTTTAACTTTTCTAAAAATATTCATCTCCATCAGTGATTGAATCATATCAACATAATGCCCTTCAAGGACTAGACGAACTAAACGTACTACACGTTCCACTGTATTCTGTCCTAGTCGAAAGGTTGGCAGTCTGGGATGACGTTCTCTCACCTTTCTAACACATGCCACTTCAATCAGTGCATATCGCTTACGTTTGGGAAGCATCACTTTAAAGTGGTCTAAATGTACACACCTACGGGGTACTGCACTAGTGATGCTAAATATATTGAACAGCTATGCTATTACTCTAGGCATGTTAAGAACAATAATGTTTTCACATGTTCATTAACAACGAGGAGACAGATTTCCTACTGTTTCTTTCCAACGTTCATAATTTCTATGTCGTTCAGCACAGTCAATCTAAGCGTGTAAAGAAAAAATGAAAATGAACAACTTTTTACTGGTAGCAGCGATACAATGGTAAACCTTTAATTAACATTCTCAGAAAAACGAAACTATACATTTTTGCAGCCCATTTTTGCGTATAAATTAATAAACTATGAAATTTTGTCTCCAAAATTGAACATTTAGGTTAGGTAGGTCTTTCACTCTCTCTTATTTTTTTTCTTTGTTTTTCTTTTGTAAAGGGTATACAGCATTTTGAAACCATTTATTACCAAAACATAATATTACATTAAATACTCAGTAGTTATTTTATACAAATTCAAACAGCAATTACAGCAATCCAGGTAACCAGACAATGATAAAAACAAAAGAGAAAGGGTGGCCTCTGAGGTAATCAACATTGGTTTAAACTTTCCCCTCAGTATCTAAATTGATATGTTTTTTGTTTAAGTTAAATTTATTGTAAATAGTAGTTATTCATACTGGCATGTTTTGAAATGAAAGTTCTGTATATTGATTGAAATTCGGTTAATTAAATCACAGAATAGTAGGTTATCAGGGGGGACGAATGCTGGGGGTCTAGTGTTAGCCATAATTGCCTCGTAGACCCAAGAGTGCATTTTCAAACCGACCCAGAGTCTATAGATATTGGGGGGGGGGGGGCGTAAAATTCTAAGTAAGGCGATTTTATTATATTAGTGTTTAACGCCCGTTTTTACTACTGAGGAACCACATGCGGTTATGTAAGGCTTACTTTGGAAAGGTAAATAAAGCCTTTGGTTCCGTGGTAGATTTACGGCATGTAAAAGAATTTCAAGCCTGAAAGAAGAGGGCTCTGAGCAAAATTTATCGACCCTGAATTGAATGGAGCGCTGATGACCAGGGTGTTAAAGACGCTCTTAAATAAAACAAATGCGAGAATCACGTGAAAATTTTGACATGAGGAAGTGGTTTAAATGAGTCGAAGCCTTGTGCGCTTGCTCCATCTAGGGCAACAGTTTTCCGCTGGTTTGAATCATTTAAAGAGCGCCGAACTTCACTGCAAGACGAGGAGAGAAACATTTAAGGACGCGATGCAACCTTCCAGATTAGATCGCAAGCAGTGCCAAAAATCTGGCTCAGTCATCTTCATGTCAGGAAGGTTTCCTCCCATTGGGTGCCCCACAATTAGACAGAGGCACAAAAGTACACCCGCATCGAATGGTTTGAAGAAATGCTGCAGAGATTCGACAGAGGGGAGCTTAAGGCGTGTTTCTTGTCATCATGTGTGATGAATCATGGATTTACCAATTTGACCAGGAAACTAATGACAGCCGGCAGTTTGGATCTTTCCAGATTATGATCCACAACGAAAGTGGGGAGAGGCCGAAGTGTAGGAAGAAAACGGTGGCCACCACAATTCCTCTGGAGGAGCAAAGAACGGTTACTGCTAAATGTACATCACAGTCTGCCTGCAGATAGTTTTCGACAAGCTCCGAGAGCGCCGTCCAAGGACAGGACTGAGGAGGCCCTGATTCACCTCGACAACGCCTCCGCTCACACGGCTAATTTCAAAATCCAGTTCGTCGAGTCCACAGAGTCAGACTCATGACTCACCCTCCCTACAGTCCTAACCTGGCTCCGTGCGATTATTTTCTCTTCCCATTGGTAAACATCGAGCGTGGAAAGCGATTTTCCAGTCATGAGTAGACTGTGACTGCATATGAAAATGAGAGTTTCACCCTTGAGGAAAATGAATGGCAGGGGTGCTATAATAAGTAGTTTTAGAGGATGAGAAAATGTATAGAGTGTGGTGGAGAGCACTTTGAAAAGATACAACTTTCGTAGTGATCCTGGTAAATAAATACCTAAAATTGAATATCTTTCCTTGGAACTTTCAAATACAATACGGAAAACTGGATATTATGTTACAGCCAGTGTACATAAGCAGTAGTTGTCTTTCTTTTAGAGTACAGTCTTATGTGGGCGAGTGGGGCTTTAAAATGTGTTTAATACGCTTCGTAAGATTTTTGTTGCCTCTTGTTTAGTGTTGATTTGATTTATTTGCGGGAGCTCTTTATTAACTCAGGTAATCAGCGTTCTATTCAATTCAGACGTGAAACACCTGATAAATTTTTGCTCAGAGGTTTCTTCTTTCGGGCTTGAAGCCTTTTTACTTGCCATAAATCTACCCACAGCTTCACTTTTCTTAATAAGGAAGCCATACTTAGGATTTTTACATAAGAAAAAAATCCACCAACCCTGGCTGGGATTGAACGAGCGGTATTAGGTCTACGAGGCAAGTATGAGAGTAGATCCAAAAGCTTCCGGCCTCGTCGATAAGGATTATCGCCTTCACAAAATCGTTATCTGGTATCATACCTTATCTGTTAAGTGTATAATTGCAGGTAACTTCCGCTCCGCTTAGTTCAGTTCAGATGTAGAGTTGCATAAAGAAGGCTATGTGTAGAAGTTTGTAACAGGCTCAAAATGGAGTTTCAAGCTGTTACAAAAGAAGGACTTACTTCAAATGAAATTTAATAGGGATTGGACGGTGTATATGGGGAAGCATCCCCTCATATTCCACCGTAAAAGACTGGGCCAAACTTTTTCGAATGGGTCGAGAAAGCATTGAAGACGAAGAGCATGCAGGTCGGCTCTTGGAGGTACTTACTCCTGAAAACGACCGCCACGAGTGGCCGAGGTTGCTAAGGCGCTGACTCGTGAGGGAAGGTCTGGGGTTCGTATTCCGCCAGGACCGTCCTCCTTTTTTTTCCAGGTTTTCCTCAGTCCTCATAAATGGCAATTGCCTGGAAGGTACCCTAATTTTAGGCCTGGAACGTTTCCTTCCTTAAAAAGTACTTTCTCATTTCATCTTATGTATCATCAGTGTCCACCGCCTGTGGTGCCTCAGTGGTAAAAAGAAGGCAAGTATGGTTGCCACTACACCACCAGGACCGACCTTTTGTTCTTTACTTATCTATATCGCTTTTTCATTTTGAGGTTTTTAAACGCTCATTAAGAGGGAAGAGCGCTGAAATTTGTTAAAGTTACATTTTAAAATACGTTTTTGCTGGCATTTATTTTTTCTTATCTTTTTACATGCAGAATTTTCTACACAATGGAGTGTTTATCCAAATTTCTTCAGATTTTCTAAATCAAATCCGAATCAAAAACGGTCTTATAAATTACAGTTCTAGAGCTATATAATAATTAATTTGATGATTTATTAAAAATGCAATTAAAATGCAGGACTTTCTTTCTGTGTAACTCCAGGACCGTACCAAAAAAAAAAAAAAAAAAAAAAGCGTTTAATGGTCATTTGTTTTATCAAAATTAAGTGAACTTGTTAACATTTTTATTTGGTCAACATTATAAATTCTGCTTCGTGTGGAAAAATTACTGTATTTGCATATAAAAATAATCAAATATTTTTTCAGAAAACTATTTCAACGTGAATTTTTGACGGTTTCAAAAATTTCGCTTGAAAACTGCAAGATTTTTTAATTTCATTTGTGCATAGCTTGTAGGTAAATTTTTCAATTTCCAAAGCATTAACAATTATTATTGTTATTATTGTTGTTGCCTTTAATTGCGAAACTTATCTCAGAATTCGTGCTTAAAAATGGCCATGTGTCTGTACGCAAGACATATAATAACTTCGGGAACAAAGAAAGCAAAAGTTAATCCTGCTGAAGTTTGGAGAGCTTGGCGAACGCTCCGCTGCTCTTCCGCACCCAAAAGGGCGCCCCTCCTCTAGAGAAGGACAGCCAGCCAGCCAGATCCGGATGCGGGCACTTAAAGGTTAGTCCTGTTTATTGTCGAGCAGGTGAAGAACCACCCTTGCTGGCAGACTTGAAGATCTTGTCAGTCAAGAGGAAGCAGTCTTTCAGACAATTTTAATACTGTAAAGCACGATTCTCGCGTGGTAAGAGTATAGGGAATTAGGCAATACGAAACTAATGAAATATTTTACCAGTTAAGTGCCTTTCCATCGATGGATTATCTTGAGAAAGAAATATAGGCGGGAGTCCGATCTGGAAGACACGACTTTAAAGTCATTGCAGTAGTGCAATAAAAAATGTTAAAATTTGTTTATAGCGCAAGTAAAGGTATGGTGTCGTAATCGGGTTCTCTTCCTTCCGTATTTCATATTTTCTTCACTATATGGAGTGGATACGATCAATCGACAAGCTTTAGAGGCTCGGGGATGTTGGCTGAGTGTTTTGATATAAGTAACCCATGGTCTCCGATATAGTATTATTATTATTATAGAGTAATTTGATATTGATTGAATTGTTGATATTTTATTATGAACCTTAGGAGAGGTGCCCCAGTTAAGCTCGAACAACCTTGAATGGTTCGTATGCAGCAACAATTTTTAACGCAGACGCGCATTCTCCATGTGAATCTGGAGTCATTTGTATAGTCCCTGCAAGAGTTGTTGAATTTTCCGACGTTGATTATAGTTTATCAATGGTAACGATTACTTATCTCTATAACAGTGGGTTCCCACCTGAAGTTCAAATTGCCAAACAAATTCAAAAGAAAGCGATTACAGCGAAAACAACTTCAGCAATCCAGTAACCCCATCAACACAGAGGTGCCTTGCCAACCGCTCAGCAACATTCAAAAGCACATGGGCATGCCTTGAGAGGGCAGCACATAAAGGAACGCTTCATCAATGCCAGAAAATTGCATGAACGCATCGGGCCGGTGACCAATGACAATGAGTGGTTTTTCAGGATGATGTTTGGGTATTTTCGGATGACACAAATCGATGCGTACTATTTGCTACCGTTCAACGGGCCAACGGATATACCTACGGAAAAACAAAGCGAAGTTCATCAAGGGGTTTGTGGTGGTTGCTGTTAATTGCTTTCGGGGACGGCTCAGGATTCACAGGTAGATGCAGGCTACTTCCAGAAGAACGTCATGGACCTCATTTAGACGAAGAAATTTCTCGGTTGTATGGTGGTGACGCCTGTAACGTTTGGATTTGCATCCATAAAGCGTTCAGTTACACTACCAGACCATCCCTCATCTACTACCACTATTAGAAATGTTACATCTGACGCCTTTTAGACCAACATTGTTACTGGTCCTAAAAGAGGATGTTCCAGACAGAAGACTTCAATTCTGTGAGTGCTCTCTGATCCGAAGAGAAAGTGAAAAGCAATTTTATGATCTGATGAAGCTTGCTTTACGTTAAATGGAAGAGTTAACATGATAATTATGTGTACTGAGTTTCCGAAAATGTACCTTTTGTAATTAAAGAGGAATGAAACGTTCCTGGTTTGGGCAAATGTATGCATAGATTTTTTTTTTTTTTGATTGATTTATTTAAGGACGCTCTTTAACAGCTCAGGTCATCAGCGTCCCATTCAACTCAGGGCGTGAAACGGCCGACAAATTTTGCTCAGAGGCCTCTCTTTCAGGCTTGAGGTTCTTTTTCGTGCCGCAAATGTACGACACGGGACCCACGGCTTTACTTCCCTTCCGAAGGAAGCCATACTTAGGATTTTTACGCCCGAAAAAATCCATCGGTCCTGGCCGGGATCGAACCCGCGTATGTATGCATAGAAGGAGTATGAAACCATGGCTGCAATAAGTACCTTCACATGTTAAGAATTATCCAACAGTCGCGCATTTGAAGCAGTAAGAAACAACCTTATTTGGCAACCAGACGGTGCTCCACCGCACTGTCCTACATTTTTGAACAAAGTTCGAAAGGTGTGGTACAATCATTTGATCGCCGAGACCACCGGACTTCATACCGTGTAATTTTTCAATATGGGGGATATTGGAAGGACAAAGTTGTTGCTTTAAAAAAAAAAAAAAAAAAAAAAAAAAAACCTCAGCATTTAAATGATTTGATTGAACAAGAATTTGAAAACATTTTTGTTAATGATAGAGATATGTGGTGCAAAATGTGTTAATCAGTGTTTGAATGACAACAGGTTAGTTAACTGACTTATGCCGCACCCTATACATAGTAAATCAACAATAGAATTCCAGAGTGACTGTGTACTTAGGACGTAGAAGTTGTGGAATCTAATTATGTAATTACATGTACAAAAGTTGGAAGTTTTTCTCATATTTTCAATCTTTCTGTGGGATATACTGCAATCACACGAGGCATTTTCTCAGTGTAAAAACTTTACAGCATAAAGACATGGTCCCAGCGTGCAGGCAGTATAACTTTGAACCCATCACCCTCCTCTCGGAAAATCCCTTCTGTAGCTGACCTTTGTTGCTGGATGCCAAGGTTGTTTCTCCACTCACACGTGGTGCACCTTTCTCCTATGCTGCCTCTTACCTGTCTGGTTACCTTTCTGGTGTTGTCTTTGAAATGTTTTGCTTTTTCTTTACAATCTCTCCGCATCGAATTTACTTCTACATTTATTGGATGCTTTGTTCACCATATCACGTCTATTTCCTTTATGCGTTCCAAAGAGAAGGTATGAGATCAATCATAAAATGGTTCATACAATGCAATAAATTGTCGAAGGGACTTCTCACTTGTACGTTTAAGATTTCGTAAGCCCTAATGAGGTTTCCTGGGATCCATTATAGTACATTTCGGTTTTTAATTTCTGTTCAGTATTACCTTGTGTCTATATAGAGTATCTTGCTGAAGTGATTTTTGTTTCTTTTTTACTTCACATGGTTAGTAATGCTCTTGGTTCCTTTAAAATTAATTTATTTTAATGTAGTACTTTACGCAGGAAATGCCATCAATGTTTCAGCAGTATGTTTATTTTGCAAATTAAATCGTCTGTTATGAAGCACCCTAAAGAACAGCTTATTGGCCTTCATGTATATAACATTCTGAAATCTTGTTGATGCCAGTGCTTGCTAGGCATGAATGTCATTTCAAACTCCCGCTGCTTTCGTCACTAGAGGAGATTCTACAGCATTTGCGCTTTCTGCCACTCGGCTGTCGACAGCGACTGTAGACCTATTTAGAAGTAGACATCTGTAGCCTGGCCTCCGGGACTAGATTTGCCAGAATTTCAATAAGGTATATAAAGAACTCTAAGCCCGCTCATTGCTCCGTTTCTTATTTAAAATTGAAAACACCCTCTTTACAAATGAATTAAAACCCGAAATGCTTAAAAAGTAAGAAATTGATATGCTCATATTAGAATCATATATTAAAAGATTTTCTTCTAATGATTGAAACTTTTGTCTATTTAGTAACCTTTAACTATCACGAAATTCACAAACTTGCTCATAAACAGAGCAAACAGACAAATAACATCGCAACATGTGTGAAAGATCCGCACACCCACGCATGCCCAAGAGTAACTGTTTTTAGATAATGAAAATAGCAGTAATTATAAAATATAGCTTATAGGAGGAAACTGGAACGTTTCATGTATTGCTAAAATGTATTCATGGCAATCTGCGTTTTGACTCTATGACAATAGGGAAAAGGTTGCCTTTTGAAATCCTTTGTGCTTTTTCTACTGGTAATGACTAAAACAATGGATCTCTCTACTTTAACAAAGCTAATTGCTTGCAGGGGGCAGAACAATAGATCATTTTGTATCTTAGTTGCTAAAGATGCTTCAAAGTTCGTTAAAGATAGAAAGGGGAACAGGTGTCGTCGATGAAATCGTTACATCGCATGATGAGGAACTCTCCAACAAAGTGTCAGAAAGGCGATACATTTAAAATAAACGCGTTTGGGAGCCCAAGAGCTCAACAATAATATTTAAATGTTTCAAAAGCTCAGGAAAGCCATGGATGCCATACTGTGAACCCCATGGGTTTTTGTAGCACGTGGTGACGTTTTGGATTTCATATGTAAGGAGAAACAATCTAGCAAAAAATTGTTCAGATCAGGAAGTTAAGGCAATATGGCGTTTTTACCATATCGCTTTACCAGGGCAGTAGACGAGAGGCACACAGATGCAGCATATGTAGCACACGTTATCAAAGTCATAGAGATAACGAACAATGCAGCCAATAACTAAGTTTAATGTGACCAATAAAATACGAAAGGCGACTTCGGGCCCTTGAACGATCCGGGGTATGAAATGGGACCCTCCAACGACTACATCAACACCAGCATATAAACCCGCTTCACACGAGAACAGAGGTTAGGCAGACTACGTAAGCTTACCTGTTCACTCACGCCGCGCTGTTCCCACCAAAGATTCATACCCCCCACCTATATGCTACTGGCGTTAGCATTTGATTTCGATTTCCATACGACTCAAATACGGTACATCCCGTCTGGAAAGTTCATCCGTCTCAGTTAAAACTTTTTCTAGCTGCATGTGGATGTGAGGTAACGTGTTGGACTGTTCAGAATTCTTGAAAAAACTCTTTCTTCCACATTAATAGTTACTTTACCAGTTATAAACTTTCTTTCTGCAATAAATACTAAGCAGAAACTTAAGTAAGAAAAAAACCGAACCATATTGAACACAATATGTAAAACACGAGTTTTACAATCTTTTTCCTCAGAATTTTTTAAGTAGTGGAAACGAATGTATAGATTTGAACACGCTATTACAGAGAGTTGACAGTCCTCACAAATAGTCCGATAATATCCTGCAGGCTGGATATAAAAAGCAAAGTCTTACCATGAAGCTCTCCTTGCATTGGCCGGCTACCCGTCTAGATGAGATTATTAAACTCAATCTGAAAGATTTATTGAGATGCCGAGTTCTTAGCTCGAGGGCTCTTAAATAACTACACGTTACTTCAGGAACCGAGGAACAAAAGCGTAAGGAGAAGTTTATTTGCTTGATAAGGACATAAAGAGGTCCCAAACAGGTTACACGAGGACAAATAAAAAGTTTACTTGGTGCCTAAATTGCAACGCTCGTGTTTTAAATATTTAAAACTGCAAGTGGGTAATTCAAGAAAATGCATTCGCTATTTTATTACTCTGTCGTTGTGAAAGGGCTGGAGGCGAGCTCCCCCACTCCTCGTACATTCCATTCCTTCATTAAAGTAGATTAAGTGGTGGCAGCGATGGGGAGAGTTGGCGGAGCAGATTATGACGGCAATCCGAGATTAAACGCATCGTTGCAGCGCTGAAACGTTGATGGCATTCCCTGCTTAATGTACCACAGTAAAATAATTGAATTTTAGAGGAGTTTCTACCATCGCATGAAGAGGCCACTAACAGCGATAAGTATTTGTGACTGGCATTGACTGGACTAAGTTTCAAAAGCATATAGTAACCAGAGAATAATACAGAACTTTAAAAATTAGTGTGCTGTTTTACATGGGCCGCTCAGTAAAAAATGATATATTTCTTTTGTTACAACATACCTTTACTCATCCTCAGTTTTATGATCTTTCTCAAAGTAACTGTCTTAGTGTTTCTGCCAGTCTTCAAAGACACGCTGGAAAGCATTTTTTACAGGTTCTTCAGAATCACCTCCGCACCATGACTTCTGATTATGAAAAATGCCTCCCACGAAGATATTTCTCCAATTTGAGGGAAAGAGAAAAGTCGCATGGGGCCAAATGCACAAAATTTTATGAGATATTCAGCACGAGGTGTGATCAAAAAATTAACGGATTTTTTTTATTTCGTGACCTTCATAAATCCAATTTTCCATTTTTTTAAACTTGTTGGTTCACAGTTTCTGACCAATATTGGTGTTTTCAGTGTTTTGAATGTTCATTGTTGACAGTCGAAAAGGTTAGATGTGTTTCGGTGTGCTAGGCGATTGTTTACTTTCGAAAAAAGATGGATCAAAGAATTTGTATTAAATTTTGCTTGAAAAATGGAATAAAATGCAACAAAGTATTCGAAATGTTGACCGTGACTTTTGGTGAATCTGCTCTGAGCAAGACAAGAGCTTACCAGTGGTGTAGACGTTTCAAAGAGGGCCGTGAAGACGTTGAAGATGATTACTGCTCTGGACGTCATAGCACAACCGACAACATCAAAGAAGTGAAGAAAATGATTCTGGAAAATCGTCGAATCACTATCAGAGAGATTGCTGATAATGATGTCGGTATATCATTTGGTTCATGCCAAGCAATTTTTTCGGATGATTTGGGCATGAAACGTGTGGCAGCAAAGTTTGTTCCGAGATTGCTGAATTTCGACCAAAAACGACGTCGCGTACACTTCGCTCAGGAATTGCTGAATGAAGTGAATAACGATCAAGAACTTCTTGAAAAGGTCATAACCGGTGACGAAACATGGGTATATGGGAATGACGTCGAAACCAAGGCCCTGTCGTCCCAATGGAAGCTGTTTGAAGAGCCAAGCCCGAAAAAAATTCGACAAGTTGGATCAAATGTGAAGGTTCTTCTCACTATTTTCATCGATTTCAAATCCATAGTGCATCATGATTCCTGCCATAGTCGCACGGTCAATAAGGAATACTACCTGCAAGTAATGCGCCGTTTGTGTGATGCAATCCGACGAAAACGACCAGATTTGTGGCAAAACCGCTCGTGGAAATTGCATCACGATAATGCTCCTGCTCACACCTCGCTGCTTGTTCGTGATTTTTTGGCAAAAAACAAAACCGTTAAGTTGCCTCAGCCACCATATACGCCGGACATGGCCCCCTGCGACTTCTTTCTGTTCCCTAGGCTGAAGAAACCCATGAAAGGACGACGTTTTGCCACCAATGATGAAGTAAAAACACAATCGCTGAAGGACATACCGAAAAGCGAGTTCCAGATGTGCTTCCAAGATTGGAAAAAGCGCTGGCACAAGTAAAATATATCCGGAGGGAATTACTTGGAAGGGGACAGAATTGATGTTGATGAATAAATAAAGATTCTTTAAGAAAAACGTATGCGGCCGTGCATTATCGTGGTGCAGCGTCCAGCTAATGTAAAATGTAGCTTTTTGCAGTGTTTTCAGGATATCTCTGTAGCGTTGTCCAGTTACAGTTCTGTGTGCAGATACGACATATGTAAACCGTTTCTGAATATAGAAAAAATGAGATGGTCATAACTTTCCCAACAGAAGCAATCTCCTTCTTCTTCTTCTTCTTCTTCTTCTTCTTCTTCTTCTTCTTCTTCTTCTTGTATGAGATTTCCACACAGAGCTTTGCTGTCTGCTCTCAGGATCGAAGTGATGTAGCCAGGTTCCATCAGGAATGATTATCTTTGAAAGCAACTCTGCATCTTCACTGCATACGAACGATCTTTTGTTCGGAAATCTTGGAACCCACCGTGCACAAACACGTCTCATGTGCAACTTTCCAAATTGTTGATGGCATCCAATGAAATTTACAGAATTTCTGTTAGTGTCTTAATGTTAATCAACGATCCTGGATTATAGGAAATAGAAATTATTTTATACAATTATTTTACTAATTTCAATCATAGATTGATTTTTTTTTTTTTTGCAAAGAAAACAACCCAGTTTCAATTAATTAAAAAAAAGACAATATATCTTTTCTAAGAAGAAACCACTTATCTTTTATGCCAAAATTATCAGCATTGGTGTTAGTTAGTGTTATCTGTAGAGCACACACTGAAGCCCGAGTCAACCTTCCTTTGAAATTGATTCCCCCGGCCCCTCTTTAAGCGTTTTAAACCATATTCGAGCTGTACAGTATGCAGAACAAGCTTTCTATAAGCCTCCTGTAACATCGCATAGGCCTCAGCTGTGGAATTGTTGAGATTAAAGCAGAATTTCAGAGTAGCATATTGTTCAACACATGTCAAGTTCATTTTGCTTTAGGCGGAAGTGAACATGTCTTAACTTGCATATCTCTCACAGGCGGAAAGCGACAACGACAACAATCAAACTTGTATCACGTGTGTATTAAGCATTAAGTTAACAAAATATTATAACGCAAGCTTTAGCGGTTATACTTGTGCCTGTAAAAAGGTATGGGCAGTGCTGGTAAATGAAATTCAAGTATAGTAATCGTTCATAAAACTCCTGCAATGATATTGTTTGACAATGAACACGTCACATCGCATCGTAGGCATGACATTGATCCATATTAAAGATCTGAAACTATTTGTTCTTACTCTTAATAAACTTTCTATTTATCAATTCTTTGTGTATATGTACTCCACACACTGTAAATTCGCGGGGTGATAAAAAACGAAAGAAAAGAGTATATGACGAATGTAGAAAGACTTACGAAAGTGTTTGGTATGTGAATATTAGTGGATTGTAAAATCATTTAACTGACAATAAATTGCCTTCCAAAAGTTTTAAAGTGGCAGAATGGCATACATAGCATGAAAAACTTGGAGGCTGAAGAACCTGAGATGTTGAAACAGAAACACGCTGTGAAGGATAAAGATTTACGTAAAAAGAAAGTTCAATGATCGTGTAATGCCATGCACTCACTGTAAAGAGAACGGGAAACATGGGTGGTCAGGGAAAGGTGAGAGACGCTGGATAGAAGATTTATGTGAAGGTGCGATGTAGACAAGTGTTCCGCAATAATCCAGCAGTCTTCATGCATGCCGGCCAGTTACGACAATCGTAGTAAAGCAATTCATTGACTTGAGTTCATATCCTGGGTGGAATTAAACACTTGTTGAACGTTTTAAGGCTTTGGCGGCTCATTTAATTGCTGAATTAAAAATCCACTCGTCGTCAGACGGTCTTTAAATTCATGTAAGAGAGATTTTATTAGAATAATCCGTCTAGTAGTGTTAATATTTTGGTGTATCATCAAAAGAGTAACGGGTTTGTGTTTTCTATACAGACAGTTCAAGACAAGCATTATAATGTTCACAACTCAAATTGGAATTGCAACTAGTCGGCGCTTGACCGCAATCCCTCAGCGACGTTCTTAAAACTTCGGGAAGAGTTTGGAACAGCACCGCACACTTAAGTGACAATTACTCTTCATTTGCTTGATCACGAGTCTGTGCCAAGAATTTCGATGTAGTCCATGAACTGCAATGCCCGTTGTCAAGGCTGGAAGCAAAAGCTCTAAACATAATACTATGTGTTGTTCGTACACAGTGAAAGTAAATTCTGTTCTGTAACAGTGCCGCTTATTACATTATAACTCTCGTCAAGAAAATACACAAGAGAGTTCAAACTACGACCATTTGCTTTTAAAATGTGACAAGATTTAGACTCAGTACATCCATGAACGCGTACTCTGGGCCTTGGCCTTAATACCTTTAAAGTCGCAGGCTATAGTCATGGAACACCATTGATTGCTAAGTGCCATAGACATAGGCAATATTCCTCTTATTAATATCAGTCAAACAGCAATTCCCTTCACTGATTCTGTGAAAAACCTTCGAGTTATTATAGACAGTAATCTCTGTTGGGAAAACCGTGTTGCTGAAATCTGCAGGAAAGTAAGTTCTCTAATCCACACATTTAAAAGAAAACGTGCCCCTACCCAGAACCTTAAAAAGATCTTGGTGCAATTCCTGGTGATGCCTCACTTTGACTACTGCAATTTCCACTTACACGCTTAAACTCTAACCTAACACAAAAACTACAGCATGCATCTGTTCGATCATATATAGCACCCTACTTCGATATGCTGTCTTGGTTCCGCCTGAAAGACCGAAGAAACATTCATTGTCTCACACTACTTCTCCATTTTATCTATCTTCTCGTTTTCAAAATCTGTCTTCCTCTCATAATCTTAACACGCGTTCTGAATCCCAGCACGTACTATTATTACATCACTTTACTCATCATCATTAACCGTACTCACTGCCCGTCTCTAGAATGCATTGCCACGGGATGTCAGACTGTCGAACTTTAGGAGTATTTCATAAGAAATTGTTTAATATTATCAGAAATAATCGATTACCCTATTTTCAGATTCCTTTTGTTACAATGCATGTTTTTAATTGTTTTACCCTGCTGTAGAATTATTTGATTACTATCATAAATGTTCCTGTCTCCTTCCTAGTATTGTAAGGGTTTAATTTTATGTGTGTTTGTATGTTTATTTCCACTTTCAGGATTTACGTAGGTTGATATATGATGTATAAATTGTCATTGCTGGGACTTGTTGTATATTATTGTTCTTTTATTTTCTTATTTTTTTCTTCTTCTTGTGTTAGTATTTTTCATTATCAATATTTATGTATTTGCATACATTTATTTATATACATACTTTGGTTTATATGTATACGAGTATTGTCAACTTTACTGTCAATGTTGTGATTGTAAGATTGTCGCTATAACTTTATGTAATTATTATTAGATTGGCAGAGCGGAAGAGAAGACCTAATGGCCTTAGCTTTACCAGAATAAATAAATAAAAAACAAAAATATTTTGTTGCAGTTCAATGCACCATGGGGACGAAATTTCAGGATGTGTTATAAAGAGGTGAATGAAAGTATCTTGCGGAAAATTGATAGTAAAATTAAACTTTAATTACGAACAAAATGACTGTGGCATCGTCTAATCATTAGGGTCCAGATTTGTGAGTGAGTTCTGATGCCAACTCACTTGCCGGCCAGGCCTTGGAGTTCCGCACACTGAGTACAGAAGGCAGCATTTGTAAATACGCGCACCGAGAATCGGCGGACTACATTATGTTGAATGAAGAAGGTGAAGATGGGGATGACTTGTTGACGAAGCAACAGCGGAATGAGCAGGAGGTAAAACTGTGGCACTTAGGCGCCGCTTCTTTTGCCACAAATCTCACTTACAGCCAGTGGGAGGAAACCACGTTTGCTCGTGGCAGGCGATGACATTAAAGTGACATAAAAATACTTTGACAAACTTCAAAAAATGATCTAAAATTTACATCATAAATTTTATAGAGAAATGACATGAATTAAATCTAAACCCCTATTCTGTATTAAGTTAGATGATAGTATCCATACGAAGATTCATATTCTCAAACAATTCCTCGAAGAACGAAACCACCGTAATCATTCCTGCCAACCGAACAACTTGTTCACTTTTGGAATCTGAATGGTGAAAGCAAGTCTCTCGCTTAATGATGGAATTCAGTTATGCTCCACTATCAAACGCTGAAGCTCCCGTCACACGCACAGGCTCAGCGATCTCGGCACAGATGCGTCTCAAATATAAGCGATCACACAGAATGATGAGCGCACTACTATCGGAAATCTGTAACATGTCTGCCAGTCTGTTCACTGTTATTCGTCGATTTTCCCGAACAGTGGCCGCATTTCTGTTAATCATGGCCTCGTTCTCTGCAGTGCCTGGGCCGCCTTGCTTTGTTGTTGAAACACGGCCATGCTTAAATTCTTTGAAGTACCGAAGTTCAATTGATTATGGCAGATCTTCACTGTCTTATGCTTGCTGTCATCGTTTACTTTTCCATACCGGATTTCTGCAGACGGAAGCAAAATTTCAGAGCAGCGTACTACTTGTTACGAAGCGTTTCCATTTTACGCAGCCGCTCTTTGCTGCCTACCAGACTAAGCGTCCGCGCTTCCAATTGTTTCCACCAATCACTGGAGTTTTGTTCTTCTTATGAAAAATGAGCAAAAAAAAAAGTTTTTCAGTCTTTAGTAACCGCCATGGGTGGCCGAGGTCGTCATGGCGCAAACTCGTGAGCAGGAGGTTTGGGGTTTGAATCCCCCCAGGACCGTCCTCTCTGACTGAGGTTATTTTCCGGATTTTCCTCAGTCCTCATAAATGGCAAATTCCGGGGAGGTACCCTAAACTAAGGCTTGGAACGCTTCCTTCCTTAAAAATAAACCCTTTCTTATATCATTCCATCTCGTGTATCATCAGTGTCCATCGCTTGTGGTGCCTCTGTAGCATAAACGGGCGTTAAATACTTCATTCAACCTTTATTGACTGACCCTTTGAGTAGTGTTTAACGCCCGTTTTTCCGTGCACACTGGTGATACATGCAATGAAATGATAACTTGGGAAAGGATTTTTTTTAAGGAAGGAAGCGTACCTCCCCGGCATTTGCTATTTATGAAGACTGAGGAAAACCTGGAAAAAGCCTCAGTCAGGGAGGACGGTCCTGAAGGGATTCGAACCCCATACCTCCCGCTCACGAGTCCGCGCCTTAACGACCTCGGCCACCCGTGGTGGTGAATGACCCTCGTATAATTGTGCAGCAACTGGATCTAACATATTAATACTTAAAAAAACTAATTTGGTCATATACATAAGCATTACTGCAGTTCTTCCTCTGCAGAAGCTTTTATATATAAAGGCTCATAAATTAATTTTTAATTTCTGTGTAACTATTTAAATTAATTTCCAAACATTTGATTGCTGATTTACATTTTTAATATTTAACCGGTTCAGAACATACATACTTCTTGTTTATTTTGCATTACTTTTCTGGAATAGCATAACAGTCAGCAGACGCGACAAAACACAGCAGTTTTTCTTCCACTAGTGGGACATCCCCTTGCAAGCTAAGCTGCCGCTTACCCAAAAAGAAATGAAGAACCAAGACAAAAAAGGACGCATTGCCCGCCACCCATCTCTGCTCACATGAGGAGCATGTGTCTCACATGGGAACGAGCTACTGCATTGTGTTGTCAAGAAAACTTCTGCATATGCTGTTCTGTTTACACTTGCAGCCGCTGGCACTTTAATTTTAGCCTTAAACAAAGAGAACTTGAGTTGAGCTCTGCTTTGCATGAAAAGAACAGGGGGGGGGGGGGGGAGCAAGGTTTACCTCCACTTCAGAACAAGATGACCTCAATGTAGCTTGCTATCTTATATTTTATGCTTACTGTTATTAACTTAGTTACATTTTTCTCATATTATTATTATTATTATTATTATTATTATTATTATTATTATTATTATTGTTGTTGTTATTATTGACGAAGTTTTAGACCGTTTAAGGACTTTCATCTTGTTGATTTCAATATGAGAACAAGTGTATACCGGGAACTTTTTTTTTTATATGTTTACTTAAGGACGCTCTTTAACATCTCAGGTCATCAGCGTCCCATTGTATTCAGGGCGTGAAACGACCGACAAATTTTGCTCAGAGGCCTCTTTTTTCAGGCTTGAGGTTCTTTATCGTGCCGTAAATGTACGACACGGGACCCACGGCTTTACTTCGCTTCCGAAGGAAGCCATACTTACGATTTTTACGCCCGAAAAAATCCATCGATCCTGGCCGGGTTCGAACCCGCGACCTTGGATTTAGAAGGCAAGTATGGTTGTTGCCACTACACCACCAGGACCGACATATATGTCGGGAACGGCAAGATATAACATAAGCATAAAATAATGAAAAGCATTTAAAACTTATTCCATTTTACTAGAGATGTGACAAGGTTAATATGGTGGGATGAAATCTGCAAAGTGTGATAGTTGTATTTATATATTTATGGCCGTTAAAGTTTTATGGATTAAAATGCGACAATTTCCCCCGAAAGAGATGAAAAACCAACTAGAAAACAATATTAAAATAACCAATAAAAGCAACATTCAAGACATAAACTAAACATTTCTTTTGCTATAATCCTTTACATGGTATATCGTACTTATAATGGCGTCCATAAATAAATATAGAGGGAATAAGATAAAGAGGTGTGGCAAAACTTTAGGACAAATTCCCCATGTTGTATAAACGTGGTTCAAGAAACGCTTTATTCTTTTACTACACCTCTTTTATACGATTGTATCGTCTGCGCACGTATTTGTGTAGCTATGTGCCAAATATCTGTTTTCGCTTTTCTCTTTGTTATTCCTGCTGTTACGAGTCACAGCTCTAGGCTTGCTTGAGTGTGTCTCTTGCTTCACTGTGAGAGGGAGTTGCGACTGCATGGGGATTGGACGTCTTTCCGCCAGCAATGTAACGTTGCTCCCTTTTCACGCCTCGCCTGTTGATCAAGGCATTGGTAAGTTATATCCTGTCAATTATAAATTCCTTTAATTAGAGGGTTTTCTTTCATTATACTGTGTAGAATTTTAAGGGTTTAATGTGTTTTAATGGTAGACAAGTACTTTGTGATATTAATGCTAATGCATTAAACTTCTTAAATTATAAATGGTAGGCAAACACTGTATTATATTCATGCCCTATGTATTGTGCATGGCTTAGTGTTTGACTTTTTTGTATTTTTAAATACGTGCTAGGAGTCCAGTCTTGGGGGAGCAGTAAAATTAGGAACATTTCTCTCAAGCCAAGATTGAGTGGACCTTGTCTTATGGGCTGGGGCTGAATTTTACTGGATACTCGCAATATCCATTCTTGAACAAAGTGATGTTTAAATCTTTCACCACAGGCCCAAAGAGAGTTGTTGGTACACTCTGGCCGTTGTCTTTATCCCGTTTTGACAGAACTGCAGCTTCGAAATGCCATCTTAGATCACTCCCCACCAAACCATCACTGGGGCTGAATGGTGACCCTTCTGGATCTTTGGAACCGACTCACGAGCTTCTGGCCGTTGTAGCTCTCTTCAACGCTAAAAGGTTTTTTTCTGTAACACCCAAATAGGTGTCTGCGTTTTAGCTCTCTCTGTTGCTGGAGTTTGGAGCAAAAACGTCAAGTACTCCGGTGAAAAGTTTTGCCTGAGCAATCTGGACATTGATATCCTTGAGATGTTCATCTTGCGTGCCATTACTTTCTGCTTCCCAACTGGATTTTACCTGATACCAGCCGCCACTGCTTTATCACTAACAGAGCGTGGACTTGTCGATCTTGGAATGAACAGCGAAGGTATCTATTTCTGAATTGCGGTACACAAATATCGTGCTAATTTTCAACTTCTTGAGAGTGTGGAAAATCTCAGGTGAGGACTGTAATAGAAACAAGATTTTTATAATCTCCCAATTCCCTAACCAAACCTTTAACTGGCTTTCTTTTCGCCGCAATTTGAACTCAATAGACAGAGCTTGCAGCAGTCGCTTTATCAGATTGTCAAAGCACCTCGTACATCCCTTTTAAAACTTGTAACAGAACTTATGACCAGGTTTATTTATATAGTTCTCAGAGTAAATACAAAACAAAGGCAGACTGTTTTAAATTTGTTTTTAGTTATCAACTTTATCTCCACTGAGACTGGTGCTCCTAGACAACGGTTTTCTAAAGCCTTTATTCCATCATGAAAACCCGATTGCTCCAGGCCTTCTTTAAATTCTTCATTGAATGAAAGTAAGATATTTTTTCGGCTTTCGAAAGAGATGGAAATCGATGGCGCTAAATCTGGAGAGTAAAGCAGATGTGGCACGAAACTGTAACGAAGTTCATTGGTTTTTGCCATTACGATAACTACCTATGTGAGAGCGAACATGAAAATCACTTTTTTCTTTGATAAATGCTGTCTTTGCCGTTAGTTTATAGTGTTCTGCAGTAAAAAAATGAGCTATAAAATATTCAGAAGGTTGAAAAACGAAATTAAATACTACACTAGCTGAAACATAAAGTTTTTGGTTTGCAGTAGTCTGCGATTAATGGTGTAAGATATTAAATTTCGTAGCTCTTTGTTCTCTAATTATCACATTAATGACCGCTGCAGTGGGCCGTCCTAAAATCCAAGCAGATGTACTAATTATAGGGTAATTTTAAGTTAAAGAAAAGAAGAAGAAATTTGCAGAGTGCATGTGTATAGCTCAGAATATTCCTTGAGATTTGGAGAACCCAATTATGATCCTTGAAGTGCAATACGATAGTTTTTTCTCGCGTCATTTTTCTCTAATCGACAGTGACTTGACGCTATCCGTATGTAAAAGTATATTACATCGATATTTCTCGTGGAAACACATTTTGCCTTAAATTACACCTTCGCCTGCCTTGTACGCAGAGCAATTTTAATCGGAATTTGCGTCTAGTAATGGGGAACTTTTTCTAACACTAGCATTAAAAAAATGCAGTTAAAATCGAGACTGACTTTTGAAAAAAGTATACACCTTGAGGGAAGATGAGACAAAAGGTAGAGAGAACTGAAAAGGTGGCCTTATGGGATGAGTGAAGAATCTTCAGCCAGACAGTACACGAAAGCATGTGTTTCCAAATTAAATAAAGCATCTCGTTAACAGAAAGTTCTGCGGATTCAGCCAAATCAAACTCTCATGCTTTTGGTTGTAGGAGCAACATTTTTGAGGAGCCTTACTAACGAATTGCTAGTGATGAAATTTCTGAAACTTGATTTATAAATGGTATAAAACAATAACGGTTTGTTGTAAATCCATATGCTGCAGATTTAGTCCCATGCGACTTTTTCCTTCTCCAATATTTTTATATTTAATGGCCATTTGCGCTTAAGAAACCTCTTTTTAAACATATTTTTTTAAAATAATATTTGTTTACTTCTTTAACTAAGAATCATTATTTTATTATAATGTATTTAAATAAGTACTATCACTTTAAAGCAGGAAAAAACACTTTAAAATAAAATAATCTTTTTTTAAAAATGTGGTACAATATGAGATATCATATTATAAAATAGACTTATAAGTATTTATTTTAGTGCGTAGTGGAAAATTGTTGGCATGAGGCGCATATGCGGCCTTTTCGTACGGTGACGTGGATTCGCATGGTATGAGGCAGGTTCATAAGTTTCCGGCTTCGCCGATAGGGCTTATCGCCTTCACAAAACCCTTGTATGTTAAGTAAATAAATTGCAGCTGTAACTTCCATTCTGCTGTGTTCAGTTGTTCAGATATAGTTGCATAGAGAAGGGTATGTGTAGAAGATTGTGACATGTTCAAAATGGAGTATTCACCTGTTAAGTTCTTCACAAAAGAAGGACCTACTCCAAATGAAATATTTTTTTCGAGAGGGTCAAAAAAGCATTGAAGATGCAGAGCGTGCATATCGGGCCTTGGAGGTCTCACTCCTGAAAACATCGCTCTTGTGGACGGAGAAATTATGGAAGACCGGCGGCTCAAAGTTGCAGAAATAGCAGCAAGTTTGGGCCTTTCTAAAATAACAGTCCTTCGAATTATGCATAAACATTTAAACATGAATAAGGTTAGTGCAAGATGGGTGCCAATACTTCTTTCCTCAGTCCAAAAGCAGCAACGCGTCATCTGTTGTCAGGAATTTTTGGAGTTTTGCCATGGTAACGAGAGAGAAGTTCTCAAACCATTGTTACAGGAGATGAAACTATGGTCCTCTACTATGATCCCTTGCTCAAAAGAGAATCAATGGAATGGCGTAAACCTGGCGAAGCACCGCCTCTACAGACCAAGGTCACTCAGTCAACCAAGAACATCATGTCCACAATCTTTTGGGACTGTGAAGGAATATTCTTCATTGACTTCAAGGAGAGGAACGCCACAGTAAATGGGGAGTACTATGCGGGCCTACTGCACAGACTGCGTGCTTCCACCAAAGAGAAAGCAGAGGAAAGCTGAATGGTGGTGTGCGCCTGTGCACACAGATCTTGTGAAGAAATGTGGCTTCAAGGAGATAGACCATCTATCATACAGTCGGTCCTGGTGGTGTACTGGTAACCATACTTGCCTTCTAAACCCAAGGTCGCGGGTTCGAACCCGGCCAGAATCGATGAATTTTTTCGGGCGTAAAAATCCTAAGTATGGCTTCCTTCGGAAGGGAAGTAAAGCTGTGGGTCCCTTTCGTACATTTACGGCACGATAGAGAACCTCAAGCGTGAAAGAAGAGGCCTCTGAGCAAAATTGTAGGCCGTTTCACGCCCTGAATAGAATGGGACGCCAATGACCTGAGATGTTAAAGAACGTCCGTAAACAAACCAAATCAAAAAAATCTACCCTACAGCACAGATCTAGTTCTCAGTGCTATTTCCTCTTCTCAAAACTCAAGAATGACCTTCGAGTAAGGAAATGGAAGTGTGACAAAGAACTTACTATTTTGGGCGGGGGGGGGGGGGTTGAAATGTTAATTAAAAATATGCGAAATGTATTGCAATAAAGGGTAACTACATGGAAAAGTGAAATATAGTTTTTATCTTTAACATACCTAGAAAATGGTTAGGCCGGAAATTTGGACCTACCCTCGAAAATAACTGTTCAGCATCCTCCTCTGCACGACCACACACCATGCTTTGACAGCTGAAACTGCGCATAAAGGAAGATTTGAGGCATCCCTTATTTTATTCCGTGTATACCATTAATCTGAAAAAGTGTTTTCTTATTGTATATAAGCAAGGAATCAATATGGACTGTAAAGATCATAAAACAAATAGCAATCCCATAGGACGAACTACTGTTTAATAAACAGCTATTTACGGCAATAAACTTACTAGGAATTTTCACTCAATGTTAATTTTATATTTTGCATGAAATTTACTCTCTGCTGTCTATAAGTTCAGAAAGTTAAATAAACACGGATTTTACTGTCCGATTTCACAGGGACTAGCACATTTATTAAACTGCGCGACACCTAATAGTGAAATGGATGGCAGTCATAAAAAGAACATGATCATGCTGGTATACATATACAATATCTACATGCCTTACAATTTTCGTTCACGACAAGCCATTATTTCATGAAAATGGGCTCAACTTTGGGCCCACTCTGTATATTCCACTCATATTGATGAATGGAGTAATACTTTGGGGAGAAGCAATGACTACTCGTGGCCCCAATAGAAGAGTGGGCCAGGGGCATAACTACATGGCGGAGGAAGGTCTCTTTTATCAAGCCTTGTACCTTTTCCAACATTCCCTCGCAATTGAATCGCCATCGTACGTTTATGTTATAACTTCTGGTTCATATTGAACTCTTCTGATTCAGCTGTTGAAGTACACCTTAAGTATTTTGCACTCAAATCAGAAACAGCAATGAATTTTGTGAACCTTTCAACGGGTTATCCCCACTGATGTGTCGTAATATCACAACAAATTGTGACATGCATGAAATATCTGTCGTTTCGTCGCCCCGTACAGAAACGAAACTTATCCTTTGCGTTACTTTTCTAATCTCATTTCTATAGACAAGATACGTTCCTCACTTAACGCACTTTCAGCCAAGGTATTGTTTGAAAACATAAAAATTTGTGCTGTCTTGACAAGAATACTCTTATAGGTTTGGATTGATGAGGTCCAAATCGTTTCACTTGCAACTTGATAGTTATACTTGGTGCTATTTCAATAAAACGTCCACTTTACTCATTGCTACAAAACAGTATCCTTTTTTGCAACTTAACAGTTAACACCGTGAAAGACAATTTTCCACTGAAAAACAGTAAAGAAAACCCTAAATTTCAAACAAAGTGCGAAAACAGCCCCAATCATTTAGTTGTACATCGTGTCAGTAACCCCTCAACATCTGGTTCCTAAGAAAAGAGAGAATATCGAGCTCTGCCCATGGGTCGTCATCCTGCTGCCCAAAAGAACGCAGAAATAGGCAGGAAAACGGTTAACTCAGGTTGGAGGAAGGCAAATAGTTGTCTGTGTATATATAACTTTAAAGCTTAAACATTTCCGGTCGGGCCAATGAGCCTCCCTCGTTAACGGAGGACCCGCGTGCTACCGCTACTGCAATAGAAAGGAAATACGCTTATTGCGTAAGATACAGTTAATAGCTAATCGGTTACACAATGCTGTTTACATACATTTTTTGTTTTAAAAGTTGACCAGGGGAAGAAAAAATGGTAAATAATTATTGCATTTTTTTTGAGAGGGCCGGGGCCATCCGGCCCTTATTGAGTAGCGCCCCTGTGGTGAAAACTAATATTGGTTTTTCTGTGATATTCCTACGGGGGGGGGGGGGGGGGGAGAAAGAAAAAAATAAAGAAAAAGAAAAAAAAAACTTCGTATTGCCTCTTACTTTCGCCTATTCTGGATTCAGATTTTCCATATAAAACTTTACATTATTTTAAATCCAGAGCTCTTACATACTTCGGAAACACATCTGGCACTATCTGTACTCCGCAGGCATATCTCGTAGATGCCCGTAACTCAGTTATCTAAAATTATACGTCGTAAACTTTATGTGATTCCTGAACGCATTATCAATCATTTTAGAGTTCATTTTCTTGTCAGAGGTTCTAGAATATTTTCTTTCATGTTTGCACTTTATGCCACTAAAGGCCAATGACCCGACTACCCTAGCAAGGTACAATAGGTCGTTAAAAACATCGTAAAAGTTGCAGAGAACATAACCCTTCGGAGATCTATGTCAGAAACTTAGATGTAAAGCGGAATGTTAATATTGCAACTTACGAGTTGGTTTTGCTGTAGGCCTACTCAAGCTGAAGTAGGCAGTAACTTATGCTAAAACACTTGTAGTAATTATTATTCCTACAATCTAGTTCCGTTGTTTCTTTATTTTTCTTCCATTTTCCCATCCTCTTTTTTTCTTTTAGAAGGCATAAAAATTTAAAACAGTTATTGGAAATTAACTTTTAATAAAAAAAAAAAGTGTGCCATAGAACAGTTTCAGCTGTTCCTATACTTTAGGTGTAAAAATCTACTCGTCTTTCTCTTTGACTTGACCACTTGGGCCACATACTAGATGACTGAGGCAAGCTACGAGAAACAGGAAACGAACTGCTAAACACATCCTGCATAACAAAATGAATTTATACAGCACCCCACTAATACCATGACTCAGGTGATAAATGTCGCAAAATATTTAAACAGGAGCCTCATTTCCAAGCACTGAAAACAATATCTGAAATTCACTGTGCTCATAGTTGTACATTACAGGTGTAAATTATAATAATAAGATTATTGTTACTACTACTACAACTACTACAATGAAACTAAAAATTCTTAAATAGAAAAAAAAATGGCTAACCCGTGCATGATTTCAGGAATCCCAAGGGTTTTGCGAACCGCCATTTGTGGAACATTGAAAGGTATGCCACGCCCTTCCAATGTACAAACATTACAAAAGCTATGTATACTGCATAAATATGGGGTTGAAATCCATGGTAAAACAGAGAGCACCTTCTATAGTGACTTGGACGAACAGTTAAGAAAATACAACATGCCGCACATTTCAAAATGTAATTGGACATATAGGGAATGTTTAGCTGATTTTGATCAATTCGACTTTCTTTGGAAATATGTGACAATTTTATTTATACATCCTGTATTTTCTCCTGGAATTAGAGCGACCCCTTTAATGCACGTGTAGTGAATACACTATAATGGGCGTTTCCTCCGTGGCTAATCACCTCACTTCGTACGAGTTTTAGAGCTTCATTGATTAGAGAGGGGAAACAAAACAAAAACAAAAAACAAACAAACAAAAACAGCATCATATGCTGTTTCGGCAGACGAGCTTTGTATACATTCAGTTCAGATGGAAAAACGAAATTGATGTTTGGTTCTCTGAGATATTGATTTCAGGTCAGAGGCTTCCGCTCCGAGACACGTTCCCGCGTTGTCGGGAGGTCAAGTTATATAGTTGAATTCCGGGAACGTAACTATAAACGTTACAGATGCGTTTATACCCAGAATGATATAGTTGCATTTTCTGCTGATGTCGAAGTTATTCACATTAGCTATCATAATGAAACAAATGTTACTTGCTATACCTAAGTTTATGGACCTTTTATGTGTAATTTTTTTCAAGCAATATAAAATGGAAGGGAACATAGGGAAGGTAGGAGAATATAGATATGAAATATCCATTAAATTCCTACGAACCATAAAGCTATAAGTAAGGTACTGCTTAAAAATGTCTTTAAAAATTTAAGAAAGTGTACTAACAACAGGAAGAAATTGATATTTGTCTAAAAACATAAATGTTTTGTTCAAATACATTACAAAATAATGTAAAAGTACTTTTAAAATGTATATATATATGAGCAATAATCAAAAACTGGTGCAGAATTATGAATTTATTTATACATTCAACTATAGAACTTGACCTCCCGACAACGCGGGAACGTGTCTCGGAGCGGAAGCCTCTGACCTGAAATCAATATCTCAAGAGAACCAAACATCAATTTCGTTTTTCGTTTTTCCATCTGAACTGAATGTATACAAAGCTCGTCTGCCGAAATAGCATATGATGCTGTTTTTGTTTGTTTTTTGTTTTGTTTTTGTTTTGTTTCCCCTCTATATATATATATATATATATATATATATATATTAACAATAATAATAAAAGTAGATAAGGATAAAACACTTTAGTTACCTTTGAAATTGCTACATTTCAAGTGTGACTTTATCCAAGTGATTGATCCTTATCTACTTTTATTATTACTGTTAATTTGTTATATTGTTAATAGTGTTACTTTATTTTTATTTTTCATTTATATTATATCTTTATATAATATATATTTAGAGAGAAAGAGAAGCAAGCCATCGCTGTGGTCTAGTGGTAGTTTTCATGTGCTTCCTACGTAGTGGGCCCGGGTTCAATTCCCGATTGAATTGATTTTCTGATTGAGTTTTTTCAGGGGTTTTCCCTTAGTCTTAAGGCGAATATCTTGGAAACTTAGGGTCACGAAGTCCCCTGAGTTCATTCAACCGAAATATCATTTATCAACCCTCCAGCAGATATCCTTCAGACGTAGCCGCTCCGCGCCTTACAAGCATCCCGCCCTCAGGAGTCGGGCAACACTCGCCAGGCGGGTGGAGCATCCCACAAGTTGAATTGGATGGATGGAGGGATATAGGGGGGGAGAGGGGCACCTCTCTATATCTACAGACACAAACGTTGCACCTTTAAAGATCACCTTGGTCTTGTTTTATATTTGCTGTATCAAAAACTCCTGATAGCTCAACGTATTGAAATCTGCGTTTTTCTGAAGCAGCCCTTTCCCTTATTTTACCAGCACTTTTCAATTTACCGCCACGGGTGGCCGAGGTCGTTAAGGCTCAGACTCGTGAGCAGGTCTGGAGTTCGAATCCCGCCAGGACCGTCCTCCCTAACATCCCTAACAGGTTTTTTCCAGGTTTTCCTCAGTCCTCATAAACGGCAAATGCCGGGGATATACCTTAAACTTAGGCCTGGAACGTTTCCTCCCTTAAAAATAAATCTTTTCCCAATATATCATTTCATTTCATGTATCATAAAGTGTTCGTCGCCTGTGGTGCCTCAGTAATAAAAACGGGCGTTAAAGACCATTAAAAAAATAAAAAATAATAAATTTCAACTTCACCAGAGGCATTGTTCATGTCGCATGATCTACTTAGTTTATAAGGGACACTAAGTGCACTATAACAGCGGTATTGAAAGTGTGGTCCACGGACCCCGGGGGTCGGTCCTGGTGGTGTAGTGGTTACCATACTTGCCTCCTACGCCCAAAACGCGGGTTCGAACCCGGCCAGGATCGATGGATTTTTTCGGGCGTAAAAATCCTAAGTATGGCTTCCTTCGGAAGGGAAGTAAAGCCGTGGGTCCCGTGTCGTACATTTACGGCACGAAAAAGAACCTCAAGCCTGAAAGAGAGGCCTCTGAGAAAAATTTGTCGCCGTTTCACGCCCTGAGTTGAATGGGACGCTGATGACCTGAGATGTTAAAGAGCGTCCATAAATAAATCAAAAAAAAAAAAAAAAAAAAAGGACCCCGGGGGGCCCACGCAGCATTAGAGTACTGTTAACAGCATTTATACAATGAATTAAGGAGGCAACAAGTAAATTAGAATGAAAGTGAAGGCTGCTATTGGTTTCAGAAGGAACTTTCAGACATATAAGACAAAAACTGGAGCACATAGAACACTTATGTACCGTCATAGTTTCCATGGCAACAGCACACATCTTTCGGAAGCTAACTGCGTAGACTGGGCTGATCAAAGAAGGCCATGAAAATAGGATACCCGAAATAGAATCATACTGAAGCATACAAATTCTCTTACTAAACTTCATATATAACGTCTTGTGAGTGAAATGTGCATCTCACCAGAAGTAAAAACTAACAGAATAATGTTGTGCCCTCATATATGGTTTGTTATTGTTAATATTATTATGATTATTACTGGCGTGTAAGCAAACACTGCAATAAAAAGCAAACATTATTCATTTGTCTTTAGATCTCTTAAAGAATTGATGAACTGTAAAAACAATATTAAACTGCAATTGGAGTTCCGCGACAATAAGTGATCGTTAAAGGCGACAAGTGGACAGGAAAAGTTTTGAGAAATGTTTATCTGCCTGGAGTTGCGCTATAGCTGGCGATAATAGGGTCACAATGTTTCTAGAAGTATTCTCATAATTACACTGTTAGCTAAATAAATAAAAACCGCTTATTTTGATAACTGAAACACAATGAATGTACAACAATTTTGCTTCACTGAAATTTTGCTGGGAACTTTGCGAATTTGATTGCTTCATTGTTGGACAGAGCGGAAGCTGAAATTCTGACTCGATGAACTGCAATAATGAGTCAGTCAAAACAATGATTATTGTTGTCAAATCAATGCAATTACATTTTTGTATAGCATGTTTTCTGTGGTGTATGATGAAAATATAGAATAGAGTATTAAAATGTTTTTAAAGCACATGTTTGTGATAATGTTGACGATATAAACGAAAGCTTTTTTTTTTTGAAATCGCCAGACATTATTGGAACTCGTGACTGTATGGCTACATGTGTTAAGGTGTGCTTGAAACCAAATCCTTTGTTTCTATTCTAGCAGATCGGGTACCATTACGTAACAATAGGTAATACAGAATTCCTGTGTTTAACTACATTTCTCTCAGGTCTTAAAACATTTCACAATTACAACTTCTCCATCTTATCTATTTTCTCATAACCTTAACACACGTTCTGAAACTTTATTTGTATTGTTATTACATTGTATCAAAATCTCTTACTCATCATCTCTTACTGTAATACAATCCTTTCTGGAATGCATTGCCGCGGACTGACAAACTTTATGAGCATTTCATGAGAAATTGTTTTAATGTTATTAGAAGTTTTAGTTTTAGATTCCTTTTGTTACAAAATGCATATTTGTTTGTTTGATCTTTCTGTACAATTTTTATTCTTTTATTATTCTTGTTGTCATTATCACACATTTCTTATCAATTTAATAGTTTTGTTAGTGATTTTCGTTTTTGTTTATTAGTACATTTATTTCCACTCTCATTATTTACATAGGTTTATAGGTGTATGAGTAATCATAATTAGCGCTTGTTCTATTATTATTGTTTTTGTTCTTTTTAATTACGTTAATATTTTTCATTACTCATGTTTAGGTATTGTCACACATTTATTTATCTCTTTCACGTTTTACATAGATTTATGTGTGAACGAGCATTTCTTGTTACTTTTTATGCCGTATTTATAAATTGTCACTGAAACTGAGTGTAAATTAGATCGATAGTGCGGAAGAGAAGACTGAATGGGCTTAACTGTGTCAGAATAAATAAATAAAATAATTGAATGCCTCGGAAACTTGGGCCGCGGACTTCCCTGAACTCATTCTGCCGAATTAATGTATTATAATGCGATAACTTAGCCGTCGGAGTGGACAGTATTTGCATTGAAAAAAATCCGTTAATCACCCAAATATTAGCAAAAAAAAAAAAAAAAAAACCTGGAAGGGAAAAAAAGCGTAAAAAGGGAAGGTGGAGGGGGGGGGTAAGTGAGTAAAGTATAAGGGTAAAACGTTTAGATTTTTAGAATGTGGCGCCAATTATTAGAATTTATAAATAAGGGAACAATGTCTCCCACAAAAGAGAGGTTAAAATGAAATGTCATCCAAATCCAGGTAATGGTTGTAAGTAAAAACAACCCATCACACGAATTCCTCAGCAAGTGGAATTTGTGAAGAGTATTTGCAGAGTGCTGGAACAGAGAAATTGATGCCGCCTTTTAAATTTTTGGTTTGAGATAAACTCCCATTCCTAATAGTCTGGTTCCATTCATTTTTAAAAACTATTTTTCCTACTTTATTCCAGTGGCATATACTCGTATGGGGGGGGGGGGGGAATTGCGGCTGCCAGAGCCATTTTTAAATATTCGCTTTAGGTTAACCCCCAATCTTTAAATTTCGGTTTTCGTGTACACATTTTTACACCCGAAAAAAATCCATCGGTCCTGGTCGGGATCGAACCCGCGATTTTGGATTTAGGAGGCAAGTATGGTAACCACTACACCACCATGACCGACAGGTAATTCCCATTCTAAATAGTCTGATTTCACCGATTTTCATAATCTATTATTATTATTATTATTATTATTATTATTATTATTATTATTATTATATTTCAATAGCATATACAGAGTTTGGGAGAGGGAAAAACAAAACATAACAAATAATAATCATAACAAAGCAAAATTGCGGCCACTAGAATGATTTTTAAATTTTTGCTTTAGGTTAACCCCTACCCCTAATGGTCCAATTTTGGTGGTTAACGAACTCAATTAATTGTTTGTTAATTGATCATTATATGTCTAGTTTCGTTGAGAAAAAACAAAAATTACGGCCGCTGGAACGTTAACAGATAGACACCACACATTTTTAACTAGTTTAATAACGCATGATCTCCTTCCCCCACCTGGAAGTGTAATTTATTACCCAAGAGCGCGCTATTATCCCAAGGTACAGGCAGCGCATACCGTGTAGCTCCATAAAATACGCAGTATTAACATCTGCAGCTCAGTCGCCATGCGGCAAAGCTGTATGCTCCCCACCCATAGCACTGTCGTCGCGAATCTGAAAAGTAAATTGACCCTTGGTCATGATAAGGTTGCCGACTCACTCCATTCCTTAGTCGCATCAGATTCTCGGCGGTTGTAGGCTGTCGCTCGGGTGAGTAACTTTTCACTGCTAAATTCCATTGTGCGTTCTAGAGCTTTATGCTGGTGTTTCTGTTTCCAATACATTTGATAAAGTTTGCACTTTAGCCAGAGATATGTTTTCTGAAAGTTACGCTGCTTAGAACTATTTATTTCTAGGGGGTGTTACTGTTAGAACTTTCTAGAATACACCCTAGAAGAGACGTGCCTTAAGATGTTGCATAATCAGGATATACTTGGGACGGAACCTTTAGTGGCCGGGATGTCTCAATTTATATGGAAATTGGCTTGGGTAGACTATTGGATAGTCTGAGGAGGATATTTCGGTACTTCAGCCTTGCTCAAGGGCTGGCCGTTTGTGTCTTGGAAGAAGGGATAAGTTGAACAGAAAACTTTCCAAAGCGCAAAAGGACCCAGCGTCTCGTCTCGCCCTGGCACTTTCGACCCAGAATAGCGACGATCAATAAAGTTATACGCGACCAGAAAAAAAAAAAAACAGGAAAATTGTACCAGGACCTGAGAATGCGAGTGCCAAGCGTTACCACCCGAGCCACCACGCTCGGTCATTACTACATGGTGTGCCAAAAGTCATATTAAGGTGAGCACGTCAAGCGGTTCGCGTAGCTTGTACAGGTTTTCACATCGGACTCAATTCTATTTGAATATGCTTTCTGGATTGAAAATATGCATGTTAAGAGGTCGATCTTACTAAAAACTGGCAATGGAATGCATTCAATCCGGACTGAGATTCATGTAAACGGGCATCGAATTGAGTTAATCATTTTTATTACAAGTCTATCGTCATTTCATATTTACCCACGAAATATGCGTGCCTATTGTTTTATTTAACTTCGTCTTTTCAAATTTTACTTCTTGAATCAATAATTAATTCGTTGTTTAAATGGATTATCCGGTTCGAATTCAATCCGGAATGCGTATTCAAATCGATTTGTGCCCGACATGTAAACGTGGTAAGGGTTAAAACGCAGCAACGATACCCTTTGTCGTTACAGACTAAACTTTTCAACGCGGAACATGCAACCTCGCATGTTTCACCAGTTCAGGCAGTGCAGCATAGTAGACAATATTGAAATAGCTGTAGTAGTCTACGTAAGAAAAATCAGACCTATAGGCGATAGTGGCTAACGCAATAAATACGGAGGCACAGAGCTAAGCACGGTGGTTCGAGTTTACTGGCCGAGCTGAAATTTCAAACAATAAGCAGATAAAAAAAAAAATACATCAATGTTGCATTCTAGACGAGGAAAGTAAAACTTCTCTCTCTCTACGGGACTTCTCGGCGGTTATATACAATACTGCGATCAAATCTACCCAAACCTCATTTTAAGAATTTTTGAATGCTCTGTACAATATTTATTTTTCTCTATAATGTTCAATAAAGTGAAATTGCTTTCTGTAGTTCAATCCATGTTTACTTCAGGGAAACCCAAAAGCATGCATCATATTCCTTGTTTGATCAAGTTACGTGATTGCATCGACAATAATCGCTTGACAACGAGCAGTAAATGAGAGCTTCGGAAACACGCTAAACCTTTCCGATAGTGTAATGAAAAAACAAACAAATAAACAAAGAGTCGCCGCTTGAACGCAAAATTCTTGTAAGTCCTACTCGAGACAGCGCGCGGTTCACAAGGTAACCAGTGAAGCTGTGTAGCTACTGCAGCAATTGAGTTATGTGGCATGCTCTAAAGACTGTGTGTTCCGTTAGCTTTGGCAGAGTGTGCAGTGATGCAGGTTCGCCTCCCGTCATGAAGCACTTTTTTTTTAAAATAAAGCTTTAGCATATTACGACAAATTAGTTTCGTATAATGTTTTCCATATAGAGCGAGCTTTAAAGTTAACATTTTATATATATTATAATGAATATTATTATATTTCCTTCAATATTTGTTCTAAGTGCGAAATGCTGCACACGCATTCTCTGCATGTGCACGAAGGATAAAAAATTGCTTATGGGCACAAATTCAAGAACCCTGGGATGTTGTAGCCTCTCGTCCACACTACTGTAAAAGCTGAACATCGTCTCTGTCCCGCAGATTGGGGGCAGTTTTACATGCTGAAGGTTCACACTCCCGATATTAATTTATGTTTATTTCTGTTTTTTTTTTTTTTTCAATTTTGAAGATAAATGTTTCTGTTCGTGTATTTATTTAGTTATCTGTAAAAAATACGTTAATTTGTGGTTACGTTTTTGTGTGTGCATAGACAATGTCATGAAACTCAAATGAACAAAATAAACTGAAATTAAAAAAACCCAATCAATTTTCTAACTGGAAGCCAGTTAGCAAACAAAACTATAACTGGTAGCCAGCTATAATTTAACTACTAAAACTTCAACTCAAAACTAAAAACGAAGCTAAAACTACCAAAATTTAAAACGGGCGGTTACAGTGCTGGTTACCAGCACCTATAAGCTGAAATTTTATTTATTCTATCTATTCCCTTTATCGATTTTATTGCTTTATAAGTATTTATATTTTATAACTATTCTACTACACTTTAATTATGTCACTTTCATCTTGTTTACTTGAATTCCATTTCCACCTATCCGAAACAACACCTCACTTATCTTCACTTCGCTCCTAAGTGTTCAAATTATGACCGAAAACAATAAAAATCTTCAATTTAAACTAATCAATAGCTATACTATTTGCTCACCATACACCACACATTTATACTTTAATCATTTTATAAACCTTCGTAGTTTCCATACTTCGTCCTCTTCTCCTCCCCTCTGTGGCTCTCCAGTCCATCATTTGATCCCTTCTGCTCCTTCCTGAATCTTCACTCCTGAATCCTCCCTTCGCCGTCTACGTTCTTTCCCTTCGGTCACCGGTCTGTTCTTGTTTAAATTATAGTACAATGATATTATTGTTTACGTTAAATTCGTTAATTTTATATGCTTTCTTGTTATTGGTTTGTGGAAAGTTGTTCAACCCTATGCTACAGTTCGACCATGGTTTAAAATGTTTAAAGAGGGGAGACAATCAATTTCAATGGAAGGTCGACCCGGCGCTTCTATCATTGTGAGAGAGGGTCTCGAATAACATTAAGAACACTCAGAAATGATGAAAACATAATGGATGCCACCCACACGAAAAGTTGTACATGAGAGTGTTTGTGCAAGATTGCTGTTGTGTAGGTTTGCATGCAGTTGAAGATGAGTTACAGGAAGATGCGGGGACTTCTTTCAAAAGTAATCACTGCTGATGAAACTTGGTTACGTAACATCGATCCTGATAACAAACTGCAAAGCTCTCTGTGCATCTCCTAGGAAATTTATGATCATCTCATTTTTCGATATTCAAGGAATGGTTTACCTGCACATACAACTGTAACTGGGCAATACCACTCTGCAGGGTCATATCACACATAAAATGTCACCTTTCTGTGCAGCTATAAAGCACGGTAGCACATCGTAAATGTTGTTGCTGAATATCTCATAAAAATCAACGCCAAGTTTGTCCCTGACACTCCCTATATAGCCCCGTTTGACTTTTTCTTTTCTCTCAAGTTGAAGAAACACCTCCAGGAGGTGGGAGGTATTTTCCATCCTGAGAAGCAGTGGTGAAGGCTGCGGAGGCGATTCTGAAGGACCTGTGGTTTCCAGCATGTCTTTGAAGACTGCAGGCTCATTGCATCCAACCAGGACTACTTTGAGAAATATAATCAAAACGATGAAGATGTGTTGTAAAAAAAGTTTCATTTTTTACTGAACAGCCCACGTACTACACGAACTGTTCATACAGAAAAATTGCATGGTTATTTAACTATTCACTTAATTCACACAAATTTCTGTAAATTCAGAATGCAATTAGAAAGGAGAGAGGGGGTTTCCCCAACAAAGAAATATTTCGTGAATCTCACTTAATATGACTGTAAAAACACGTTAAAGTACCCGAAAGCACTCTGGATAAGTTTGTTTGATTATTTCATTTACGTTTGATTCTAGCCACTTTATTTGAACTTGAGATGCAGTTGAGGTTTTCATTGGATGACTTTTTAGTCTTTAAGGCACATATTACATCACAGGTTTTATTTATTTATTTATTTATATTGTCGCGCCAAGCTCTCACCCCTACCTATGTAACTAGAGATGCAAAAGGTAGTGATTTGCAACATGTTCAGCGCAGCTTCTGAATCTCATATGGGTTACCAGAGAGGTGGCCTTGTGGTTTGCAAACGTTTCTTCGTGAAGCCCACAATCCAGGGGAAATCCTTCCGTATCTTGTTATTGGCAGGTCCTGAAACATTGATTCGAACCACAATGCCATACAGGAATATGCACTGTAGCTTTTGTCTTTCTTTCTTTAAATAAGTACTTTAAATTGGCACTCGTGTAGAAGTTATTCTAAATGAACGGAACAATTTTCATATATAAAATAAAGAATGTATTTATTATAGAAAACATTTTGAGGTATTAATGAATAGGAAAATACTCTTAAGTATTTACAATACAAATATACACTAAGGTTCAATGTGATAATTAAGTGCTTGTCATACACTCTGCAGATTATCGCCATGTATTGGTTTCGATGACCATCAGGAGGAATTTGTGGGCATGTTCAATAAGCGAGAAAGTTTTCCTATCCATTTGTATTTTATTAAATTTTCCTATAATAAATAGCTTTTGTGGGTATATACGCAAATTTTTTCCATTATTTAAAATAATTCTGTATATTCGGCTTTGCAATACCACAACAAATAACAAAACTAATAGCAAACAATGGAGAATGCAGAATCTAATCTTTGTGGCAGTAGTTCTTGTAATTGAAGAGATGTGCAACTTTTTATTGTTTCTTCTCAGAATATGTCATAAGTGAAAAGGGTGTCTCTCAAGAACTAAAGCATATATGAGGGTAGGTCCATAAGTTTCCGGCCTCGCTGATAAGAATTATCGCCTTCACAAAATCCTTATCTGTTAAGTAAATAATTTCAGCTGTAACTTCCGCTCCTCTGTGTTCAGTTGTTCAGATACAGTTGCATAAAGAAGACAACGCGTAGAAGATTGTGACATGTTCGAAATGGAGTATCGACCTGTTATTAAGTTCTTCACCAAAGAAGGACTTACTCCAAACGAAATTAAACAGCGAATGGGCGGTATATATGGGGAAGCACCCCCCTCATATTCTACTGTAAAAGAATGGGTCAAACAATTTTTCGAATGGGTCAAGACAGCATTGAAGACGAAGAGCATGCAGGTTGGCCCTTGGAAGTGCTCACTCCTGAAAACATCGCTCTTGTGGAAGGAGAAATTATGGAAGACCGGCGGCTCAAAGCTACAGAAATAGCAGCAGGTTGGGTCTTTCTAAATCAACAGCCCTTCGAATTATTCATGGAACATTTTAACATGAATAAGGTTAGTGCAAGATGGGTGCGTAGACTTCTTTCCTCAGTCCAAAAGCGCCAACGAGTCATTTGGTCAGGCATTTGGAGCTCTGCCATGGTAACGAGAGAGAAGTTCTGCAAATCAATGTTACAAGATATGAATCTATGGTCCTCTACTATGATCCCTTGTCCAAAAGAGAATCAATGGAGAGGCGTAAACCTGGCAAAGCACCGCCTCTAAAGGCCAAGGTCACTCAGTCGACAAAGAAGATCATGGCCGCAATCTTTTGGGACTGTGAAGGAATACTCTTCATGACTTCAAGGATAGGAACACCACAGTAAATGGGGAGTACTATGCAGGCCTACTGCCCGGACTACGTGCTTCCATCAAAGAGAAAAGGCGAGGAAAACTGAGTGGTTGTGTGCACCTTCCTCACGTCAACGCACCTGTGCACGCAGCTCTTGTTGCAAAGGAAGCTGTGGAGAAATGTGGCTTCAAGGAGATCGACCATCCATCCATCCATCCATCCATCCATCCAGCCAGCCAGCCAGCCCAGATCTAGCTCCCAGTGACTATTTTCTCTTCTCAGAACTCAAGAAGAATCTTCGAGGAAGGAAATTTAAGTGTGACGAAGTGATGGATGCTGTTTATGCCCATTTTGCAGACAACAATTCTAACTATTTGGGAGGGGGGATCGAAATGTTAAATCAAACTTGTCAAAAGTGTATTGCAATAAAGGGTAACTATATTGAAAAGTGAAATATAGTTTTTGTCTTTATCATACTTAGAAAATGGTTAGGCCGGAAATTTAAACTTATGGACCTACTCTCGTAATACGCTTGCTGAAAACTCATGTTTTCTTGTAAAGCACAGTTTTATCCGTATCAATGTAGCTAAATATCTTGAATAACAGACACACATGTGGAAATAGAAATTAATTCAGTGCATTTGAAAATAAAACTCGTTTTGATCCTGCATGTAAGGAGTTTACTTCTAACCTTTCTTCAAGAAACCAAATCTATTGTTATAAAACTGGATTGAAATGATGAGAAGCGAACTGCACAAGTAGTTCTATTGAATGACCCTACGTTGACCGCATCATCGCCTTGTAACTGCTTAAAAAATTAATTTCCTCATAAATATATTCATTTTACATTTAGCACATTCAGACTAAAAGTTCATTTTTTTTTAAGGAAGGAAAAGTTCCAGGGCTAAGTTTAGGGTACCTCCCCGGCATTTGCCATTTATGAGGACTGAGGAAAACTTGGAAAAAACCTCAGTCAGGGGTCCTAGCGGGATTCGATCCCCATACCTCCCGCTCACGAGTCCGTACCTTACCGACCTCAATCAACTGTGGCGATACCAGCCAGATATCGGTGATGTTATACAGTTCCGTAAAGCACGTGCATGCTTTGAAATGTGTAGAAATGTTGGAAATGTGGTTTAATATGTGTCTGTGTTCTTTGTTTCGCAGCTGGTCATTTGTGATTATGGAAATGAACAAGTTGATAAGGTATCCCGTGTACAGAGGCAATCTGAGTCGTTTTTACCGGGAATAAGACATTTAGAAGAAACGAAACTCAAATACTATTGGTTTGTGACTTTTATTTACAAAAAGAGTAGCACAAATCTAATATTTGACATGAGAATTGTTTCTTAAGTTGCTCACAAGTGAAACCTTCTGAAGCAATGTGAGTGATGTGGAATTCAAGGGTAAATACGGCTCTCTCGTGGAATTCCAGCACTAGGCATCTTGTTCATTATATCTGCACTTGATCAGATGCTGCGCCTTCCTTTCGCGGCATCTTGAGGTCAAATAAATAACGGGCGCTCTGTTAAAAGAGTGAATATTGTTGGATAGCGTCGTCAGAACAAACCCAACCTGTCATTCTCAGACGTGACTCGTTAGAGATAAGTGGGAATAGAATGACAGAAAGGCTAGCGATTGAACTTGAGCACAGCGCATATTTTGTAATTTCCCAATTAGCCTAGAGGCTGGACCGGCAGTGAACCGTAAACGGGCTATTCTAAATGCCATATCATCCGAAGATATTCGTTAAACCGAAAAGAAAGCTGGAATTCATAAGAGTACAGAATACGTCAATCAAGGACAATACCGGGAATGCTTTGAGCTCAGTTCGTTCAATCGCAAGTGTTAACTTTTCGCAAAAGACTACAAATTTGAGAAAAAAGAAACATTTATTTTACATGTCTCTAGCGTCCTATAGCGCCTTCATTCCATAAATTCCCAGGTCTTTCTCAAAATATATCCCTAGAACAAAGAACTTAGATTCCCACATGTGGGCGAGGTCGTTAAGGCGCGGACTCGTGAGCGGGAGGTCAGGAATTCGATTCCCACTAGGACCGTCATCCCCGGCTGTTTTTTTTTTTTTTGTTTTGTTTTGTTTTTTCCATATTTTCCTCAGTCCTCATAAATGGCAAATGCCGGCGAGGTATCCTAAAATTATACCTGCAACGTTTCTTTCCTTAAAAATATCCTTTCGCGATTTATCATTTCATCTCATATATCATCAGTGTCCTGTGGTGCTTCAGTAATAAAAAAAACCTAATATTCGATTTTTTGGTCAGTTTTTGACCAAAAATTCAGTGGTTTTCCCTTAAAGCTTGTGTTGTACACAGTAAGGTTATTTTAGTTACGGGCAGGTAGAGCGCGACTGCAGCCTCACAGGTAGCAACTTGGAGTTAGTTTGAGGGAAGTTTATCAGCAAGTGGTTGTGCGTTCGTGTGTTACTCGGTACTTTCATTGTGTATAAGTTGTGTGCTAATTGTTCTTCATTAGTTATGCCAGTGCATAAATACAGTCTTGAAGAATTTGAAAACTGATTCTTATAGAGAAGTGAAAAATATCCTGATAATCAAGTTTTAGGTAAAAAAAATTGTTTGTCGGCTTATTGAAAATTTACGATATACAGATCTCTCCATAACGAGAAACCCGTGTGTTCTTACGGAAGCAAAGTTGGATGAAACATAGTAACTTCTATGCGATGCCGGGCAACGTGCTGCCGCCGAGAAGCATGATTTTCAACATCTCATATAAAACAAGTTAGTGCTTATTAATATATCATTTTACGTTAACTTTATCCACAACTACTGTATCTTCACTTTTCCGGTTGGGGCGGCTGCATATTCCCAGTAAAAACCGTTAATAGGTGGCCCGTAACTGGAATAACCTTACCAACTTAGTTTTTTCAAGCAATTACTTACGCATTTTGTGTCACAAATGAAGCGAATCAGATTAAAATAGTTTCTCTTTGATACAAAAATGTTCTTTTGAGGAAAAAAAAAAAAAACATTTTAAAGAAACTCCGAGTAAAAGGACTGTGCACGGTGGTTTAAATATGGTCAGTGGACTTTCTAAAGTGGCTTAAGAAAAAAGAATGTAGAAATTTCAGACATGAGCAAAATCACTTCTGTTGCAAGGAACCTAAGTTTGGATTTTTTGTTTGATTTTGCCCTAAAACTCAGTGATTCCCCCTTAAGTATTTTTGGCTTGCTTCTAGATTTCTGTCTATTGAATATTGCCTTCTAAGAGTTGTCCCAGCACATACCTGGCCGGCAAAATATATATATTTATTGTAGGGACGGAATGGGGAGAACAGTAAACATTTCAAGGAAAACAAAAGCAAAGCAATGTGGCCTCAAAGCAAGCGGTGATTTTGCTGTCTACACCCCCCCCCCACCCCAGCTTTAGAAATTATGTCTATTAGAATAATTGAATAACAATTGAAATATGAAAGTATATCATATTGTTCATCTAAATTTTATAGTGATATTTTTCGGTAATTAAAGAAAAATTTGCCATTTTATTTGTTTTCTCAAACTTTGGATGTTTTAATAATATGAACGATGTAATGATAATATTAATGATAACCATACGAATATCGTTGCGGAAGTGACATTATGCAATATCGCTACTTCAAGGTTGTGCGTGTAATGAATTCAAAAAGTTTATGCTAGAGAAGAATGTAATGGATCAGGCTTACTAACGTGAAGGCTTCAAACTGTCGAGGCCAATGCTGAGACATTGCTTGATTCTCAAAGAAGGCTGCCAATGTATTTGCAGATTTCCTTAAAGAGGTATCATAAACTAGTGATTCTCTTGTTTATGGACTACAATCGAAACCTGCAATGTTAAAAGGAACTAAGTCAAAAATTGCAATTTTCATTTGTCGCTTAGAAACCATTTCAAATACCAAACTGCATCACACTGTGTTAAAAAAGCAAAGTCTGGCTTCCCCAACACAGTAATTCAGTACAGTCCAAAACATAATGCTATGTTAAATCGAATTAAGTCATTGATTTGATTCCTTTTAACACATCATTGTTTTAATCTACTGTTCCCTTCTAATTATTTTGTTTTCATGCGTCATTTGTTTCTCTGCAGTTTTGTAGGTGCAGAAGATTTTAGTGGAAATAACACACTATAATGGGGGATAGTTCCAAAAAGTATCAAGGAATTATTATTTAGAATTGCAGAGTTTCTGGAGAGCAGTGCATCAAACACACTGTTTTTGTGTGTATGATGTGAAAACTCAGTCATCTGTTTTTGTCACGAGTGAGAGGGAATGAAGTAGCGTCGTTTTGTTTGAATATATTGAACATTCAATGGCTACTGATGTTAAAAGGCTGCATTTATTTTCGGACACACATCCAAGTCAGAACAGCAACCGCACAGCAATAAGAATGGGTTGATTTAGCACAACTTAAGAAAGCGACTCACCACTTCCCTGAACGAGGGCATTTGGATCGGATGTTTGGCGTTTTTTAGAGGAATATATACCCTTAAAGATTGTGCAGAAATTCTGGTCAGTTCAACAAGAAATGTCCAAATAAAACTGATGATGTTCTAGATTTCAATGATAGCAATGTACAACACACTTTTCCCCTGCACACATGCGTCTACGTCTTGTGAATATGTACAATATTCTTAAGGCATATTCTGGTAAATGCTTGGAAAAGTTTGTTCTTCTTTAATACGTCGGTTAGACAATTTCTGTTGATCTAACAGAAGTGCTATGAAATAAAAAGTGTTGTGTCTGAAGTGTGGCTATTTTAATTATTCATTTGTTATTTTTATGCTCAGTTTCGAGTTCATAAATTGCTGAAAATGAAAGGAAAGTCTTCTTATGAAATTAATGAAGATGTCAGCTTTATAGTAAAAGAATGGCGTGAGGCAAAAAGTGGTAGAACGTCCTGTGAAAATGAGCACGTCGTTGGTCCTTGAAGAAAGAAAATAAAAAGCAGCTGGGTGCCTCATGCTGGGGACCCGCATTCGGGATGTCCAAGGTTAAATTTTCGTTGGTCATCCTGAACTAGGGTTTTTTTTTTTTTTTTTTTTTTTCGTGGTTTCCCGCGGTGGATATTTACCTTCATATACTTTCATTTCATTGGCTCTGTTTCATTGAGATGTTTTATGGCGGCTTGCGCTTTGGAAATTTTTCTGAAGCCGACCTGCGAAATGGAATCTGAACATCTAAAACTCCTCGCATAGCTGGTGGGCGGGGGGGGGGGGGAGATCGACGAGTGACCACTAGAGATATAATAGAAGAAGCGCTTAAGACATTTTCGTATGATAAAAAAAAAAAAATAGCAACTTTGTAACAATGCACCAGTTTTGCAGTCATCGCTGTGATTCAGAATCCATAACGCTCAGTAAGGAGTGAAAACGTTAAGAATCCCAAACTATAAACAATTCAGGTAAAAGAGTGAATTCTGGTTGATTATTATTTGCAGAGAGGAGCTGAAGTTTAATCCAAATTTAATTATTACGTAGTGAGAGAGAAGGGGGCTTCTTGCATGCTTCACTGTAGCTTGTCTGTATCCAAATGCAAGGATGACAGGATCAGAAATGACATCTGCCTATAAGATGACTAGATTTCATTCTTGATGTCTGGTGCCGCAAATGACTGGGGTTTCCTTTATGGTTACTTTAGCATATATCCGGTGACTATGATAATAAAAGCGTTTTATGTCAATGTACGGTAGTTGGTTTGTTTTAGCTCTTTCATAAGACCAGTAGCTTGGGGAATTTTGTGCTATGTTTAAAGCAAACTCAGAAGTGTTATAGCGCGGTTTCACTGATTGTTCCTCAGTCATTTGTTTCTGAAGTAGAGGTGCATTAATTAAAAGAAATGTACCGCAATTAAAACGAAATTTGGAGAAAGTTGTCTTTGCTTGACAGTATCACCAACTGTAACATGACAGGTTTCTGATAAAGTAATCACTTGCTCTGTGTCAAAGGAGAAAAAATTCCTATCATTGGTTTTCTGTCCTTGGCACATTTTATTTCTTCTATATCTTTATCTTTCATTCTTACTTGCTTTGTTTGCATGTTTTTTGTGCCCTCTAAATAGGGTGTAAAAAGTAATCTCATGTCAAATTTTCTTATAACATGACATTTCTGATATCTACGATTTATAACCTGAAAAAGAGGTGTAGGAATAAAACGGAAAGTTTACCGGTAAAATGTCCAGTTTTTTAAGTTCTATCCGCTGCAGGATTTTGCCATGTGTGTTTATTAAGCTTTATCTACTGTCAACAAACATACTCTTCCACGGCTTCCCGGCTCCAGCGATCCCCTCAAGAAGTTCAAACCAGACGCCGAGGCAGAAACCTTTCCATTGCGCAAGCCACCGTCATACCGCACCAGCCCACCTCGTCCTGGCACTTTCGCCTTGGAAAAACCAACAATCCGAAAATCCGCGTAAGCGAACCTGCATAACCACGGAAAAACCAAGGTTTGAAAGGCCTGCTCAAGAGATTTGAACCCTGAACCTTCCGAATGCGAGGTAACACTTGGCCACCCCGCTTCTTTATATTGTATAATGCTGACATTTCCATGAATTTACGTTGTTGTGTGCATGATTAGAACTATAATAACTTAGGGCACTGGGCATCTGGCAGCAGAGGGGTGGCAATTCTACCACTGACTTACCCTCCTCGTAAACAAGGGATAGGAGGAATGGAGGGTGTTTCGGCACCGTGGCCACTCTGGTGGATCTTTTGTACCTACGCCCCCCGCAATGATGGAAACTGCAGGTGGCCAGGAGCCAGGTCGGCTATTTTCAGACATAGGCGGCGTCCCTAACTTTTCCTGTTTTTAGGTTTCAGAGATCGAGGTTTCCTCCAAATTTGAGCCCTGAGGGGCTAATAGGTAGAGCCCACAAGAATCAGGAAGACAAAGCACAAATCCACTGCCATGCCCACAGCACCGCTTCGCCTGAACGACTCCAGTATATAGTGACCAGAGAGAAATACAACAAAACCCATGTCAGGATATCCGATTTTAAGGGGTTTGAACCCAGGTTCTCCCAAATGCGAGTTTTCTCTTGATCCACGTCGTTCGGTATTCACGAGGAGGAGATTGTACCCTTCAAGAGAAACAAATGAAAACAAAAACAAACAAACAAAACAAAAAACAAGCAATGAAATCGTTCTGGCGATCTTTAAGTTACCCGACATTCACTATTTGAGCGTAAGAGAAGGAAAACTAATGAAGGTAATGTGTACCAATCAGGATACGAACCTCCATCATCTCAAATTGGATTGTTCTTGGTGAAAAATTAAGAACACCAGCTTTGGTATATGTTCTAAACACGAAAATTGTTAGTTAGTGCAAAAAATAGGTGGTAGCACTTGAGAACTTTTTTTGACGGTGCCTTGACAACGTGGTGACTTGAGGAATAATGTACAATGTAAATAAACAGTTACAAAGTTTAATCTGTGTTTCAGAGTCGTTTTCCTGTTTAAATTTCTAAACAAACGTTCAAAATGGAGAAACGCGAATTTCGTGTATTAATGAAGCATTATTTTTGAAAGAAGCTACACCTGCAGAAACTGAGAATGAATGAATGAATGAATGAATGAATGAATGAATGGTGTTTAACGCCCGTTTTTGCTACTGAGGCACCACAGGCGATGGACACTGATGATAGGTACATGAAATGAAATGATATATTGGGAAAGGATTTAATTTTAAGGAAGGATCTTTCCAGGCCTAAGTTTAGGGTACCTCCCCGGCATTTGCCATTTATGAGGACTGAGGAAAACCTGGAAAAAACCTCAATCAGGGAGGACGGTCCTGGCGGGATTCGAACCCCAGACCTCCCGCTCACGAGTTCGCGTCTTAGCGACCTCTGCCACCCGTGGCGGTCAGAAACTGAGAAGCTGAACAAACATTACGTGAAACAGCACCTTCACTTAAGATGTGTATAAATAGTTTAGTGAGTTTAGATGTGGCCGTTCGAGCACAAGCGATGCGGACCGTTCAGGAAGTTCTGTTGAAATAACGGCTCCCGAAGAATCCGCGACATTGTGCTAAGCGGTCGGAGACTGAAGGTGTGATAGACTCCTAAAGCTGTGGGCATTTCTAAAGGTCTGGTGCATAATATTTTGCACAATCATTTGCAAATGAAAAAGCTATCGGCGAATTGAGTGCCGCGTTTGTCAACAATTGACCAGAAAAGAGAATGAATTGTCAACGTGCAGAATTTGGAGCTGTTTAAATGGAATCCAAGCGAAGTTTGAAGACAATATGTGACAGCATGGATTGTAAAAGAAAGAGAAGTCGAAAGAGGGTGCACTGGTAAATGCGCTCCGAAGAAGGCAAAAACAATTTCCTCAGTAGGAAAAGTAATGACTGTGTTTCGGGATTGCCACGACTTAATTTTAATTTACTTTTTGGAAAAGGACAAAATTATAACGATATGCTACTGGGGCAATTAAATGGCTTGACCAAGAAGAATCTGTGTGATTGCGGCCTCAAAATTATTATACTTAGGGTATGAGATCCTTCTTCATCCTCCTGTTCTCCGGGTTTGGTTCCTTCGGACTAATTTCTGTTCTGCAAAATGAAGAAATTTTATGGATGGGGCTGATAAATTGGAAAGTCGCTGCAAGAAGTATATAGATTTGAAACGAGATTCAACCCCCCCCCCCCAAATGTGTATTTTTGCAAGGTTTCATACTTAAAACTGCTGGTTTTTAGAAAAAGCCCTAAGAAGGAAGTTGAATTCAGAAAAATTATTCACTCGAAATATACAGTAAATCTGCATTTTCAGCCGGTAGGGAACTGTCGCGTTCCTTGATGTGCTGCATGGAATCCTGAGGCAAAATCTTAGAGGTATTGACATCTTGCATGTGGTAGAAAGGGAGTGGAAAATTGAACCTGAACGGTAATGAGCAGAGAACAATATTCATTAAAAGTTCAAGAGGTATTTATTTGGTTTGTATATGGACGCTCTTTAACATCTCAGGTCATCAGGTCCCAAGTCTTGTAGTTTGTAGTAGACTTCCCGTAATGACGGGATTCCAAGCTAATGAAGTCAGAATTGTGTAGGCGCCTTCATAGATAACAAACAGTAGCAAGCGGGTTGACGTTGTAGGTGTCAATGCGGTTTTCCAGTCCACCGCCTTTGTTTTAGTGTTTAGCTGGTATCGTATAACACACGATACATGTAGCCTAGTGGTACATATCCATTTAATACCTGCTGCATTTCGAGTCATGATCTCGCTCTTCTCCCCACCCCCTAAAAAAGAAGAACTAACCAGCTGCAAACAGAATAAACGTTTGCTAGTAAAATAGCACCTAGGTAGCAAACACCTAAGTGGCATTTAACAAGTCTTAGATCTTTATTATACATAATAAACATTTGCGATTATTGAGCTCAGGTTACGGATTACGCTCTAGCATTCCTTCATAGCATCACAGCCTAACTTTATAGCACTCGCTTATCCGTCATTATAAAATTCATTTAGACAATGTCTGGACATGGGACGAGTTCATCTTCTTGTATCTGCGTATATTATGAAAATCTTTATTTACAAATCAGAAACATGGGGAAGATCGTGAAACCAGGGTAACAAGTAATCACTGTAATAATTGCGTTTGTTACATTGTAAAGCAAATAATGCAACATCAGTAACAGCCGTCGCTAAGGCGACCCGACTCACCGAAAACCCGGAAGCTCAACTCTTTCACGTTCTCCGCATGCGCAGAGCTAGCCTTTCCTCAAGTTCAAACATGCAACCGTCACATGGAACAACAAACCTATTCCTGGTCAATATGCTCCACAGTATGTATTATCAACAATATTTAATAATTAAACCTTCCGTACGCCATAGTATTCCGTCGTATTATAGAAATATATTTTTAAAAATGTAATCAATTAATATTGGTATAAAAATAAAACCATCTGCCATTCTGGATGGTAGAAGAAAAAGCGCTCTGAATGGTTCCACCAAGCTCTAATCGTTTATTTTCTTCATTTATCATGAAGAGTGGAATTGTATGAACCAAGAACTGTATTCCTTTTCTTTTTTCTTTCTTTCTTTAATGTGTGTGTGTGTGTTTAATAGTGTTCAGCGCCCGTTTTCATTACTGAGGATCACAAGCGGTGGACACTTAGAACCCATTAAAAAAAATAACAAAATAAAAATGCAGGCTAAATGGCACTTATAGACAGTAAAAAGGCATTTATATTTTTAAACATTAATCACAAAGAAAAATTGCAATTGCCTTTCTTATTTTGTGCTGTTATTCATTTGTTGCGCTTAACTTATAAGGTGTTTCTTCAAATTATCAACACGAAATTTTTTTCTGTCATATAATGCATTATTCATTATAGAAACCTATCGTTCATTGGAGCATTCGAAACAAGCAACAATGGTCAACGGGCTTATGTTCAGAGTCTTGCCTATACTTCTATTGTTTCTAGGTTGGATTGCCAGATATTATCTCTCGCATTTATTTGCTCTGTTTAGTATTTTAATGCTCATTTATCTCGGGCATGGTATGTTATTTTTTATTATTACTTTAAGTTGTGTTTAACGCCCAGTTTTGTACTGCTGAAGCATGCGGTGAGCACTGATGATACATGAGATGAAATGATAAATTAGGAAAGATTTTTTTTAAGGAAGGAAACGTTCCAGGTCTAGGTTTAGGGTACATTCCCTGCATTTGCCATTTATGAGGACGGAGCTGGTGGTCCTGGTGGGAATCGAACCCCACATCTTCTGCTCACAGTCCGCGCCTTAACGACCTCGCCACCCGTGGCGATGACGTGGTGTCGCTTTATTAACTGAAATCTAACTGTAAGGTATTTTCTAAACTGACTTTTCTTTTCATTATTTTTGTATTAACAATGAGCACATTGTGAAATAAGAGCCTATCTCTTGTCGAGTTTAACAAGAATGCCGTCAGAAATTCCACAATGAGCACCTCAGTGAAAGTTTATGACAATCAGGTAGCAACCCATTTAAACTTAAACACATTGTTGGTGCATTTGTATTATAAAATGAAATCCGCCACAAAAAAGTTACAGCAGTTACTTTAGGGGGGGGGAGACTTCTTATTTCATCCAATGAAACACTAATGTACAATAGCTGAAAGACTGCAAAAATATGTAATATTTCATTGATTATAGATAGCATTTTAGCAATTGAACCAATCTAACGACTTAATTGTTACTGTGGTAATTGTATCCAACTAGATTAAAATGTAGCATTTTATTTAATATTTTGACCAACAGTAAAAACTCATAGTTCTGGTCTAAAACATTTTTTATTTTGTCACAAAGAGCATTTTATTAATCTGCTACTAAACCTTTTGTAAGGTAGTAATGATAACCATAAGGGCCACAGTAGTGATCATGGAAGAATGCTCGATTTGTAACACAATAAACTGGGTATACTTAAAAACAACTTTTAGTTTTATAAATTTCACTCAAGTCTACAGTTCTGACCCTTCCTGGCTAGTGGACAACGTTACTGGCTGCGTCTTGAAGATTTCCAGGTACTATTCCGAATGTTCTGAATCAGGGAGGTCTGACACAGGGTCCATGAGAACGATTGCGAATCTGCGTTGTGTATAATGGATTAACTAGGACATAACCGGAGCTACTGTGCGGCAGGAACGAAAGTATTGTTAAGTTTTGCTCAACCTAAAAGGCGAGTTTCTTATACTCTAATCGTGAATACCATTAACTATAGAACTTATTGAAATTGAAAGCATTTCTCTTTACATCAACATACAATTTTAAATATTACATTAAGATCTACGTCTTCGTCAATACGGCAATACTAACTAACAATATAAAATTAATGCATATCATCGTGACTCTAACAATATTTTAATTCTAAACACTTCATCCAACTATTATCCTGTACTTGTGTGTCACTTCTATACACACCAACAACCAAGTTATTGGTGTATAATAATACTGCTTCTAATGCTAATTTACACTCATTCCCTTCCCTATTCAATTTATCAGTCACTAACTATTTGATCATTCTTTATCATTTCTCCCTCAACTTCCCTAAATATCAGTAAATCCATATATTATTATACATCTAAAGTTACACTGCTTTCTACATTTCCTTCCATCATCCTCTTCGTCACTCTTATGCATTTTTCTTTAACTTTACCTAAACAGTTCTCTATCATTTTTATATCATTCTCTCCTTTTCCTAATTAAAATTTCCCCATCTAAATTTTCCCATTTTTTTTATTAAATTTTTTTCTCTCCATAACTGTTTGATTACAATATAACAAACAATAAAAACCTGTATTGGTTTATCTACATATTAAACCATTTTCTATTCTTTATCATATTCTAAACCTCTCCAGTTCTAGCCCAAGTAAACTCTTCTCTACCTGTCTTATCACATTGTTCTATACCTTTTTCCCAACCCCATACTATTTTTATTCCCCTATAAAGTTTCAATGAGCTCTTTTTCACCTAAACTACTAATTATTTCTTGTCTTTCAATATCTTCCAATCTTACATTTATTTATTTCCAAAATCCTCTGTTTTGGTATTTCCTATTTATCCATACTTTTCCTAAACCTATCTGTTGTAAAATTTCCTGCACTTTGAAATATCATGATTCTTTCCACTTGCATTTCTCCTGTACACTAAAACATTCTTTAACAATGTCACTCTCTTCTAATATGGTAATTCCGAATATATATAATTTTATGATTATTTTTTTCTTAGTGAAATATACACCTAATTCTACCTGTGCTATATCATTTGGAGATGATGTTTGTAAACCTAAAATAATTAGCAAAAACTTCTGTTGGTAATCTGAGAGCGTCAATACAATTACAAAATGCGTACGACAGATATTAGTAACCTCGCAATAATACTTTACACATCCCTGCGTTTGTGTCATTCTGCAACAGCTGCTCTGTGTTTGATATGAACCGCCCTCTTTTGGAGCCTGTAGTGTGGGAACCTCCGTGTTGTTTTCGCCAGTTGTGTTGGGCATGTGTTAATGTGGTTGGTGTTAGGCAACAAGTTGTAATAGAAATGCAGAACCGAACTTCCGTCTTTTTTTTTATTGTAAACACACAAAATATTAATTTTCGGAACTCTTTTGACGTTTAGAATTTACATTAAAAAGAAAAAGCTTGGGTCATAGTGTATACGGGGCCTTTGTTTCGGTAGGTCAGCATTCGAAACAGTTTAAGTATTTACATTAACCTCGCAGAGATTAAAGTTTCCACGTGATATATGAATTTTTGATGGGGAGCTGTAAATGTCTATTTTCTCTTGTCACGATAAAAGGAGGGTACAAAAAACCCTCATAATCTAAATAAAAAAAAAATGCACACATGGTTGAGCATTTCCAAAGGATTTTACTCTCAGAAATATTAATAATTGATGTAACACATAGCAAATGCAGAAAATAATTGCTGATTGTGTTATCAATAGTGCGGCATTCTTCCACATTTTGGTTTTGTGGTGTACCTACTCGTAATACACAAATTCCTAAGTTGACAAAATTATTACCGAAAGGGCCTTGTAAGCCAAGCTTATACCGGCTCGCTCTCCATATTGTTGGAGGTATGTCTTTACTTTACTTATTTAGCACAGATTGTACGATTCTCAAATAGCGAACCGGGGTCCACGAAGCATTACTGTTAATATATTTCTCGAATGTATAGATTCAAACAAAGCATTGCGAGAAAATGAGAGATAATAACATTTTAAAGTGCTTATTGAAGTGAAGTAAATTAGAAGCAAACAAAAGGCGACTGTTTGTCCCGGAGAGAGCTTTCAAATGTATGGTCGTAGTTTCTCGGGCAATATCTTTCGGCCACGAAAGCGTAGGCTGGGGCTCGCCAGTCTCAGATTGTCCCGGAATAAAGAAGGGCATGAAAAATATGCAATTCTACCTTTCGTAACTATTTAGTTATGTGAAAAATCACTCTCCACACCACCGCCACGGGTGGCCGAGGTCGTTAAGGCACGGACTCGTGAGCGGGAGGTCTGCGGTTCGAATCCCGCCAGGACCGTCCTCCCTGACTGGGTTTTTTTCCAGGATTTCCTCAGTCTTCATAACTGGCAAATGTCGGGGAGGTACCTAAACTTAGGCCTGGAACGCTTCCTTCCTTAAAAAAAAATATATCCTTTCCCAATTTATCATTTCATCTCATGTATCACCAGTGTCCACCGCCTGTGGTGCCTCAGTAGTGAAAACGGGCGTTAAACACTACTCAAAAAAAAAAAAAAAAAACTCTCCACACCCATTTATAGTAATAATAAAAAAAAACTCTCTAGGAAACTGTTTGGAAAAATGTAGTAAACTACAAATGTCTCCTATTTAGCCCGACATATCACGACTTGTAAGTAATATGCAGCATCTTCCCTCTCATTCAGGAAATAAAATTAATAGTAATATGCCTACATGTATTGATAGCTTTTAATATTTATACTTTTAATATAATATTATTGTTATGATCATTGCTATTGTGTAAGGATACACTGCAAGTACTTTAAACATTATGCATGTATAGGATGCAAATGTAGGATTTTAAACTTCGAGTTAAATCTTAGGGATCAGCGACTGAGAGAGAGAGAGATCTTTGAAGGTCTGCGGTTTAGGAAACCTAAGAAACGCTGTATTACATTTCAACCTGACAGGTGTATTTATTGTTAAATCCCTCAAAAATGTTAAAGAAAAATGAGCAACTTGAAGCCTTAATTTTGTTTGTTGTTATAAGTTGTTACAAGTTATGGAATTTGAATTGCTTATATACTGAATTATTATTTTAAATAAATATATGATAATTGTATGACAACTTCTAAATATTGGCCATAGTCGCTAAAACAGGTATTGCTGGAATATTTGACATATTCCTGTATTGCACTGAAGCAGTAAATTACCTCTAGGAGTAGATAACATTTGCATCAAGCTTGCCAGCCGTTCTGCCTTTGTGTATGCAGGAAAAGGTTTTGACAAGTTGCTATCTAGTTTTGCCGTAGTTCCACTGGGAATTGCGAAACGCCGATCCAAGCAAGCATTTGTTTGGTCTAAGGCAGCTATATATATATCAAAACATTTTTAACCTCGTGGCACATTGTATTTGCAGCAGTGAGCCAGAGGCGTTGCCATTATCAATTGTTTGGGAAGGTTCTAGCTCGCTTCCGAAACCTAACGGATAGCATACACAGTAGCCAGCACGCTTTGTGCTTCAGTTACGCTCAACTCGAAGTAATGTCATTCTTTACTCTGCATCGTTTTTATTTAATATTAATATACAGGGCTTTCATTTCGAAACTTGGCACTCTAAATACGTCCATTTAGATATTGAGAGGAATGTTGAAAACAATGTTCATTATATTTTAGGTTTCACCCATTCCCCCATATAATCCCCGGCCAGGACCGATGATTTTTTTCGGGCGTAAAAATCCTAAGTATGACTTTCTTCGGAAGGGAAATAAAGCAGTAGGTCCCGTGTCGTACATTTACGGCACGATAAAGAACCTCATGCCTGAAAAAAGAGGTCTCGGAGCAAAATTTGTCGGCCATTACACGCCCTGAATTGAATGAGACGCTGATGAACTGAGATGTTAAAGAGTGTCCGTAAATAAACAAAATCAATCAAACAATTAATCCATATGCTCCCGCTTTGAATTATCAAAGGGTATTCCTATCTTTGGCAGCTTAAATTTTAAAGACGCTACAATTCAGGGGCGGGTCGTATAACAGTTGATTTGCTTTATCCCTTAAAAAGTTCAACGTTTAATTTTCTAACTGTTACTTGATACTTAAAAGATAGGGAAAAAAATTAGAGCTACAACAATGTATATTGTATTTGCAAGTATTGTCTGCAGGGGACTTGGTTTGCAAACGCGCTGCAAACCAAATGCCTGGATGAGTTTGTAGAGTATTTACACCAAGGAACGTGAGATGAAGCAGTAAAATGGGCCCTTAAGAATTATTTGTTATGTGCATGAACCACGAGAAACATCCCCTTTCGTCACAATGTTCCCAGGAAAGCCTTCAGTATTATATTACTGCTGCTGCGCTACAAAGTTTAAGGAAATGCTTCAAAGGGCTATTAGATGATGATGATGATGATAATAATAATAATAATAGCCGTATATTAATATATATTTATATTAAACATGGAAATAATGCAATTGTTTCAATATCAAATTACATTTGAAGTAAAAAAAAAATTCTCTCATGCAGATGCTCTCCAGCAGCAATTGTCACTTTTTTGGGTAATCAGCTGTTGTTGAAGGCAGACTAGTGCAGTTTAGTGTGAATTAGGAAAATGGCTGCTTACTTTCGTTTTATGTTAATTGAATATAAAGAAAACGAACACTATACAAAGCTTACATTCCAAGCTTTTTCTTTGCGACTATTGGAAGAAAAAAATCGTAATTAAAATGTTGGATGAACCAACTTTACAGTCAGACTTTGATTTCCAAACAGAAAATGTATTAAGTATGCAGACAGACTTCATCCTGCAGATTTCAAGCTGTAATTATAGGGCCTTCGATTAGTTTGTTAGATGAAAACCAACAACTACATTTTTTTAAAATTTGTTACTACGATATGTTTATTAAATTAATTCTCTCTGCGTGTTATATTCAGCCACGTGTATGTGTATGCATATTTGCACATACATCGGGTGTCCCATGTCTTTCTCACCCAAAATAACTTTATTTTCTAATGCATCAAATGAAAAATTGTTATAAACAAAAATGTTCTTGTTGAGGTGTACTTTTGTGTATCTTTATTAATGTAAGATATAAATATAAAACTTCCGGTTTTTTTTTTTTGGTTTTTTTTTAATGGCACCATGTACATTTTATTCAAGAATACACTTACCCTCTCAAAGAACCATTCAGAAACTGTACCATTTTTGTCGAGAAAAGAGTAGATTTGGAAATGATAAATGCACGACATCTTATTTAATAGCACTATATTGCATTTGTTTAAATCATTTAACCTCTTCAATAATGTAATTGAATAAAGCATCATCTACAAACTTAACATTTTGCGTAGATCACTAGCATTTCTACTTTCTCTTCATGCCGTGTAAGGAAAATTGTAGTCTCAATTTCTCAGTACTAATTTACTTGATGAATGATTACAGTACACTGATTTGTAAGCTAAGCAAACCGCCACGGGTGGCCGAGGTCGTTAAGGCATGGATTCGTGAGCGGGAGGTCTGGGTTCGAATACCGCCAGGATCGTCCTCCCTGACAAGTATTTTCTAGATTTTCCTCACTCCTCATAAATGGCAAATGCCGGGGAGGTACCCTAAACTTAGGCCTTGAACGATTCCTTCCTTAAAAAAAATCCTTTCCCAATATATCATTTCATCTCATCAGAGATCAGTGTCCATCGCCTGTGGTGCCTCTGTAGGGGGGAAAAACCGGGCGTTAAACATCATTCTTTCATTTTAAGCTAAGCAACGACAATTTGAGACTTGCCGTTACAGGCAGGACAAAACCACTTGAAGCTCCAGTCCCGAGCGTCAGCGGAGAGAGCCGAGCTCCGCAGTCGCGAACGAAACAACCTCGGGTAGCTCCCAGAAACCGGTGAAACTGGTGGTTTTCTGTCACTCGCTATGGCCTGACGGCCTACGCTCTCCTCCTTTTCGTAAATATAAATTGATAGGTGCGGGTAAATCACTGTAATAGTGGAAAATATCCTTTGATTCCAGTAGAAAAAAATATTAAATATCAATTTATAGCGCATTATGTGCGTAGTATTATGTTAGCGAATAAATCATTGTAATGGTGACAAATCTTCCTTAATTCCAAAAGAAAAAAAGCTTCAGAACCTGAGGATTCGAACCCATCATCTGTACACCTATAGCATTACACACTAACCATCTGAGCTATCGAACCGTTGCGCAAACAAGCGTATTACGCGACATCTGTGCGTCACTAACCTCGGCTTTCTCCACTACTCTCCGGAGTGGCCTGGGACTGGGGCCTCAGCGAATTTGTCCTGTCTGTAACGAAAACCCAATTTGAGGAGTGAGGAAGATGAGTTACCTACCCCCACCTTCCTCCCTGGGCACTGTATTTACAGGCTTCGGAAAGCATATACAAACCAGAATTTACTACAGTACTACATTGGGTAAGTAATTTGTACAACCAAGGCATTAAACAGTTCAATTTCTTCAATAGCTATGCTTTCCTTACCTTTGCCCATCTGCTGTTTTCGTAACAAAAATGGTACAGTGTAATACTTTTTAATAGCTCTTGGAGAGGGTAAATGTATTATTAAATAAATGTACATAGTGCCATTAAAAAAAAAAAAAAAAACGAAGTTCTACCTCCTTTCTACCTTGGCCTTTAGAGGCGGTGCTTCTCCAGGCTTATGCCACTCCATTGATTCTCTTTTGAACAAGGGATCATAGTAGAGGACCATAGTTTCATCTCCTGTAATAATGGTTTGCAAAACTTCTCTCTTGTTGCCACGGCAGAGCTCAAAAAATGCGTGACAACAGATGACTCGTTGCTGCTTTTGAACTGAGGAAAGAAATCTAGGCACCCATCTTGCACTAACCTTATTCATGTTTAAATGTTCAAGAATAATTGGAAGGACTGACTTATCTTGTTGCTATTTGTGTAACTTTGAGCCGCCGGTCTTCCATAATTTCTCCTTCCACAAGAGCGATGTTTTCAGGAGTGAGCACCTCCAAGGGCCGACTTGCACGCTCTTCGTCTTCAATGCTTTCTCGACCCATTCGAAAAGGTTTGGCCCATTCTTTTACGGCAGAATATGAGAGGGAGGAATGCTTCCCCATATATACGTCCAATCACTGTTTATTTCGTTTGGAGTAAGTCCTTCTTTTGTGAAGAACTTAATAACTGATCGATACTCACAATCTTCTACATATAGCCTTCTTTATGCTATATATCTGAACAACCGAACACAGTGGAGCGGAAGTTACAGCTGCAATTATTTACTTAGCAGATAAGGCATGGCACCAGAAAAGGATTTTGTGAAGGCGATAATCCTTATCGGCAAGGCCGGAAACTTATGGACCTATCCTCAAACTAGGCTTTCTAACTCGTGTATAGGATCTTACATAATATGTTGCAGAAGCTGCTGAAATAGGAGTTTTTTTTTTAATTTATTTATTGACGCTCTTTAACATCTCAGGTCATCAGCGTCCCATTCAACTCAGGGCGTGAAACGGCCAACAAATTTTGCTCAGAGGCCTCTTCTTTCAGGCTTGAGGTTCTTTTTCGTGCCGTAAATGTACGATGCGGGACCCACGGCTTTACTTCCCTTCCGAAGGAAGCCATACTTAGGATTTTTACGCCCGAAAAAATCCATCGATCCTGGCCGGGTTCGAACCCGCGTGTAGGAGGCAAGTATGGTAACCACTACACCACCAGGACCGACCTGAAATAGGAGTGAATTTGTTGGTGAACGTTGAGGTTTTGCGTCATTTGTGTCTGGTTTTTCGTGTATTAAAAATGTACGTTTTCGTTCATGATTTTTGTTTTGCATTGGAAAGTAAATAAAAATTTGTGTCCTAAATTTAATTTCTGAAAGTGGGTATTGACTGGTAAAATTCAGAAAATTTCCTCACCAACACAAGCTTATTAGTATTTAAAATTACGTTGCTCCTAGTTGCTCCTCTATTTTTACGAATGTATGCTGCTGTGAAATCGGCAGGGATGAAAGCAGTGTCCAGAAACATGACAGGAAAAGCGGAGTTGAGGTACGGGTGCCTCGGTTACAATATGTTAGTAGCCGATACGAAAACACTGCGTTGGAGCAATGGTTATATAGTAGTGGATAAATATAATGGAGAAGTTTGATGTTATCGCGTGTGATAGGCATAGTCGTTTCGTTTATCAGTAGCGTCATGTCTGAGCAACTAGTACTCTGGTTTGTTGCACAACGCCTTTTTTGTTTTGTTTTGTTTTGTTTTTGTTTTGTTTTGTTTTTTTTTTTTTTGTTTCCCAAGTGGGGGCGTAAACCGGCCGAACTTTTTCAAAGATTAAGGGCGCAGTTTGGGAATGAGATGATATTAAAAAGTGTATAATGAACACTTTTCACCGAAGGATGGGTAACTGTGGAAAATAAAAAGTTACCAACGTCGGTCTCGAAAGAACGTAAAGTTCTAAAACGGTTTCTGAGTTTGGGATAGATTATGAAAGCGTTCATTCCTTCATTTCAGATTATTTGGATTACCGAAAGTATCTCATAACTGCCACATCGCAAGGCTGCATGTATAGCAGTGTGTCAGATATTTTTGACTCATTATCGTGATCAAGAAGAAAGGTTATTGCATCGAATTGTAACTTGCGATGAAATATGGGTACATCTTTATGCTCCCGAGCATGATGTGGAGGAAAGCGAAAACTCGCCTGTCTATTGGGGAGGTTCTCTGGACGTTTTTTGGATTTCCCAATTCATTTTGTTAATCGGTTTTCTTAATGAACGTCGTAAACACAGCTTATTACTGCCAGCGTCTGGTTGAGGCAAAACGTTCTTATCGACGAGCAAAAAGACGTCAACAACAGATTCAAGAATTCCCCTGCAACAACGCCGGTACGCATACAGCTACTTTGACAAGGGACAACTCAAGGAAATTCATTGGAACTTTGTAATACGCTCCCTAGAGTCCAGAATTATCGCTTGGTATTTACCCTATATTTGGGCCGTTAAAAGCAGTTCTGGGAGAATGGCCACTCGATAGCGACGAAGATATGGGTAATTCGTTTAAGCACTGTTTTTTTCTACAGTGGAATTAAGACGCTTCTTATCGGCCGGGAAAAATGTGTTTGTAAATCGGGGAATTTTGTTTTTATTTAATTTTGTTTCAGTCAGTTAAAAAAAAAAAAAAATCAGTCTTGTATTTTATTTACCCTCTTTGACATTAAGTAATGCAGAAACAGGTTTATACAGGGTGAGTCGCCTAACACTTGTCCACAGTTCTTTCTGAAATGGAAGATGCTATTGATGTGCTGCTTTCACAGAATTGAAATTTAGACAAGGGTTTATAATTGCAGCCCATACAAGGTGTTAAGAATTATTAAAACGTGTATTTCTTAAAAAAATTGGGTACATTTTTTTTTCATCAAGAAAAGATAACTAGAGGACATTAGAACGCTGGATTCTGGTACAAATAGTTTATGAGCTATCGTAATGTGAAATTTTTAAATACGTACAGTTTTCTACTTCATTTAACTGCTTAGTTACTAGGCTACGATGTTCACATATTGTTTCCTTTGCCCTGATTGCATTGGGACTTCCTTGTCTGTATTTTGTGATAGAAATAGGGCGTGCTGAAAGATGGCATTTACTAATGCTGAAAAAGCCGACATTCTCGTGGTGTATGGAGAATATATGAAGAATGCATTCGAAGATATCCCAATAGACGTCAACCATCTCGACAAGTAAACCTCTTTAACTAATCATGGGAACTTGGAAGTGTAACACCTTGAAAACACAGAGTGACTGGAGAAGGGGATAAAATTATTGTTGTAGCTGCTGTTGCTGTAAAAGCATATCTCGGAAGTTCAGGCATTTATTTTGGTCAAAATAGGCAGGCAAAAAGGTACTAGGCATTTATTAAAAGTGAAAACAGAGCAATATCACGCATTATTAATGAAAACGGGTATTTAAGATACTTAATAATTCCTTTATGACACATTTAATAACTCTAGCTTACTTTTGGGGGGGGGGGTTACAAGCAACAAGTTGTTGTTGTTGTTTTTTTTATTTATTTATTTATTTATTTATTTTTTATTTTTTAGTTTCAACTGTCATAGTCAGCCGCTTGTCAGAAAGAACATTTTTCATTGTGGAAAAAGAACGTACTACTCCCACTGAAGTGCTTGGAGCATATTTAAAACAAGCTATTTCGAAAGGACTCATAACAGTTACAACATAATATTCATCTTCAGGACATCATGAAAATGTTGATAAAGACAAAGTAAAGTAATTTTAATAGTCCTGGCGAATGAGCAAAAGATGCACAATGGTTTCTGGTCGAGTTCACTTTCTGTTTATGCGTTTATAGGGGAATCAGGTTAGTATCTCTCTTACTTCCGCACTGAATACACTGGGAGTAATTTATTGCACATCTGTACCGCTCTCAACTTTCTCGCTTGCAATTTGTTTATTACATTTATGCAGGTGAGAAGTTATCCCACCACAAATTTCTTACAGTTGTCTCGCGCAGATCGATACACGGTCATTCTCCAGGGTTATTCAAAACTACAGTACTTCCCTCATCATGTTTCCTGGTATAGTATGCTCGAGGTAACCGTGCGTTCCTTTCAGTAATGAAGGCTTTAAAGAGTTTAAGTGTTGAGGAGAAAGATTTTGACTGCTTGAAAAGAAATAAATGTACAACAAAAAAATTCAAAAAAAAAATGTTTTTGTGAAGTGAACGTGACATTTAATTGCTACAACTTTTTTCACTTTGATATATTAAAATTCTTTATGTGCTTTTTAAAATGCGTAAATAATCGCAGAACACTTTCATAACAATCCAAAACAGGCAAAATGAAAATGTTTTAAACCTTCAAATAGGCAACAGAAGCCAAAACAGGCGGGGAAAAAAAAAGACAAAAAACTGGCTTTACCGACACCAAATGTACGGAAACATATTTTCTATCTGATTCAAATATATCCACCCAGATACAAAAAAGCATCTTCCTTAACTTTGGGGCTCTGATTATAAGAAGGATGTCTCTCTCCATAAACACGGAACCGATTTTCAGAATTTTGTACATGGGCATTAAGACATGATACACCAAATTTGACGTGTATCTGACAAATGATGAAGCAAATTTACAAATCATGGCCAAGTCAACGTTAGAAACTTTCACATTTCTCATTGGCTTCATCAAATGGAAAGGCAATATCCATGGAGCTTATGTGTGTGGTATGAAATAGAGAACCCTAACCCTCATAATAGAAGAAGTTGTACAGGTGTTAGAAGACCTTCCACTGCAGACTAGGATTTTTTTTTTTTTGATTGGTTTATTTATGGACGCTCTTTAACATCTCAGGTCATCAGCGTCCCATTCAACTCAGGGCGTGAAACGGGGGACAAATTTTGCTCAGAGGCCTGGCTTGAGGTTCTTTTTCGTGCCGTAAATGTACGACACGGGACCCGCGGCTTTACTTCCCTTCCGAAGGAAGCCATACTTAGGATTTTTACGCCCGAAAAAATCCATCGGTCCTAGCCGAGTTCGAACCCGCGATCTTGGGTTTAGGAGGCAAGTATGGTAACCACTACACCACCAGGACCGGCTGCAGACTAGGAGGAACCTGTGGTATCAGCATGATGGTTGTATAGCGCATAGATGTTACATCAATTGTTACAAAATTTTGGATTAAATGAAGGGGATTTGTACGTTGGCATTCCCATTCACCAGACACTAAAAGACACTATCTAGAAGGGCATACTTACTACACCAGAAGATATGAAACAATGTGTTATATCTGCCTGTTATGAAATTTGTGCTGAAATGCTACAACGTGTGCTGCAAGCTTTACATGACAGACTGGAAGCTTGTAATGTGAAACTTGTAATGTGGTCATCCTTTTGAACACAACCTGTTTTCTCTCCCCCCCCCCTTTCAGAATTCGCAGAACTCCACATTTTATTTCTTAATAGAATACTGACACATGGTACAGTAAAAGCATATAAGTACAAAATATAACATGCTTTTTCTCCCAAATTCAGAAAAATCACACACACTAAAACAAAAAAGTAAATATATAAAAAGCGATTAAATGCAGTAAACATCTGTAACTCGTAAACTACGTGCACTAGAGTATTGTAAAAAAATGACATATTCTAATTTTCTCTACTTTTATTTTCTTGTTGTCAAAAGGCATTGTTTCATTTTACAAAATATAACTGTTTTCAAGAAATTTGTATATGGGCTGCAAGTATGAGCCCTTGTATAAACGTCAGTATGTGAAAACAGAATAACAATAATGCATTTCAGAAATATTTGCGGTGCAGGTTTTAGGTGATTTAGCCAGTATATTCGCTCTCTTGTGCTTGTTAGTCACTCACCTTAATAAATATGATTACGACATCTGAAACACAGGGATTTATTTTTTGTCACAAGCGGTGGAATTAAAATATATATTTGTGGGGTGAATCCATAGGTACAACTGGCCCGTGTTGGTGTCCCAGCGCTGTGTACTAAACAAAGGAGCGACTCCTTGCGGGAGATAGTTTTGGATTCCTGTCACGAGTTGCTATGACGTCACACGGACGGCGACGCACTGGTACGCCCCCTACCCGCCAGCCAAGCACCAGCAGCCTGGCTGCAGTCCAAGCCGGCTAAGAGTCCCAGTCGGAGCAAGCGTGTCAAAACATATGAGAGCAAGCATACTGCTTTTAGAATTTCCACTCAGTGCGCATAAAGTCTTATTAGTTCCTTATAAACTTAACCGAGAGTGTCGGCAACAAATGCAAAGCGTGTGTAGTGTCATTAAAAGTGCTTTCGAATGGGGAAGGGATTGCGTGTGTTTCAGACTGGAACATAAATCTGTAGTGGTAGGTAGTGAGTGGTACACCTAACGAGAATGTCGCCAAGGTGTCCTGACACTTGGCCTTGATGCCATGCCACTTAACGAGGATATTCTATTTAGTGCTTATACATTGTTAAATATTGTTTTGTGCTACTTGCATTTGCTGTAAATTGAAAAAATCGGTTTTGTGTTTGAAGGGACTTTATCGTAGAGAGTAAAGTTTACGGCAAGTGACCTTTGTTATCTTTATAGTTAATATTTACTTTTGACAGGTTGCCAATAGCTAATATTTACGCATAAATTAGTAATGAAGCATTTTCTTTTATATTTGAGTAATGTCTGGAACCTAACCTATAAGAATGATATAGTGCCGTTTTAGAATTGTTATCGCTGGCTATGCATATGTTAGTACTCCAGTGTACACACTACGTTTTATTAGGTATTTTCGTGACCTTACGAGCAACCGATGTGAAAGACGTTAGTTTGAAAACCTATTTGAACAAGGCTTTAATCGTTGCGGACCAATGCTTCCTGAAGGTTTTATTGCTGAATATATATTCAGGCTATGCCAAGTTTAATTAATTTAGTTATTAGGCATTACTGCCAGCGAACTTTATGCGGCACTTGCAGATCGATTACCATAATACTGTGTCGTAACATGTAAACATTAAAGTGGCAATAGTAAATGTTCTTAAATCAAATGGAGAGCATATTGAATGTATACATCTTATGAAACATTCAAACGCACAACTTAAGAATACAACAAAGCATCACATTTGCATATAATATTGTATAAGTTTAGTTTGTTCCTGGAGTTAGTTCGCGAAGCAGTTACACTTAGGAACATAGAAATTGTCACAGTAGCACACATTCTACATAAATATCGTGTACATCTACATAAATGGTTACAATAAAATTGAAGCAGAAACAGACAAATTTTACATGTATATTGATATAAATATATTACAATGTTTTTAAATCAATATAATATATTATTACTCATATATTCCTTTACAGAATAATAAACTTTTTTGCATAGGTATTTTCTAAGAGCAATTTGAATGGTTTAACATTGTTTATTAAGGGTTTTAGGCAAGAGGGAAGAACGTTTTGTACTAAAATGCATGCATAATAAACTACTTTTTGATGACAGGAAAGTATTGAAGCCGGTCTATGTAGATTTGCTTTTTTTTTTCTGGTATTCTTGTCGTGTATATTTTGATTTTGTACAAAATGTTCTTTATTTCTTATATAAAAGTTCATGAGGGATAATGTATATTTTCATGGAAGAATTAAATTTTCAAATTGCCTAAAGAAGTTTCTGCATGTATGTCTTCTGTGTATACCAGCAATTATTCGTAATTTTTTTTCTGTATTAGGCAAAAACGTCCACTTATAACTGAGTCTCCTAAAATATAAGACCATATTTCATTATTGAGTTGAAATAAGCATAATAACTAGTTTTAAAGTCTTGATTGACTCCAGCATTACTAATGCACATATTACATAGCATGCACTGCTAAGTTTAGTGTGATAAGATCGATGTGATCTTTCCATTTCAAATTTATCAATTATTAAACCAAGCAATTATTAATATATTTGACTTGTTGAAGTATACTGTTATAATATCCTATCTGTAATTGTGAATATGGAGATTTGTGAGTGTTATAACATTTGTTTTGTCTAGATTTAGAGACATTTTGTTTGCTTTGAACCATACACACAAGGAACTCAGAAATAGATTTAGTTTAATGGCACAATTATTAAGGTTATTTCCATTTATCAATATGCTTGTTTCATCTGCAAATAGAACAGTGTTTCCTTTATCTTGAATCTATATACACCAGTAAAAGATAAGCATCCTTACCTTCTAAACCCAAGATCGTGGGTTCGATCCCGGCCAGGACCGATTACTTTTTTTCGGGCGTAAAAATCCTAAGTATGACTTCCTTGGGAAGGGAGGTAAAGCCTTGGGTCCCATGTCGTACATTTATGGCACAATAAAGAACCTCAAGCTTAAAAGAAGAGGCCTCTGAGCAAAATTAGTCTGCCGTTTCACGCCCAAATTTGAATGGGACGCTGATGACCTGTGATGTTTAAAGAGCGTCCGTAATTAAACGAAATCATATCAGTAAATGAAGAGTGCCTAAAACAGATTCTTGGTTCTCATTCCCCATCCGGAGGCATTGTTTTTATTTTTAAAGTACAATTTATCATTACTGTTTGTTTCCTTTATACTATTTCCTGTAAAGTAATAGTTATAAATGTTCTTAGATGTAATGGAGAGTAACGCTCAAGAATACTGGAACATATCATACGTCTTATACAACATAAAAATACAACAAATCATCACCATCTGTAATATTGTATTGTAATAAAAAGCGTGACATATAGTTTTATAATCATCAATTATTACTTTTTTGGGGGGGGGGGTAAACTTTACACTTCTGTAAATGGCAGACATTTCAAGGAAGCTCGGATGCCTCAAGGATCTGTTCTGGGTACTCTTCTTTTATTGATGTACTTCTAAGATAAAGGAAATACTGTCCTATTTGCAGACGACACAAGCGTATTGATAAATGGAAATAACCTTAACGATTAACTCTAGATCCGAGTTCTTTGTGTGTATGGCTCAAAGCAAACAAATTGTCTCTAAATCTAGACAAAACAAATGTTATAACACTCACAGATCTCCAAATCCACTATTACAGATAGGATATTGTAGCAGTATACTTCAACAAGCCAAAAATATTACATTCCTTGGTTTAATAATTGATAACCGTCTGAGTTGGAAAGGTCATATCGATCTTATCATACCTAAACTTTGCAGAACATGCTATACAATAGTGCATTAATAATGTTGGAGCGAATTAATACTTTAAAACTAGTTATTATGCTTATTTCAACTCAATAATGAAATATGATTTTATATTTTAGGGTAACTCAGTAACAAGTGAACGTTTTTTCCTATTACAGAAAAAATACGTACAAATAATCGCCGATACACATAGCAGCCATTCATGCAGAAACCTCTGTAAGCAATTTGAAAATTTAACTCTTCCATGTGAATATATATTATCCTTTATGAAGTTTTATATAAGAAATAAAGAAAAAATGTACAAAATCAAAATATGTAAACTGTCTTTTGTACAGAAGCTGCTTGACCATGTACTGCAGTTAAATGTCTATGAATTTCTGTAGTTTTGACTCCTTCATTCTATAGAAGTCATACATTCCATGGTTGTCCATTATATTCGCCTTCCATATTCTCTATGTCTTTCTATGTTTGTTAACAAACGACACTGTCCTTTCGCTACACTAAACTGCTGCATCGCCATGGGTATACAATTACTGCTATAAAATCTATGGGGGCACTGAAACAAAATGTTCGTAAAGTAGTTTACAATATTCAAGAGGATACCTTGCGACTAATGTTTCAAAAGGTTTTTAAAGGATTCAGGGCGGAGCATCTACTCCAATAGCGGATACCGCGTTTATTATTTATTACTAAAAATGAACAAAAATAGCGCGCTATAAGTTCCGACTCTGCAATATGATTTCCCTCAGCAGTTGGCGAGGCCGTTAAGCAGCAACTTCCTGTCTGCAAAATCAATTTCCGGTTGCGTAGCGGAATGAAGACCTGTATATCAGTATTGAATATTTAAGTGTGAGCTAATCTATTATTTCTAATCACAATTAAAACGATTTCTTATGAAACAATGCTAAATTTTGTCTCTGACGTCCTATGTTAGTGCATTCCAGAGCTGGGCGTGGTTGAGGTGAAAGATAAAAATAGTACGGGCCAGGTTACAGATTATGTGAGGAATATGAAAACTAAAATGTTGAAAGAGTGGTGTAAGACAGGTGTTATAACCAAGATGAGCGCCATCTTCTGACACAGCTATTTGCATAAAGTTAATGGATAATAATGTTTAAAATGTTATATGCCAAACACTTGAATAAAATCATAAACAGTCGCAAAATGCAACAAAAGTTTATCTTTTATGTCACATAATCTGGATGTTTAAGAGAAGTCATAAATAGGAACAAAACTGGGTTTCGCATCGCTTCTTTTTAAGGAAATGCAATCTGAAAGTTTATCCTTGAATTACGGTTTGTAATAGTGCAGGACTCTTAAATACATCAGAGATCTGGGACTGGCTGCTTTTGTCGCTCGCAACTGGATCGTAACCGACGGCCAGCGCAGGCGGGCGCTTCCACTGGTACTGGGGTATGAGAAACACATGCCTGCAAGTGGGTTTTATTTCCATGCTCTGTCGCTCTATGTCGAAAGTACCTCGAGATAATAGAAGGTATAAATTAATGTTGGTATAAATGTAGTTGTGAGATAGAACAGCAATCAATAGGGAGTGCGCTCACTCGTAACTTTCTGTCTTGGAATAAAAACAAAATCAGTAATTCGAATGGTATTGAAGAAATGACTTAATTTTCCGTTATTAAGCAGTAGCTTAAAAATGAGGCAATATTGATCATTTTAACAACTTTTTCAAAAAGTAATCTGTAATAGATTTTATAATTCTCTTGAAAATAACATAACAATATTGTTGTAAAACATCAATTTGAATTCAGGAAACCACACGCCGAATTTTTAATTTAATTTACTGTGAGGATTAAGTAACACTATTAATTTGGTGTGGACTTTTCTGTGACCTACGTAAAGCATTTGATTGCATTAATCTCGAAATTCTAGTAGAACTAGCTTTTTGTAGTATACAATGTGAAAATCTAAATTGGTTAATTTCTTACCTTGATAGCTGAAAACAAAGCTTATATTAAATTGTTCAGATAATGTAGTAGTATTCATAAATGGAAATTGTTGAACTTCGAGTTCCACTGAGACCAAATCTTGGCCCATTGCTTCTTTTAGCACTATTGTTCTGTTTGCTGATGACATCAGTATAATAGTTTTAGAACTAACTTTGATAATTTTGTGAAAAAAAAGTAATTGTGTGTAAAACAGTGCCTTCTTTTGGACGCATGGCCGGCTTAACGGGGATGTGCCCATCCTGCACTGCGAAGGAAGGAAACGTTCTAGGACTAAGTTTAGGGTACCTCTCCGACATTTGCCATTTATGAGGGCTGATGGAAATCTGGAAAAAACCTCAGTCAGGAAAGACGGCCCTGGTGGAATTCGAACTCCAGACCTCCCGCTCACGACCTCGGCCACCCATGGTGGCATATGCCGTATAGAAGTTGAAACATTGTATACCTCGTAGTGTAGTGTAGTTATAATGTAAATAAGTCCGTGTACTTTAGCACACACAATCTCCTTGTATGATTCCTATGTGACAAACTTTTGTAGAGATGCAAGAGGGCGATTTATAGACACATTCTGCCTCACAGATAAACTGTTCGTAATCTTATGAATAGAGTTAGGGAAACTGAATCTGTTCTTGATTTTAAAAAATCGAAAGTAAAACGCAGTGTTCTTACAGAGGAAAAACTCTATGACATAGAAGAAAAATTGGATCAAAGCTCAAAGACATTTTTGAGAAAGCGTACACACGAATCAAGGAATTTCGCAAACCTCGGCTTGGAATGCCACTGAACTTTTAAAATTAAAGCCCTCTAAGGTAACTGCAGTTCAAGAACTGCAACCACGCGATAGTGAGAATAGAGTTACTTTTTGCAATCAAATGGGTTAGATAATGTTAATGATTATCTTTTGACCCGCGTTTATTTAATTAATTTAAAACGAACAAAGCATGGTTTTATTTACATGGACATGTAGCGCCAGAAAGAGAAGATGCTGGTTTGGAGAGGGGAAAAACCGATTTTGTACATGAAATCCATTGTATGACCAACAAATTAGTATATGGTGTGCTTTGAACCCTTACAGAATTATAGGGCCTATAAGAAGAGAAATCGTTGCGATTTCAGAAGAAGAATTAATGTTAATTTCAAATTTTCTTAAAATGCGTGAGAAATGTGTGGCGGCATAATAACATTTCAAACATCATCTGTTAAGGGGCTATGAATATCCGATTCCGCCGGTAAACAGCGTGCTTCCCGGTGCTAAGCAAATCCCCGTTAAGCCGGCCACGCGTCCAAACGAATGCTCTGTAGTTATTTACATAAAATGTAGACAAATCCATCATGACATTCAAAACATATAACTAACCTGATTCCACATTACATGTTACTCTAAAATTATGTCCTAGACGAACACAAATACTAAATTTCTAGATCTTCAAGTTGATAGAATTACATATTTGAAATCTGTGTTACACCAGAACTAAACTCAGGGTCCTATGCGCTTCATTTATCATAATAGTTCTGAAGCAGTTCTCAAAACAGCTTATTATGCACATTCCTCTCCGATTATGAAATCTGTGGAGAAGCTAAGTTGAAAGCAAACGCACTGCCACGGATCGATAAGGCGCAGACTCGTGAGTGGGAGATCTGAGGTTCGATCCCCACTAAGGTCGTCCTCCCTGAATGAGGTTTTTTCCAGATTTTCCTTACTCATAAATGGCAACTGCCTAGAAGCTACCCTAAACTTAGGCCCTGGAGCGCTTCCTTCCTTTAAAAAAAATATTTTATCATTTCTCATGTATCTTCATGTCCACCGCCTGTGATGCCTCAGTAGTTACAATGGCCGTTAAACACTACTAAAAAAAAAGTAAGAAAAATGAAACAAAAGAAAGCAAACGTGTTTTATATTACAAAAGAAAGTAATACAGTAATATGTGCTCTAAATAATAGAAAATCATTCGAGTTGTATTTCGAATTTTTTAAATATTTTATTTGGTTTATTAATGGACGCTCCTTAACCGTTCTTTAACATCTCAGGTCATCAGCGTCCCATTCAATTCAGGACGTGAAACGACCGAAAAATTTTGCTCAGAGTCCTCTTCTTTCAGACTTGAGGTTCTTCTAAATACCGTAAATCTACGACACGGTACTGCGGCCTTACTTCCCTTCTGACGGAAGCCATACTTAAAAATTTTACGCCCGAAATAATCCATCGATTCTGGCCAGGTTTGAACCCGCGATCTACGAGGCAAGTATGGTAACCAAGACAACTGTTTTGAACGTGTGAGTATATATACTTTCTCTTATTAACTTTTACATTAAAACTCCATTTCAATTCATTAAACATATGTAAGTATATGATCCGATAACTAGGCCTATTGCAAAATGTTTATTATCGAGAAAAAAATTATTACCAATGCATCAGAATATTTACTCTCTCCAAATAACTCTCAGATTATTGACATCCAATAATGGAGAAAGCTTCGAATATGCTGTTATAGAACATCTATACACGTCTCATTACCTGATTGACGAATTCACAAATGCATAATGCTCAGTGTTCATTTATAAGACAAAATATCACTGTACAACATATGGCAATATATGAAATGTACTGCTCTTAAATAGAAATCCCCTTGGAGTGTAGATAAATCTTAAGTGCTTTAAATCATTTTATTTCGTTTATTGAAACGTCTATGCCCACCTTTTAATACAAGGAAAGAATTTAAGAATGATGGGTACGGGTTTTTCTAATGTTCCTTATAGAATAGGATATTAAGTAATTTCTTTTCTTCTCTTTATTTTTTTCTCGTATATTGATGCACAACCTTGTTGAATACAAGCTGATGTAGTGAACTACATAGATAATAACGGACCAGATCTCGGACGCAGGTGTATCGTATTTCAGCAATTCGATATCAGAGTATCCCATGCTTTATGCTAGTGGGTAATTGTGGGTAAAAGGGAGATCGCATCATATTTTCTTCCGCCCCTTCTTGTCAGTTTGACCGTGCTTGTGCTTAAATTACCCAAGTAAGTAGATAATAGTTATGTAAATAAACATCGGATATAAAGGCATCTATGCTGCGAAACTGTGTACAACTACATCAAACGCGAGCCCAAGTCAATTTGCTGTTTCGTTACAATTGGTCCTTCCATCAATTTTTACGTCGGCCTAAGTTTTGTTTACCAAAGGGTTTCTATTTTAATATAGTTCTAGGTGTTCTGTTCTTATCAATTCTCCCTGAATCTAATCATCTTTTTTATTCTGGTGGGGGCACGCGAAACACCAGCACAGCAAGAGCGAGTCATCCTCGAGCATGTGAACGGCGAACCAGATAATGAAGGAATACTGGCCTACAGAGGAAAGGAAAAAATATGTTTGTGGCCATTTCGACGAGTAGCTAGTTATTGTTATGCATATGTAATCCCTGTTACAATGAATTGCAATATTGGAAGCTTATGTGCATACCGTTGTATCAGGAAAACGCGGGATAATTTTGCGAAAGTTCCTGGTGGTGTTCCTGCAGAGAGCAGTATCATTATTTGGTGAAAAAAGTGACTTACAACAGGGTCGTATTGGATGCCAATGCTCAAAAGTCTGCAAATCGACATGTAAATTGACCCAAGAGGTACATACAATACTCCCCTCTTTTTTTTAATTTACGTGGCATGGTGCAGTTTTTCGTGAGCCAGCCAGTTTTTTCCCCTCAGTTTGAATGATTTTTACCGTTTTAATTTTTTTCATCTTTTCTTATTATTCGTATTACTGATAACTAAAATTATCACTTCATCTATTTGAATTCTATTTACGTCCTTCTCTAATCTAGAGCTTTCGATTTAACTATTCAGTGTAACTACATTTAACATAAATTTAATTTGAATTTATAGTAAACATGTTTATATATTATTATTATTATTATTATTATTATTATTATTATTAATATTTTATCCTTTACCACCATAAACTATAAAAACCAATACTAATACGTAGTTATGTTTTGCTAATAAATTATTTCTAAATAGTGTGTATACCTCAAAAAGAAAGCACCTAAGCGGATTGATCAGCAGTTCCGAAATGGACTGTTAATGCAATATTAATAATTGTACTTTTATCCAGAAATATGTTGTTTTATCATCTTACAACTCATCTTTTATTCTGTACTCCAAATTTAATAACCAAGTAAAAGCCTGAAATTTAAAACCAATGCTGATTAACGCCCTTATCCCGGGCCACCCCCCCTTTGGTACTCCAACTTTTTGATGTTTAAATTTCAGAGTGGATGCAAGTGTTGTTCACATCTTTTTTCTTTCTTGCTTTTTATCATTGCCTAGCAACCTGGGCTGTTGTTCGACTAATAGGCTTACATTCTGTTCTTTTATATATTGAGTCATTCGTTTTATTTACAGACGCTCTTTAACATCTCTGGTCATCAGCGTCTCATTTAATTCAGAGCGTGAAACGGCCGACAAATTTTGCTCAGAGGTCTCTTCTTTCAGGCTTGAGGTTCTTTTTCGTGCCGTAAATCTACGACACGGGACCCATGCCTTTACTTCCCTTCCGAAGAAAGCCATGCTTAGGATTTTTACGCCCGGAAAATCCATCGACCGTGGCCGTATTTGAACCCGCCATCTTGGGTTTACGATACAAGTATGGTTACCACTATACCACCAGGACCGATTTCTTTCTTGTAGGGTATACACAATTGTGAAATAATTTATTACCAAAACACCGCTATCGGTAGTTTTATAGTATTATTTTGTCAAAATTTAAACAATAGTTCAGAATATAATAATAATAATAATAATAATAATAATAATAATAAAATAAAGAATTGAAAAAGGCATATGTGATTACAATTGCATCATAAGTTAGGGGCGACGTTTGAAATTTCAAACTGGAGTGTTTGGGGATAGCGGGTGAATCCTACAAGTTAAACAGCATTCATTTTTACCTTCCTTTTAAACATCTAAATTTATTTATTATTTAAAATAAATTATGTTGAAATACTTTTTCTACTTTTTTATATACTGTCGCTTTGACTGCATTGGTCTTATCGCGGAATCTGTAGTCTGCAGGGATGAATAAAATGAATTGATGATGGAACAAATGAGCTCGTATTCCTTGGCGCCTTAAAGCTATCTGACATTCACCTTTTCAGGGCAAGGAAAATATTCGGGGTTCGGGGGATTACACAGGCAGCTCACCTTGTCCGGAACCGAACCCAGAATCTACGCATTGATAGCCCCAAACTTATCACTAGTCCACGGAGGCTGTCAAATAGACGGATTGGGTAGTTTTGAAATGAAAGCCCTGTTAATGAGACTATGTAATGTTAAAAATATAGTATATTTACCTAGTTTTATAATTTAAGACCATTCAAAATCTTGTATTATGTGTTCTTATAAATGCCATAACCTGGTTTTGCTGCTAGATATCTTTAAATTATATTTACTTCATGCAGCTCGTGCTCGTTGCTGAAGTGGGGCAGTATATCTAAGCTAAATTATTGAACTTTTATTAATATTATCATTAATGTTCAAAATCCTTTACTGTTTCTACCGTTCTTGGTTAGGGTTGTCCATTAAAAGCTGCTGAATTTTCTATCGTATACTTAACATTTGCGAATAAGCTTAGTGTCTACGCTGATAGTCTGAAATAAAAATGTAGGCAAGGGGCTAGATCTAAAAACTGTTGTCAATAAATTATAATTTGATATACAGCGCTTTCAAAATATAGCCTTACCGCTCGCACAGGAGTTTGCGTCTCGGCGGATGGACATGCCACAGCCGGCCAAGCCTGTAATCTAACACGATCATTTTGGTGAAACCAAAACCACGCCTCGATTAACCCTTCAGTCAGTGATGAAACCACTCACAATAATACACACCTGCTACGGATCATTTGTCCTAGACAATGAACACGTGTAAGGTTTGAGTTTTAACACTTTTGTTGCTATATGTGCAGAAGAAACTGAAACGCCAACTTGTGCTAGTTTTTTGTATAGTGGTTTTAAGATCTGTGCCAGTTTCGTATAATTTGTCTTCCGTTAGAACTGTAAATCTTCGCGTTTGTTTCTTAATTTATACTGAACCATTAGCATTAAATTTATTCACAAGATCTGGATGGAGGCAATTCCAGGAAACTTCCGAATAAATTCCTCACGAACGTGACCAGCTGATTCGTATTTATAGTATAGGCTGCTCTACAGTCTTCGCGAACGCATGTGTACTGATGACTGCTCGGAAGTTAGAGGATAGGCGGGAGGGATATCGGCCTTGGCCGAGATGCAAATCACGTGCGTGCTTTAAGGACATACTTCTACAGTTCGGTACTTGAGCTTTATATGAGAAGCTTAAAGGAAATCTGAAAATGCAAATAATTTTGAAATGTGACTGTTTGGCAAATGACGTCAATGATGACAAATCCGACATAAAAGAACTGCATGTGACGTAATCCCAGGACTTGAGTTCAAGCACACAATTCCGAATAGATTACCTTACAGCAATAGCCTCTTGACTGCAGTGTCAAGACATTTTGGATGACCCCTATTACCCCCACCGTATTAAACTGCAATCCACAACTTCTCGGCTTACTTGAGAGGCATCTTTAACATATACAGGAAGTCTTCCTCACTTGAGATAAAAGAGGGGAAACGTTAAGCATTTCCATTCCTGGATGACGTGACAGTTTACGTAAGGCAGGATGCATGTTATCGAGCCAGAGGAATCTCTCCAGCCAGCGGGCTATTTCTGCCTAGAGCAGCTGTGCGTGTTAGCCGTTCAAGAGTTTTCTTTGTAGACACAGCAAGTCTGCACATAGTGGGATTTTCGGTAAGAAAAAAATAAGACTCCAGATCGATGTAGTTTTTCACGAAATAATTCTAAAATGTGTGTTCCTTCGCAAAAGAAACTACCGCCAATTCCGAGTATCTCCTTGTCTTCCAGGGATGTCTACACACAAAGTCTACGTAATAAAATTAGTCAATAGAAACTTAACTGCACTTCTTTTCAAGAAGAGGAAGAAAAAAAAAAAAAAGGCTAAATATATAAATGAAACAAATAGAATAGAAAAAAATGGAAGAAAAAAAAAATACGAGTTAAAAGTAGAAAATAGTACGGAATGTACAAATTAAAACGGAAAGCTCTCAGTTTCAAAGAGGCGCGGTACTGAAATCATTATTTTAATAATAAATAAAACACCAGGGTAAAGAAATCTTACGCTAGATACTTGCTTAGAATTTCATTAATATCCAAGGGGAAATTGCTTGTAGCTACACATAAACAGTCATCTTCTGAAACCAAATAAAGATGCCCTAACACAAAACAAGTCACTTTTATGGTGTCATTATTTACCAACAGAAATTAATATCGTCACAGGTAGCCGAGGTCGTTAAGGCGTGAACGGGATGTCTGGGATTCGATTACTTCCCTATTGGGTTTTTTATAGTTTTCCTCAGTCCTCATAAATGGCACATGCCTGGGAAATAGCCTAAACTTGGGCCTAGAACGCTTCCTTTCTTTAAAAAATAATTTCCAACTTTATCATTTCGTGTTTCATCATTGTCCACCGCCTGCGTTGCCTAAACAGTGAACACGTCCATTAAACACTTAAAAACCCAGAAATTGTCCCCTAACCGTCATGAAAAGAGTATATTTTCTTTGTTTAACTTTGTGATAGTGAAAAAATAATGCGGCACTTATATAGACATTGCAAGTATATCCATTGACACTTTATAAGGAAACTGAACGCAATGCAACTGAAGTTTACCTTCTTTCTGCTATCATCTGCTTCTTAAAGAAAATATTGTGCTCTTTCTCAGCAATTCTATGATTAGATTAATTAAAATGTTCAATTTTCTGGCGGAGAAAAAAAAACTTCCAAAAATTAAATTTGGTTGGTTGACCTCAAATTAAAGCCTACATTGGGAAGGTGCTTAAGTTTCCGAATGTTGCTGTCTGAGGGAGCAACAAAATTCAGTTTCAGTTTTCTGAAATTCTAACGATCTGCCACGGATATACACAAAACGCAAATATTTCTTCCTAAACCTTACTGACAAATACCCGCCATATTGCGAGGCGACTCTCATAAAATAGTCTTTCATTAAATACAAGAATGTCTTTCTCTTTCCGTCACATTAACACAACCACTACCGACAATAGTAAATCACAATAGTTAATGCGAGGAGACCGCATTACCTTCCTTTCCTCTGTTATACACTATGGACACGCTCCATATTGGGTCTAACCTTCTCCAACTTCCATAAGACTACGTGTTAATTTTCTGTATTTTTATTCATTTGTCATAAAGTCAATTCCTAAAATATTTGTGTTATACTGTTGAATGATACCTTCTGTCTGCTCATGTTCTTCTATTTGCATTAGACGGCCTAGGTCAGGCAGAAAGTGCATACTTTTGAGACTATGTCAGTTATAGTTACAGCACTTTAAAGTAGTACAGCATTCGAACTCAGCCGCAAATGACGGGGTCATTTGCCGGCAGAAGAAAAGGCTGTCATCGGTTAAAACAGAAATGTCAATATTAAACGTAGGTCTCATTAATTACATCCTTTTATCACGTGAAATTTAAAGTAAGAATTTCTCGTTTTATTTTGCTGTTCGCTACATAATGTTGTAATGCATTTATTATATAGTGTTGACATAAACTGTATAAGGCCTACAGTTAACCTGTCAGTTAAGAATGAATTATAAGAATTATAGAGCTTAGAGGGCTTTCTACCAAATTCATTTAGGAACACAAACTTTTGTAGTTTAACATTTCTCTGCTCCAAATTGGTCCATTGGGAATGGCTATGACAATCAGAAACCTATATTTTTAATTGGTGTGTGAAAACAAGAGATAAATAAACTAAATGATATACCTGAAAATTTAAACTGTTCATAATACATAGATCTGCATTTTCTATTCCTTTTGCAATTATGAAAGTGCATTTAGTTATCTTATAGTAGCGTGTTGTATTTTTTAAATGATTTTTTCTGCAATAGTGACATTGCAAATGAACTACATGACTGTGGCAAACTATTTTCATGTAAAAAATTCAAAACGCATCACAAATTACATACATCCATCTAATTTTTGAAAACTATGGCAAATGTATTCGAGAATAAGCGCAGAGTATATTGTAATACAATAATAATATTGTAAGTATAATACACTTAGTAAGTCACCGCTAAATACAACGTAGCCGTGTTGACAAATATTTTATTATATTACATAAGTTATTTTGAATGCAGTTTACATGTCAAATTAAACCTTGAGTGCGATATATCGTCACGCCTTTCTTTCCTTGAGTTGTACAACCAAATGCAAAACACCCACGTACATTAACTAAATTAAAATTTACTTTTAAAATGTTCCTACATATAAGCATATGGCACAACACGCAGGCATCAGACCCAAAATGGCGGCTGATGCTGGCGAACCAATCACGGAGCTCAGCTGTAGGCAAATTCCGCCGCAAAGCGTGCCCATACTTGTATAATAGAGGCTTTATTCCCGCTCACCTATCACCCACATACATCGCTTTCAGAAGGGTGTTAGCTCTTAAAATATTTATCGTTCCGTTTTCAAGATGTTATATGAATTCACTAAGCTGATACATAAAACTAAAACATAACGACTTATCTCATTTTAAAAGTAAGCCAAGAAGACATGCTTAGAAAATTAAAAATGTCAGAATCAGTGACGCTCTCTAGTGTTCACGAAGATGAATTTTATTTACTACGGGAGTACCAGGTTGAAAACGCTGTCCTAGCGCAATACAGCCACTTGACTGCTTTTCCTCGTGCTTAAGGCGAAAGTCCGTTGTGTTCTCCAGCTCGATAAATTGTTAAACCATTCTTTTTGCTTAATCATCTTCCTGCATTTCATAATAGAACATTAGTGGTTAGTAAATAAACAAACGTTCTATCGTACAACCGGAACTATTTACTTCCTTCACTTAACACGATTCCAAACGGTACCTCCACGTGCTGATTTTCAACAAAGCCCATGTAACGGTGATTGTTGAACTGTTAAATGGACTCCTGAAGGCATATTTGGAAAACGTAAATAAATGCACCCATTTACATGTGCGTATTATTGCTCTGGAATAGTAAAGTCTGTATGTCTCCATTAGGATTAACGAACGAGATAAGTCAGCATGCTACTTAATTGAAAAATGTATAGGAAGCAACCAATTCACTTCATTAATCTGGCACGCGTGGAACTGCGCAGTATTTGTGCAGCCTTGTTCCGCACGGTAGCTAACAGGAATCTCTGAGCTGTACGTTTAATATGTCAAATACCGGTAGAACAGTATGGAAACAAAATAACGTCAAATTATAAAACTTAGCCGAGAATTAGAGGATCATGTGAGTCCTGCAGTGGCTATGACTACTCGTATTGTTGTTGTGCAGTCTTACTTAAAAGTCGGTAGCTGTGAATCACAATTTAACTAAATTACAATGAATTGGATTGCTATGGTCGGAGGATACTTTAGACTTCCCAAGCGCCTCCGGGAGGAAGGGATGAGAATGAGAAAGTGGACGATAAGTAACGGAATAGACGGTGGCCCTAATAAAATAGCAGACGACTTTTCTAAGCGCAAGCCACCGTCACACCGCACCATCCAATTTCGCCCTGGCACTTTGAACATTGTAACAGAACGAACAGAATGAGATGAAATGGCAAAGGGGAAAATTCGTGGAAAGAAATTATTTATTCCAATTTTTGCCTAAGCGACCAGGGGAAAAGGATTTGAGCCCGGAACAACTCGAATTCGAGCCCCAATATTACCTTAGAATCACCTAAATAGTTGTTGCCTAACGCTGATTAAAAATAAATAGCAAATCCTCTAGTTTAAATCTGTTAATCCAAAACAATAATGCAAAGCGTTTCACTCGCTCTCGGCCCCTCATATTCCCTTACAAATTTCAAACAAACTGGCATAATTTAGTGCTTTTTTATTTTTATTTTACCTTCTTGTGGTGGATCATAATGATTGTATAGCAAATGTTGAAACTGATTGCCATTAGCATCAAGATTCTCTTTTTACCACATTTTGGGAGGCACAGTATTAATTTCCCCAGGAATGTTTATTGTAGTTCCACGATAATCCTGGCTTGTTTCGATACACTCTCCCTTACAGCACGTCTCAAAGGAAAACATCTGGTGAGGTGCGCCTTTGGTGACCAAGACCTTAAAAAAGATTAGACCTTCAAAGACGGAAACAATTTCAGTCATGCTGACTTTGGAAGTGACACCGTGCAGCCAACACGAGTTTCACGTGGCCCAACTTATTCCACGTACATTACCGTTATGTTAAAGAAGATGGGGTCGACAATGCGGCGCCGCGACTAACTAATTTTTCATCGTTAAAAGATCGACGTGTCCACACGGAGAAATCGCACTGCGTTAGAGAACCAGGATGTGGACTGACAAACTGCTGGAATCAATGATAGTAATTAAATTTTTTTCTGATCGTCGAAAGGTTTCAGTTCTTGCACAGCAGTAACACAACATTGACCTGTGTTTGTGGTAAATCCTATCATCTGGGAATTTTCACAAGGTAAAACTGTCAATTCTTTCCTGGATGTACAACAATGTGCTCTGATTTTCACTTTCTTCGCCAGGTACATACTGGAAGTTTCTGCCACTGGTTTCTGAGCTCAAAACTGCGCTGTTTTTGACACTTTATCTATTAAGTTTTCCAATTTATAGGTTAACGAAAAGACACGGAGAAGTATCGTATAAGTATATTACAAGATCAGAGATCAATGAATGCCCAAGTTGCTTTCATGGGCATGTGCATCACATCTGTCATTCTTTAACCATGCTTCTCATATATTGGGGCATACTCTTCTTCAAATTTCACGTATTTTCGTTCACTAGTTTGAAAGTTACAAAGAAAGAACATGGCCCGAGAGCGAGGGAAACACTTGGTATAAACAGTAACTAATGTCTTTGTTGGTTATACTCATGAATAAGGCGGTTGCAAACATAGAAACAAGTTTGTTCGCCTTCATGAGACCGTAGTGGAAAATAGGATTTGCTCGTTAGAGATTGTCATAGTTTCAAGCACTACGTTTTTATTATATAGACCGTGCCACAAATGTATACACACTTCAAGCAAAGAAAAAACTGTATTAACATAATACACACAAGCAGAAAATGATGAACACTAATCATCTTAGATTTTTACATTTACAACAGTTGCTCAAAATGCCCACTATCGGCGTCGATACACTTCTGATGAGTACGTTGAACTACTGATTGAGCAATGTTTGCGAAAGTGTCCTCAGCGATTGAAACACATGCCGTTTCAATTTCTTCCCGAAGTGCTGTCAGTGTGAACATCGCATACGGTACCAAGAGTCTCAAACTTGTCTCGAATGCGTGCAATGGTTACTCGCGTTGGCGGTTCTATTCTATATACACGTCTCCATTGCCTTTGAACTTCAACAATATTCTCGATTTTCCAATACCACTTCAATATTGCTTTCCGCTGTTCAAACGATGGTCTTGGCTGCACTTTGTTGTAGCAATGCTAGCATAACATATGTTTACAGAACATCATACGATAATCTTGGCTTCTTTGTCCATTGTTGATTTACCTATCACGTAGCAACGCTGTCATAATGTATGTGAGTCACATTTGTTTACAGAACATCATACTACACATTACTGTTATTTTTGGATCCAACTTTGAAATATATTAAATAGATATCTACTGTGGAAGCATGTATACATTTTTTGGCACCCTCGGTGTTTGTAATATTGAAAATATCACTGACACTGAAAATATAAGCTGTCAAACCGACAGAGCATTGCAAATGCGCTAAAGAGGTCGCTTAAATGAGTAGTTCATTGCCAAGGCTTGCCGGGTTAGTAACCTTGATAATCATTGTGGCAATCATCCCACTTTTCAGTTTCGTGTACGTCTGTCTTCTACACATTACACACATGCACATATGGGTTGGTCAATTCAAGTTGCAAGAAGAGAAAATTGCTTCCTGCCTCGAGGCCCTAGGAAATGGAGGGTGGTGGTATACGAGAACTTTTCAATAAAGAATGCTCTCTCTCTCTGTGTCGACAACACACGTTTACTCATCCTCATACTTTTGATCATTTTTCTTTCTCAAAGTAGTCCCCTTTGCACAATGCACCTGTCCCAGCGTTTCTGCTATTCTTCAAAGGCAGGCTGGAAACCCATTTGTTGACAGGTCCTTCAGAATTGCCTCCGAAGCCTTCATAACTGCTTCTGGTGATGGGAAATACCTCCCAGGTAGGTGTTTCTTCGATTTGGGAAAAAGGAAAAAGTCACACGGGGCTAAAACTATAGCATTGACTTTTATGAGATATTCAGCAACATTTGCGATGTGCAGCCGTGCATTATCGTGGGAAAGTACCACATGCTGGTAAACCATTTCTTGAATATCGAAAAATAATATAACCGTAACTTCCCTAACAGAGACAACACTTTTGCTTTCTCTCTCTCTCTGTGTGTAAAGCCACACAGATTCTTACAGTTCTTTCTGGTCTTAACCTCAACTTCTATCATCCCACTTGCCAATTCACGGCACCTCCTGCATCAGTAGGTCAGCTATGTGCGTTATTTTTACCTGGTTTTTTCAACATACTTTCCTTGAAGATTTGAGTATTTCTTCCAGCGCTGCTATTTACATTTCTACTTCTGGGGAAAGGGGTGGTCCAATATCTGCAAATCATGACTGCATAATTGATTACATTTAAGTTCTATGCCCGTAAAGCACAGCATTAGAGGAACGCTGTGCTTTATGCCATGATGACAATGGAATGCTGTCCACCACTTAGAAATGAAGCGATGCGGTTTGTAAATCACCAGTTTGGCTCGACGATGGTAAACCCCTGCCCTACGGTATAGGCGAACCTTTTGTAATGTTCAAAGTAGGTTGGAAGGGTCTTAACCTAATCGCTGTATTGCTATGATGACAGCTTTATGCATAGTTCCATAATAAAGAACAGATAAAAAGTATGTCAATAAGAATATAAACAATATTACTATGGAGAAGAATTTAGATAAATGGTACGAAATTGGACTTAACTTTGAATGATACATTTTTCCCTTTGGTGGTGCATTCTCACTTAGGTTGTTTTAGTTTTTGAATTCACAGTTAAACCCAGAAGGCCCACTGAAAAATGACCTTTTATAACATTACTAAATCGTTTTTAAATCTGGTAATGTATTTTATCTTTTTGGAAAATTTTGAAGTAATCTGCTTCAGTACAAACGATATTTGCTTTTTAAAAACTACGCTAAAGTAGGATACTTTACCGGGTGTTTCCGAGCTGATATATAAACTTTCAGGTATGATGTAGAAGGACAAGTGTTTGAGATTAGAACCCTGGTCTGGAAACGACGGAATCGAAAGTTATAAGCGAAATTCGTTGTGTGTAGATGTACTACCTTTATTTATCTGTACACTTTCACAAAGTGTTACATTCACAGCAGCGCCCCCCCCCCCTCCCCCACCTTCAATGTAGGCATAACATCGTCGCTCAAAGTTCTGTTGTCGTTTGAACCATGTCAGCGAGAATTTTTGCCAGTAGATCTCCTTCACTCTCGACTGGTGTCTCGTACATAAGACTTTAAACAACGATTCGCGCCCTCTCTATACGGTATCTCATAACAATGTTGACTTATAACTTTCGATTCCATCGTTTACGGACCAGGGTTCTTGATCTCAAATTGGTACATTATCCCTTCTCCTTCATCCCTGAAAGTTTTTATAATCAGCTCAGAAACACCCGGTATGTGGAATACACAAAAAATGTATACACACTTCAAGCAAAGAAAAAACTGTGTTAACATAACAAAACTGAATTCACACAAACAGAAAAGGATGAGCACTAATCATCTTAGACTTTTACAGTTATAACAGTTGCTCAATAAGCACACCATGTGCGTCGATACACTTCTGAGTACGTTGAACTACTGATTGAGCAATGTTTACGAAAGTGTCCTCAGCGATTGCAGCACACGAGGTTTCAATTTCTTCCCGAAGTGCTGCCTGCGTAGCTGGTTTCCTACGGTATGCCTATCCTTAAAGAGTTCCCCATAGGTGGAAGTCTAACGGAGTTAGATCCGGAAAACGTGGTGAAAACTCAATCGGACATCTTCGTCCTATCCAGTGCGCGGGGCTTGTTGCTGTACAAGGTCTCCCAGATCTGCCCTTGTGAACATTTCATACGTAACCACGAGTCTCAAATTTGTCTCGAATGCGTGCAATTGTTACTCGCGTTGGCGGTTCTGTGGTGTACACACGTCTCCATTGCCTTTGAACTTCAACAATGTTCTCGGTTTTCCAATACCGCTTCAAAACTACTTTATGCTGTTCAAACGATAACCTTGGCTCCATTTTGTTGTAGCAACGCTAGCATAACGTAATTTGAGTCACATGTGTTTACAGAACATCATACTACACTACTGTTGTTTTTCGATTCAACGTTGAAATATATTAAATATCTACTGTGAAAGTGTGTATACATTTTTGGCACTGTCGGTATATAGCGCTTTATTTATAACCTTTATCCGCTCAATTGTAAGTTTTACGCCTAGGAGATTAGACGCACCGCAATCATTGAGTGGATACATTAGATCCGGTATCCCACTTTTCATATCCTTTAGCGTCGTTTCTAAACCTATTTCCCCTCTGTCTAACAATATATATTTATTTATTCGTAAACCATGCGATACTGTGTGTAAATATTGTTTTGAATACTAATAAGCTTGTCATAGGTGTGGAGAAAGGATTCAGTTCTTTCCTGGTGCTTTCAAAACTACATTTAGGTTAGTGTTCATGTAGTTTTTAATAGAAAAAACCATAAGAAACCACCGTAAATCTTTTAACGCTACTGACAAAATCTAAGTGGAGTTTTGAGACATAAATGAAAGCATTAGCAATGAAATCAGATACATTACGTTAGCCGAATTTAATTAGAATGTGTTTTCCTGTTACAGTGCTTGTTTAGCCGAAGGAGGGCAATTGAGTATGGGCACCGCGGGTGTGCATGCTTAGTACCCGGTGTTTAATACACCGCACTAGCGGACAACCTTTATAACTGAAGTGCGGATTTAGTTCCTGATGGTATAAATGCCTTCTGAATTCTAGGTTTTTTTAATTTCTCTGTTAATACATGTTAGCTAATAACACACAATACTTTGTTATGAGACAGTATTTGAAACGATGCTTGAATATTTGGGTGCGTTGTGTTCCAGCATTGATCCTTCCTGCGCAGACGGTTAAGAGCATGAAGCAAGTGTTTTAAGTTGTCCCAAAACTCGGCAACGCTTCCCCGAATGAAAAATACTTGGGTTGCCATACGGTAGACAATAGCGTTCGTTAAGCGTAGCATCCAATAATGCTTCCGTAACGATGTAAAGATCAATTTGTTTCCTGTTGTGCTTGGAAAGTTGAGGATGTGTGCAGTGACATCATAGTACCCTTTGAAACCCATTCCTAACTCTGATACCGTTATCTCTGTTAGGGGGCAAGTTCAGTTTCTATCTCTTTCAGGCTAATAAGAAATGCTAACAAGCAATGGAAACAGCACCTAACAAAAGAAAAAAAGTGTGTTAAGAAAGAAACATCGAAGAGGTTCTGATAATATCAGTTCTTAAAGAGATTGATTAAACTAGCATAGAACTGTAGGGTTTGAAAACTATGAGCATAAAACACAGCGCTTGCGGCATAGTTTTTACGTGAAAGGTGTTAAGTGCATTGGTGTCGGTATCTGACTTCTTAGGTTCGGTCCCAGTTTGAAACCGCGACCTCATTTTAAGAAAATTCTAAGACAAAACTAATATTTGCAGAGTATTAGTTTTCTCTACTGCGCTTACAAAAGTTGAAATCAAAGGCTTATTTCACAGCGGTTGCTTCAAGAAAAACAGCTGAGGTAGCTTATGCACAAATTGTGTGTTTAGGTAGGAATTATCGAAAATAATAAGAGAAAACAATTTAAAACCTCCCCCATTATGTTTACGCGAGGTTTGTTCAATAAAGAATGACCATTTTTTTTCCATGGCGTACCTTTTTACATCCTCATAATTTGATCTTTCTCAAAGTAGTCCCCGTTGGATGCAGAGCATTGTCTCAGCGTTTCTACCAAAAACATGCTGGAAAACATTTTGCACAGAATCACTTCCGTAGCCTTCACTGATGGAATATTCCTCCCAAAAAGATATTTCTAAATTTTGGGGAAAAAGAAATAGTCACTTAGAGTAATGAATGAATAGTGTTTAACGCCCGTTACAGAGGCACCACAGGCGATGGACACGTGAGATGAAATGATAACATTGGGAAAGGATTTTTTTAAAGGAAGAAATCGTTCCAGGCCTAAGTTTAGGGTACCTCCCCGGCATTTGCCATTTATGAGGACTGAGGAAAATCTGGGAAAAACCTCAGTCAGGGAAGACGGTCCTGGCGGGATCAGAACCCCAGACCTCGGCCACCCGTGGCGGTGTCACACAAAGTGAGAGATACACTTCACGCGAGATATTCAACGATAACATTTACGATGTGCAGTCGGGCATTATGTAGTTAAACGGAAATCTGGCCTTGCAGAGTTTTCAAGACATCTCTGTAGTATTGCCCAGTTACACTTGTGTGTGCAGGTTTGACATGCTGGTAAATCATTCCTTTCCCCTCAGAAGCAATCACTTTTTTATTTATTGATTTTTTTTTAATGGAGATCTTTGCTGTTTGTTCTCAGGATCGAAATGGTTTAGCCAAGTTTCATCAACAGTGAAAGAAATTATACTTTTTCCTGCAACACCATCTTCAACTGCGCACGAACGCACTTTTGTTCGGTAATCGCTAATCAGCATTCTTGGAACCCACCGTGTATGCATGTATGAACACATCTCATGTATGTATCTTGTGCAGAAATGTTCAGAATTTCTGAATCTGTTGTTAATGTTCTCGCACAATGACAACAGTGGTGTTAATGTTTTCTTCCGTTAGAGCACAAATTGGAGTGCCAAATCTACCTTACTATGACCGCCTTCCACCCAAAGTCATTAAGGCGCGGCTCGTGAGCGGCAGGTATGGGATTCGAATCCCAACAGGAACTTCCTCCCTGAAGTTTTTTCCATGTTTTCCTCAGTCCTCATAAATGGCAAATGCCGGGGAGATACCCTAAACTGAGGCCTGAAGCGTTTTCTTCCTTAAAAATTCCTTTCCCAATTTATCATTTCATTTCATGTATCATCAGTGTCCACCGCCTGTGGTTCCTCAGTAGTAAAAACGGACGTTAAAACACCATTAAAAAAAAAAACTTCCTATGAAATAAATTGATTGCCTTCCTTGTTGAAACATTTTAAATCTTATTCGAACTGTGGTGTAGAAATGAGAAAACTTTCCAAAGATTTGATGAGACGAAAGCACGATTCAGAGCATCGTATTATTCATCGCGTGTCACTTCCATTTTTCTATAGATGTAACTTAACATCTAACTTGCACACCTCTCATAGGCGAAAATCGAAAGTGACAAAATAAAACTAATATCGGGTGTACTAATTTATTGAACGGCCCTCGTACATTATTATAAAGTGCCTGACAAGGTGCTAATAAGTGATAGTTAAGGTATGCACCCTGATTATCGTATTCATGTATTTCAAGAATCGTATATTGGTTCTGATATTAATATAGGCAAAAGCAATGCCTTAGCCTCATAGATAGACACTGCATTTAACCGAGAAGTAAGACAGTTACTTAAGTATTAGTTTTACGTAAATTGAGGCATTAAACTTAAGACCCTACACTGCACGAACGGAAGTTTAACTCCAAATATCTTCTCACTTATTGTTATATAACAGATACCTTTATTGGCCACAAGGTGCGGAGACATTTTGTACAACTATTTATGAGTAGAAAGGGGGATTGACAATTATTTTGAAAAAATGGGAACGAATGGCCTAGAAGCTTCAGTATGGAGTTAGAGGCATCGTTATGAATCAACGTCAAAGCTACGTTGCGGTGTGACGTAAGCTAATAGTTTAGCTTTGCAGTTAAACACCTGCAGCGCCACAATGAACCATCCTATACCAATTGTTTCTATTCTTTAGGTACCTATTTTTGGATCCTATTTTTTCTCTTATTCTTGGTATTTATTTGTTTCTGCACCCAATATTTGATTTTATCAAGTACAAACAGTAAAATGAAAGCTTTTAAGGGAAATTTACCATCCAAATCCAAAATAATTATGAATTAACTCACAGAACTAGTCTCTCGTTTTACTTACTAAGTTTGTAATGGTATAACAAAAGCAATGTAAATTTCAGCATATATATGGTACAATAGAAAGAACATTGAAAAACGAAATAGAGATGATAACACTCCATTGATTTCTGTATAGTATTGGCCTTCCCTTGTGTTAATGTATTTTACTGAAAACTGAGCGTGTAACAGATCTGACCAAAGCAGAGGAAATTAAGTTTTTAGACGACCTTATTGTAAAGGACCAAACCAGCTCAAATGAAACTAAAAGATTAAAGGAATCGGCATGATCACAACAGAAATAGATTATTCAAAAATAATAAAACAGACTTTTCATTTATAAGCCACAAAATTATGTAGAGACTTTGGATTCTGATCGGAAACAGACCTAGGGCCTACCAAGTATTTGATGGTTATGACTATGATGAATATACCCAATGAACTATGAGCAAACGTGCCGTATTTTTCCACCGAGCGTGTGCACGTGTGTTTCCGGCCGTGTGTGGATCTGATAATGGTTCAGTTATTAGGAGTGGTGTTTTGTTCTGTATTTAATCGCGAAGTGAATTATATGACTCAGTATATGCAATCTTTACTGCACAGCGTATATTTTATGGTTCATATGTTCGACAACTTCAAAGGCAATTTGAAGATTTCCGGATGTAAAAGTTGCGATCGTATAACAAATCATTATGTTTATAAAAAGTTTCAAAATAATCGTTATCCAAGTGCCCCTCCATGACGAAAAAATTACAAGTAATGTATTGTGCGCTATGAGCGGAGACAAAATTATAGCCTCCCTCCCTTTTTTTCCAACGCAGCAATTGATGCCCCCACATACGTAAATACAATTTTGCCAAAATCCTTTCTTTTAAAGAATTAACATACAGGAAGCAGGATTTTGCCTTTTTAAAAACAAGATTTGCCACAACTCATACAGCTAATATTTCAATTACAGAAATACTGTGGGATCAGTTTTGTTTTCCCCCGGAGTGTTTTGCCTATGGGCAAGTGGTGCACCCATTGTTAGCTGACCAGCCAGGTCTCGGTGATTACCGGGAAGGTAAAATAATAAAACAAACCAACCATACAACAGTAGAGGCCCATTGGTTACAAAATTATCAAATTATAAAATTATTGAGGCTGTCCGCCTTCATTTTCCACATTTTGGGCATCTCTTTAGAAAATTATTCAGCACTAGTCTCAGATAATTTTGAGAAATCCGCACACTTTTCTGACGAATATTTTTGTATGGTATGCGGGTTCGTCTTATGCACGGCATTTTTTAATTTACCCCAGAGATAATAATCAAAGGTTGTTAAATCGGGGGATTGAGGGTGCCACAGATTCCTAATAATTATTCTGTCTTGTGTAAACACATTCTGCATTGCTCTTATAAAATTATTCGTAGTGTGAGCAGTGTCAGAGCCCTGTTGAAAGAATACATGATCATATTTCCTGTCGGTTAATTCTCTAACAAAAAGGGGGGAGGTTAGGATGGTAATTACATAATTAACAGAATCTTGTATGCTAAAAAAAAGTTGGTCTTATCATTCTTTCACCTGTCAGTTAACAGGTCTAAAGATACGCTGTTATATAAATAAACACACAAGGCATAATCCACTTCATGTATACTATCAATTTAAAAAGCGAACAACGCAACACACACTCTGAAACGGCTGTGTTACGACTACGGTATCAATTCAGCAAGGTAAACAAGTAAGCAAGCAAAGAAGTTTTCGTTACAGGCAGGACAATTTCACTGGAGCTCCAGTCCCGAGCCATAGCGGAGAAAGCCAAGGGTGGTGACTTGCACAATATAGCTTGGGCATGTTAATGCAGTGGCTTAATAGCTCAGATGCTTAGAGCGTCATGGTATTGGCATAAAGGTAGTGTGTTCGAATCCTCACGTCCTGAAGCTTTCCCCCACTTTTTTGAAGTTGAGGAAGATTTGCTACCATTACACTGATTTACCCGCTCCTACCAATTTATAGTTACGAAAAGGAGGCGAGCGTAGGCCGTCAGGCCGTAGCGAGCCGCATCAAACTGCTGGGTCTTTCGGTTTCTAGGATCTACGCAAGGTTAGCGTTAAGGTTTATATATATATTTATGTGTGTGTGTGTGTGTGTGTGTGTGTTAATTGCGAATTCCAATAAGACAACGCATGGTAATAATTGAATAACTCATTTTTTGTAATAAGGAACAATATATTGCAGCCAGAAAGTTAAGGAGGACAACGAAGAGATTTCGTTCATCTAACAAAAAATAATGCATGCAACATTTACACTGTTATAAGCATTCTATTATCTTCCGTTCGCGACTGCGGAGCTCGGCCCTCACCACTATCGCTAGGGACTAAAACTTCGGTTTTTATCCTGCCTGTAAGGGCGAGTAGCAAAGGGGTATTGCGCGGCAAACGAATGGGGGCTCTCTCTTAGGAAAAACCCTGCGCCGTGGGGGAAAGAATCACTGATCGCAGGTAGAAAGAATGTTTCAGAATGACAGAGATATTAGTAAGGATTTGTGGGCCCCTTAGTCCCCCAATTACCCCTTGTGACTTTTATTTCTGCTGTAAATTAAAAAATAAAGGTCCCAAAATGTTTGCATCTGTAAGCAAAATCTTTTAAAATACTAAAGGAATCTGTTGTAAGGTTGTGTCAGCGCCACTTTCGTCTATAGACGAAACACTACAGGTTAGTTCATAGTTGTTAGGGGAATATGTATATATAAATATAAAGAGTGAACGATCCTTCACGCAACCGGTTTCGCGGCTTGCGGCCGGCCGGCGAGGCTAGCTGTTGTGTTGGCCGTACGGGTGACAGGAAGTCCGCAATAAATGTAATGCGGTTTGTCGCGTATTATTTCTAACATATGTAACATTAACACTTAAAAAGAAAAATAAATTACTCAAGTATATTAATCAAGAAGATGCTGGAACTGCCTCTCTTCGTTGTTCAAGCATTTCTGGCATCTGCTAAGGAAATTGTTCTTTACATTCTATAAGTTCAGCCTGAGAAATGGCACAAATTTCTTAACGAATGTTAGTTTTTAAGTTCATCTAAAGTGTGCGGATTTGTTATGTACACTTTCTCCAATAACAGCTTTTTTTTAATTAACATACCCACTTTCTGTGTTCTTCCGAAAAGAAAATTAGATTAGAGTCAATTTCTCCTTCATGCACCCCCATTTAAAATCCATTCACAAAACCACGCCATTTTGCAGAGTCACCGGATTTAAGAGTTCTTACACTACAGCAATTTTATAGGACTTCAACAACTTCATAGGCGTTCGAACAGAGTCACAAGAAATTTCTATTTGCTGAGAAAGACGCCGAACTGATTTTCTAGAATACCTTGCCAGAGCATGTCCAATGTCATCCAGTTTCTTCCTCTTCTCGAGTACTGTACGTGGTTGTCTTAAGTTTCCTCTCAAGATCACTTGCCGTTTCACAAAATTTGTTTACTAATCGATGAATCGAACACCGATTAGGAACGTGAACACAGGCAATTCTTATTGAAATAATCTCCTTACAATACGCGCTGATTCTGTACGCACTTATGAATCATGAATACTCTTTGGGGAATAGAGTACTTGTATTGGCCCATTTACTTGATATACTTTCACTATATTGCGTCGCGTAGCAAACCGTGCTGCTTGCGCAAGATTTCAACTCACACCGAAGCCTCGCGCAGTGGAGGTAAAATATACTCTCCGCCGACACTGCCGGCCGGTCCCGCGGTTGCGTCAAGTATTGCTCATCATAATCATAATCATTATTATACATTGCCACAGAGCAACCGCATCACGCCTTACCTAGATCCTTATGTGTGAGAGAAAATTATAAATTAAAGAAATTTGTCCACAAATACAGACACCTGTATGTTGTCATGAAAATGGTTTAGGGCAGTGATTTCAAAAGGAAAAACTTTTTGTGAATGGGACATTGTAGTTTATAAACTTGCCAATTATGTGAAGATAACTATATCACGTGATTGGAACTCTATACTTGGCGGTATTTTTGAGCCTAATGGCATCTATAAACATCTTATAATTAAAGCAATGAGGAGAGTGTACATGCAAAGCTTCACTCTCAAAAAGTAGTCTATCACGTTACTTGTCTCAAGTGCCATCTCTATGAACATTCATCCTGCCTTCTTCTGTGTTATCGTTGGATGTACCCATTGGCTCAGTTTATTTAACCAGACAGTACAGTAGATTAGTGTGTTATGTGAGTCTCCACTTAGCAGTTGTTCTTTCACACTGTGTACTAACTGATCCTAGTAACACCCCAGCCAGTTTAACTCTGGGAGGATGTGCAATGGTGCAACACCAAGAAGAATTAACAGTGTAGCTGTGAAATGGCATTTAAGTTTTCAGCTGATTATTAGTGTTTTAATTCATTTTTAATAAGCTGGAAGGTACTGTGTAGCCATGGATCTCAGTTCTCTTACAGCTAAAGTAACTTCTGTGCTTAAACGAAGAAGTTGGCCGTTTGTAGGTAAGCATCAGTAGTGAGTGATAAATAAGTTTTGAACTTTCACTTTCATGCTTTGACAGTGAAAGAGTAAGAGGTAATTCTTGCGAAGAATTCTTTTGACAACCGGGAATCGAACCCGAATTATCAGAACAGGAGGTGTATGACTGGACATTTAAACAAGAGACGAATTATTCCCCTCCCCCAAATTCCTGTCCTGTTCTCGTGAATTTGGACTTTATTTATCAATGGCATGATGGTATCCACAGGAGGCTTGTGGAAATCGAAGACCCCAGAAATAGTAACGAGGAACTCTTAGCATTACAGCATATGGTTGGTCAGAGACAAAATATTTGTCAATCATATTTGTCAGATGATTTAACGTCGTTCTTTCCTTGATTAAATAAATGATGAATAATTACAATTTAATGTTCAAAAATACCTTGCACCATTGAAATTATTGTTACTAGACTGTTTAATTCGACTTTACAATGTTTGCACATTTTCCACGAATTATATCCAATTTTCCTCCTGTACCTTTCCACTTATTCGTATCACTGTGGCTGCTTTTGCATATATATTATATCATTGAATTTAGTAGATTCATTTTATCACAAAAATTTGATTTCGAATTTTATCCATCCATAGATTCTCATGGATATTTTCCAAAAATTCTTTGGTGCTGCTAACAATTTTAGCGCCATGTTTTGTAATTCTTTGGGATATAGTTTTAAATAGTGTGGGTCAACTGACTGCCTCCGGGCCAAATACGGTCCCCAGGGCTCTTATTCTCCGTCCTTGAATTAGTTTGTTACGTTATTTAATAGCTTCTAAGTTTATAATCAAATCTAGTACCTACGTGCTAAGTTGCAGTGAACGAGAAACAGCAATGCTCGACTCAAATCAAATCCCTTCCGGCTGCGATACTTCCGATTCCAAGGAAACCGCAAAGCTTCGCATTATGTGAGCAACAAAGTAGTCCCAGTGCAAGGTCGCTTCTACTCCAAGATGAATGTCCGCAGAGCTTGATAATTCGTAATGGGTTACAGCTATTTCCAAATTTTTTTCTTGTGTCTGCGGTTCTTTAGTTCGCGGGTTTGCAGAGCGTGTTGAAAATAAAACGTATTGTTGGCTTTTCGGTATTAATGATTATAAGTATTTATTATAATTTTATATACATTATAACTTAATTATTTTATTTTGTGGACTGTAGTAAAAGTTAATAAGTTTATTTTGTAGACTGTAGTAAAGTTTTGAGGATGATCATCACCATCCTGATAAAAACTTAAGGGTGGCTCTCCATCCATTCTTGAGATTAAATTTACCATCTGATTTATGTGATTTCGCTTTTGAGACATGTTTATCGCATACGATGTCATGTTAAGTAAATATTGTAGTTCTTTCTGCTTTTATTCTCTCTTTAATTTCTTGGTCTTGTTTTCCATGTTAAGTAATGTTTATACCAAGGTTTTTAGGAGGGTGGTATCCATACATTTTCCGGCCTCGCCGATAAGGATTATCGCCGTCACAAAATTCTTTAACAAAATAGCTTATGTTATTTAACTAGCTGTAACTTCTGCTCCGTTGTGATCACTTGTTCACATATAGTTGCATAAAGAAGGCTATGTGTAGAAAATTGTGTCAAAGTCAAAATGGAGTATCGAACTTGTATTAAGTTCTTCACAGAAGAAGGACTTGCTCCAAATGAAATTAAACAGCAATTGGACGGGGTATATCCCCCTCATATTCTACCGTAAAAGAATGGACCAACTTTTTCGAATGGATCGAGAAAGCATTGAAGACTAAGAGCGTGCAGGCCGGCCCTTGGAGGTGCTCATTCCTGAAAACATCGCTCTTGTGAAAGAAGAAATTATGGAAGACCGGCGGCTCAAAGTTACAGAAATAGCAGCAAGGTTGCGCCTTTCTGAAACAAGCCAGTCCTTCGAATTAGTCATGAACATTTAAACGTGAATAAGGTTAGTGCAAGATGGGTGCCTAGATTTCTTTCCTCAGTCCAAAAGCAGCAACCATTTATCTGTTGGCAGGCATTTTTGGACCTTTGCCATGGCAACGAAAGAGAAGATTGTTACAGGAGTTGAAACGATGGTCCTGTACTATGATCACTTGTCCAAAAGAGAATCAGTGGTGTGGCGTAAACCTGGCGAAGCAGCGTCTCTAAAGCCCAAGGTCACTCAGTCAACCAAGAAGGTCATGACCACAATCTTTTGGGACTGTGAAGGAATATGGGACTCTTCATTGACTTAAAGGAGAGGAACACCACAGTAAATGGGGAGTACTATACTGGGTTACTACACAGACTACGAGCTTCCATCAAAGAGAAAAGGCGAGGAAAGCTGAGTGGTGGTGTGCGCTTTCTTCACGACAACGCACCTATGCACACAGCTCTAGTTGCAAAGGAAGCAATGAAGAAACGTATCTTTAAGGAGATCAACCATCCGTCCTACAGCCCAGATCTAGCTCATAGTGACCATTTCCTCTTCTCAAAATAAGGACCTTCGAGGAAGGAAATTTAAGTATGACGCAAAATTTATGGTTGCTGTTTATGACCATTTTGCAGACAAGACGTCAGGCTATTTTGTGGGGGGGGGGGTTTGAAATGTTAATTTAAAGATGTGAGAAGTGCATTGCAATAAAGGGTAACCATTGAAAAGTGAAATGCAGTTTTTGTTTTTATCTTACCTAGAAAATGGTTATGCCGGAAACTTATGGATCTACCCTCGTATCACAAATATATTTCCTCTGACCTTTTGATCTAAATTTTGATGAATTTCTATCATTGACGTATATTTTGTTTTACATATTTAAAACACCAGTTTTCCTTTTATACAGAATGCCCAAGAAATAACTCCCGCCTGTTATGATCTGGTAGTGTATACCAAATCTTTTATTACAGGATCAAAATTGTACAGACTTCTTAAACAAAATCTTAAGCATATAATTCCTAACATAACAATCTCTTGAGTACATAAGTACACCATGTGAGTTTTTAAATGAAATGTTTAAATTGCTGTCCATCTCGTGCTAAACATTCTTGTACCTTGCCAATTACACTCTAGCAAGCCTTATGATATAATTCACCGGTAATTTCAGCAAATTTGCTCAGAAGTCTATCTTTCATTTCATAATTGGGACAAAGATTGATCCTACGCCAAGATCTTTAAGGACAGACAATAAAAAGAAATAGGGCGGAGCTAAACCCGAGGTTGAAATTGCCAAACTGTTACTCCCAGTAAATTATTGTCTTTCTTTAAGATAATTTGTAAATTTACATCCCTCCAATACATGTAATTATAGCTATTGGTATAACCGTTCAATTTGAACCCAGTCTCGTCTTGGTTGGATTCTCATCCTCACGTAATATGGCCAAAATCTTTTTCAAAATTCTAATTTTCTGTTTGAATTTGCATCATGTAAGGACTGTAACAAAAGCAGACTATATGACTTCATTTTATTTTTGACCACCAACATTCGAACAGTTGTTACTAATACCGAATTCTTAACATAACAAACAAGCGTTTGCTACTCCATTATATTACACGTTCACTGCTGTCCATTGGCGGCTTATGGCCGCATAAACCAGGAGTGCACAACTTTACTACTGCTATAGCTGTATATAAGCAAATCGCAAACTTCTAGATTGTTAATAACTAGAATTAACACTCTTACATGAGTGGCTAATCATACTAAATAGAAAGATAGAGAATTAATAAGGATATAATATCTCATCTAATTAAAAAAATGGTCTTAGATGACAGCTTAATTGAACCGTTTATTTCAGAAACTAGTCAAGCACCAAAAAAAAAAAGAAAAAAGAGTTAGTGGCAGAATATGCTTCTATGAGGGTAAATGCACATTTTAATGCACACATCAGCAAACACTGCCCTCCTGTAATGGTCAGGTATGACATTGGATTTCCTGTTTGTTAGAAACCAGTCAAGTGAAACTGCTGGTTTCTGCAGTAAAATGTGCATACATTTTGTGTTTTTGTTACCCTATATGATAAAAAAAACTGATCCTTTATAGTGATGATCCATCAGGACAAAACAAGACACAGTTGTTAGACTTTTGATGAACATTTGTGTCAAAGAGTAATTTGACTGTATCACCCACAACTTTCCTGTTTGTATTTACCATGTGCCAGACTTTGGGGCTATAAAGTATCTGCTGAAAAAACTTGATTGTATTTACACTCCAAAGGAATATATGGAGCTTATACTGAAAGCCAGTAAAACAAATAGTTTTAATGTTCACAAAGATATCTCCCAAGATACCAGAAGTTTCAAAACACGGTGGCCTCATTCATGTAAAATGCTTACTCAATGAAGCCTCTGGTGGAAGTGTTCCTAAAGACTAAAATGAAAGTTTCAATATATCAATGTACAAAAAATTTTGTTACAAGAATACTCCTGGAACATTTAATCAAATTTCACTCTGCTGAAAACAGATCATGCTCCAGATGCCCTACCCTTCAGGAAAAGTAAAGTTTATAAATATAATTTATTATACTTACTTACCAAAATATTCCTTAAGTTTACTTGTAACAATATTCTTTCTTTCATTCAAATTTTTATCGAAATCTAAAATATATTGTAGCCTAAAAATTTCTGGATAGTCTTCATTCATGTTTCAGCCTGAGCCCTAAATTTCTTTGTTATTGTTTTAAGTTCCCATCAATATCAAGAAGATACAAGACATAAATGCCCTAAAATCTGGTGGGATATGAACACTTTTATGACAACATTTTATAATGGTCTACTACAGAGGCAGAATGTGCTGTAGAGTTTGTTTATGAGGATTGATTAGCTTCTGTCATGATGATTTCATCCTTTTAATCATTTCTGTATTAGCAATATAGTCTAAACCTAATTACTAATAGTTTCTTTTTCCACAAATATGGGTTTAATAATAAATCCTCTAAAATTTGAGACTTATACCATAAAATTATATTTGCACCACTCATTAATTGCATAAACCAGAAGTCCAAAACATTTTGTTTTTTTTACAGCAAAATTAAAAAGCACAAAATAAATATATTTAGTTAAAAAATATTGAAATATATACTACTTTCAGCAAAAAATATTAAAACTTTTAGTCTGATGCTAGACAGTTTTTTCACTTGACCAAAATTGGCAAACTTGGCACTTAACTGCTTTCTGAAATAATTGATTTGGTTGTCGAGGATTCTTTGATTTAAAGTGTGGAATCTGCAGGATGAAGTCCATCAGATATAAAAGCATTATTATTTCCTTTATTTTGAAGTCACAATTTTACTCATATTCATATTTAGAGTTGATCTGCCTAGTTGTTTGATTTTAATTTTCCCTTCCAGTTATCATAAAGAAAAGGCTCAAAATGTAAGCATTGTGTACTGTTCATTTTTTTGTCATTCAGTTAGCACAAAATAAAATAAAACAACTACTTCACGAATTCACACAAAACTTCACTAGCCTGCTTTTCAGCAATAGCTGAAAACTAACAAAATCGTCATTTCATGAATGCTCTGGAGTGTGCATGAGAGCATTGCTACTTCAAATGTAATAGTCTTTCACTATAATTATCCAACAATCTTTTAAAATATTTTATTCAACTTTCAACAATCAGTCTGTATAAAGTTTGAAGAACAAGGCCAAGAGATTCTCTGTAAATGGGCTATTTTACTTCAGGAAACCAAAAACACAAAGATTTCTAAGACAGCTTGTCTGTTATAATTACAGCTTTAATACGCATTCTACACTGTATATAATACTACTTAAAAAGAGGCATTACTTCTGCCAGTCCCTGAATATTCTGCACCCCCATAAGTAGGTGTTAAAATTAATTCGTCATCTGCACATTGTAAACTTTGTGTTTTATTTTGCAAATTACAGTGGCTCAAATGTTGCTTCTGTGACCAAATAAACACTTTTTGTTCAATCCCCCTTCAACAATTACATTGAGTTAGCCATAAGTGTTTTCATTCTTCAGGGTAAAATTCAAGAATGTCATTTGTCATAATCTTCTGTTTATCTTTATGAATTACAGTACATGATCATAAAATGTTAATTTGGAATAAATAATTAGATACATTTTTTGATAGCACTGCAGCAGTTTCAACCATTATCAATTTAAGAACAAAGACTCACTTGTCTTTGTTTAACTTATGCATTTCCAACAGCTATACTGGAAATTTTACTTGGAATTCTTCCCATAGACCTACATATACTGGTATTAAAGCAAAAGCCATAATGACTTTTCAGTAAGAACCACATTAATCTAACACAATGTTTGATATGGCATCTGAGTACTTCCTACAAAGCACAATTTGACTGGATGGGAGAAAATTCACCTGCTCTACTGAAGGATCATCTGATCTTCTTTACAGATGGATCAAGAGTAGGAAACTTATTAGGAACTGGAGTTTGTGTATTATCTCCAAAAGCAAAAATCTCTAAAACTTTTGAGAGCTTTGTTCAGTTTTTCAGGCAGAAATAATTGCACTTCTGATCTGCCATAGCTTCTGAGAGAAGAGAAATTATATTAATCAACATATACTCATTTTCACAGAATGTCTAGCAATATTTAATGCTCATAAATGTCATTAAGTCAACTGTATACTTCTTTCAATTTTTCCATAAAGAATTAGTTAGAACTGTGTTGGATGCCTGGACATGAAGGCAAAGAAGAAAATGTATTGGCAGATAAATTCGCAAAAGAAGGAATTAATATCAACTTTGTAGAACCAGAATGTTTTTATGGCATTAATAAGATAACCCTAGAACGGCAGTATATCAGCAGACCAAGAAAGAATGTCAAATAAGGTGAAAGAACTTTCCTGGTCAAGAATTGGGTAAAATTCTTATTAAAATATCTAATAGCACCCAGGTAAGAACTTACTGAGTAGTGATAAAGATAAGAAGCAAACAAGGAAAGCTATTTGAATAATTACTGAACTGAGCATTCCAGAGTGTGAAACTGTGGAAAGACGAAGATTACCAAATAGGGTTCAGTCCTATAGGAGATGTAATTCCTAAACATATTCTAGCTCACTGAAGTGCTAGATCTAAAGCTATGAATTTATATAATTGAAGGAGTGCACATAAGGCCTGTGTGGCTTTTGTTAACAATTTAATCAATTTAAGAGCTCACTGTTTCTAGATTGGTAACAGGTAAATCCCATGTGATGTTTAGAAAATTGTAGTTTAAGTTCAACAGTTTGATACCAGATTTCAAAACCTTAAACATTAAGAGCAGCAATAGAAATGCATACACAAATCAGTTTGCATTGCAGTTGCAGAATGCTTTTTAATTCACAGAAATGATGAAATATTGCATTGGATAATCAGGACATCAAATGTAGTCTAATGCTGTATATAACTATTTCTACTTTTTGGTGTGTGCATGCGTGCGTGCATGCGTTTATGAGTGAGGGAAAGAGAGAGAGACAGAGAGAGAAGTGCTGGGGTCTATCACTTGTTAACTAATGCTGGCATAGGGGATCTCTGTCCCCCATCATTTGCAATTCCTCTTGCATAAAACACATGTGGTTGTCCGTTTTGTTCTGCTGTGTGTTGGAGTTAGCGTAGAAAGCACTTGCTAGAGAACTGTGCTGTTTTGTTTATATTAAACTTAAATACTGTGATATTTTTGTTGGAAATTATTAGAAAGAAATATTATTTAAAAATTTGAATAGTGTGTGTGTGTGTGTGTGTGTGTTATATATATATATATATATAAAGAACTGGAGAAGCAGAAATGATAAAACACCGAAATAATCACACAAATAGTACTGCATTTCAAATTTGTTGTGTTCTTCAAAGACAGAAGACAAGTTAACATGGTGAATCTCAAAGTTAACATAATGTGTGCAAACAGATTATGAAAGCCACAAGGGGAAAAGGGTGGGGAAGAAAAAATAAGTAAGAATATTATATTAATAATCAAAAGAATAAACAATAATAACAAATTAGAAAGAACATTAACAGGAGAATATTAAAGGGGAATATTAATGGTATCTTCATTCTGATAGTGTCATCCCATGCATACCATTCCCCGCATTCCTCAGACACCCTTTTTTCAACAATTTTTCATCTCTTGGTACTTATATTAAAAAACTGGCACAAAAGCTCCAAGATCAAAAATATCTTTCCTACCTTTTGTAATCCCGTACCACTCCAGCACACAAAAAGATAGGTATGTTATTTTGTAAGCTTTACCTTTTATTATTGGCATAGCATGTATTGTTGTTTTCTCTCTTGCTCAAGCTCTGAAAATAAAATATAATGTTCCAATATCTTTATGATTGGTTGAGAATAATAGATTTAATCTTAGATGTATATTTGGTTGTGATTATTTGTCTTTTGGTTTGGTATATGAACAATCTTAGGTTTTCTGTTAAATTCAAGTCTCCCTTACCAGTTGCCCAACATGGCCTGTCCTACTGTAAGGATTTTGATGATACGTTTAATTCATTGATGTATTCTATAAGAATATATTAAATATGTTTGGACTAACTCCACTTATACAAATCATCTGCTGTCAATGATGGAAGTGTTTTGTCTCAAACACGTCCTAAAGTTGTGCAAGTGGAGTGTGAACACATTTAATACATTCTTATAGAATATATTACCACTCTACATAGTCTACAGCTTCATATGTACAATTTAATTATTTATTGATGTGTTACAAACTCTTGTACCTGAAGGTTACCTCATGGATAGACAGATAGGAGCAATATTTTTGCATAAAGCATGTACATCATCACATTCAAATCCTACATGTTAATATTTCCCCATTTTACTTTGTTGTGGTGGTTGTGGTTATTATTATTTTTTCATTAATTTCCCTTCCTCACCTTTTTTTCCATGTGAAATGTTCATTCTGTTTCCACTCATTTTGTTACCTTATATGTGTACATGTGCATGTTTATAATTGTTGAACTGGATTACATGGTTATTTCAATATGATTAGAAAAATGCGTAATTAGAAGTAGCATTGAAATGGAGGCGTGAAAAATATCCTATTTCTGCTGGAATTGCTTAAGCATTAAAAGGAAGTGGCAGCTTGCTTCTACTTTGTGAACTGAGTGAAATATTTATATCATAATATCATTGGCTTTGTTTGCACATATCTTATTTAAAATTATCTTATAGAATAATCTCTGTGTTCCAAAATATGAATATGATATAGAAAAAAGTACAATGATGGGATTATTATGAATATATAATTACAAATTAGTGACCATGCTTATGAGACTGCTATTAGTGTACAGTGTGTTTGGGAAGCCGGTATACTCCTATATACTATACTTTGATTAACAACCAATAATATACCAACAATATGCCAATAATACACCAATTGTATTTGTGATAATTACATTATTATTATTATAATATAATATGCTAATAAGAAACTAGTAAAGCACAGTGCAATATGAACTTCCTGAACATGCTGTACGGTAGGGCATCAAACCACAAACTTTAACAGAGCTCATTGTGGACAGAGCTCATTGGCCACCTGCAGTGGGTGAAATGGAAGTAGAAGGTCGAAGGGAAATTACAGGTGCAGTTCAAGAAAAATGTAAAATTGAAGTACAAAGACTGTTTCAGTTAAATTTTGATCAGGGTAGGTTGTTGCCATTAGTTTAGAAAAGAAAGCAAATCATGGTAATAAGCTGAAAGACTATACACTTGAACCTTGAACCATGCAAAATCAAAGTCATCCTTATATATGGAATCCATTTAATTACTTGTCTCTAAATATAGTTGCATGTATATTGAAACAGAGGATGTGTTATTTAAATTTCACCTGTTATTGAGTTTGAGCTGTTGTTTAGAAGACTGTTGAGTTTATGCTTGCATTCAATTCCTTTAAATAAGTATTTTTATAAACTTTGGCACCTTTGATATGTGATGCATGTAGGGGTTTCATTTCAAAACTTGCCAATCTGAATAACTACCTACTTAGAGTATGTACAATTTGAATAGAAAGTATCTCTATTTAGATTTTGAGAGTGAAATCTAATGCCAATATTGATTACAGTTTAGATTTCACCCTCCTCATCCGCAGAAATTTCAAATGTCACCACCACTTTATTTAAACTTTAAGAAGATTTAATTGTTACCATATCTTTTTAGTATCATTGCCTGACATAAGCTGTTTGTTTGAATTTGGACAGAATAAACTACAAAAGCTATTACACTGTACAGTGTAAATTGTTTCCAAATGTAAGTGAATTTAGTAAGAGGTTGCAACTGAATTACTATGTAGTCAACAATGGAGCACCTTTTTAAAATTAATATCTGAACTTCTGAACTTGTAATATTATGCAAAATAAATTGTATTATCCTTCTAAAACTAAATGGTTTATTTTTAATTATTTGCAAATTCAAGCAACATTAACACTACAAAGGTTGCCAGATAATGATATGAATCCTATTTAAAGTTTAATTATAATAAGGCAGCGGTACAATTTGAAATTTTATAGTACACGTGGTTGGGGATGTGGAGACATAAATTTTTGCAACATGAGGTAAAATTAGGTAAAGATTGATTTATATTCCATAGGTTCATGTATGATAAATGTGCTACATAATGTGAAGCAAGTTAAAATGTACAAAGTTAAGGAAATGATGTTTACTTGAATATTAAAAATGTTTTAAAGTCTATAAATACAAAGGCTCAATAATTTCATACACATAACAAAAAATATTAAAGCAGAGAGAGAGAGAGCAGTTCGTTTCATACAGTGATATTTTGCTCTATTAGATATGGCAGGATTACACAGCATTTGAATAATATACATTATTCATCTATGAATTTGTGAACTGAATAAAAGGTTTTGTTCTGTAAGAGAAGGTTGGAATCTGTATTATTGGATGGTAATAATTTGAGAGTAATTTGGAGAGTATTTATTCTTATGCATTTGTAATAAACTACTCTTTGATAAAAAAGATAAATTTTCATTGGGCTTGTGCAGAATACACCTTTGTAGTATTTATTACATATTTGGATATTTTAATGAATTGGTCTTCAGTTTTATATAAAAGTTCATAAAGAAAAGTAATTATTCACAAGGAAATTTCAAAATTTCCTTGTGATTTTTCATTATTTACAATACATATTGTTATTATTTGTAAATCTTTCTTTTCCAAAACATGAACATGTTTGCTTTCAACTTAGTTTCCGTAGAATAGCCACATGAAATGTGCTTAATAAACTGTTTTGAGGGTGTCTTCAGAACTAATATGATACTATGAGTGAAGTGTGTAGGTTGTCGAGTTTAGTTTAGGTCATTATCTAAAGCTTCCCAATTTAAATGTTGCCAACTTAAAGACCTAGAAATTTGGTATCATGTTTGTGTAGTATGCAATTATTAGTAGTTACATATAATGAGGGACCAGGTGAATTATGCATAATGAATTTCATGATGGTGGTTTTTATCTAGATTTAATGACAGTTTATTAGCCTTGAACCAGTTACACATTGTAATATGCACATAATTAATTTTTTCCACAAGATTATCAAAGATATTGCTGGTTTTTAAACAGCCCCCTATATATTTAAATTTGCGTGTTTTTTGTTGCAGTTAAATTTATTTTAAAATGGCACTTAGTTATTTAAACTGTTAAATAAGCATGTACATGGATTAAATAATATTGCTGGTAGTTGATTATGAATAGCAAAACTTTCAGGGGTAGATAATATCCTTGTTTGACACGGTTTGTAGTTATGATATTTACAAAGACAACTGCTGTTTAAGGGACATTCCACTCTCACCTGGTAGAGAATTTGTGAAGCATTATTTAATTCCATGTTGCCTGTAAATGAGACTTAAACTTTTTTTCCCCCCCTTTCAAGCTCTGTGTTAATTACCTGAACTTAATAAGCAGCTAAAAGGGAAAATGTGGAATTCCAGTTTTAGTCATATAATTACTGAAACAAGTGATAAATTTGCAACAAACTCATATTAACTAAGAAGGTACAGACTGTGAAGAAAGTGAATTGCTGAAAAGTGAGGTGTGCATAAAATGAACAATAAATCACAAGAAAAATTCCAGAAGTGTAGGTGCAGAAGAAATGGTACTTCCACATTCAAATTATTTGTTGGAGAGATATTACATAGCATTGAGTGCTGCTTGATAATCTTGTTGGATCTTTTTGGGATGGTTTTCTGTATCTTCTTTGGAGTACCAAAAGTGTGGTAATGGCAGCAAGAACTACAACATGGTGGATACCACCACCAGGTACTTAGTTGCTTAGTAAATGAAAACAGCTAAATATGCATATGCAGTATTAAGTTTATTTTTATTTGATAACAGCTCATATAAAGTTTAATATGGTAGCTTCATGTAGTGTTTTTAATTTGTATTCTGGTGCAGAGTAAAATCAACTGCTGAATAACAATAGCACAGTTTTACCTTGGTCTTATTTGTATTAAATAAAACACCATTTGCCATTCTCATTTCAATTTAATGGGAACCATAATATAGCCATAGAGTTCACACATAGAGTTCATTGCAATGCAATGATTTTAATTAAGACATAATTACAAGACGTGAACTAAACATGAATGTATTAAAAGTAGTTTTGAATAGTGGGAATTTTCACAGTAAAGTATAGTATAATATAACAAATTATTATTGAGGAAATCACTCAAATTTCATTAATTTTGTTCCACTTATTTGGACATGTTTCAAAGGCTGTTGCCTTCATCTTCAGCATAATTCCACTGTCTGCTTCCCAATATGGTATTAAGATGTCACTCTGTGGATTTTACGAGCTTTGGTGCGATGAGGTTACTATGTTTGGGAGATCAAAATTAACCAAATTTTCCTTGTTTACATTTATGAATATATTTTCCCACAATGTTAATTCTATGGATTTTTGAAGAGCTTTTAAGGGTTTTGGTTCCTTTTGGAATTTGTGGTTCTTTTGCCATAAATGGTTTGCTATTGCTGATATTTCCGTTTGTTTATATTTTACATTTTTCATGTGTTTCTTGAATTGTATGATATTTCTTTTTGTTTTGCCTATGTATTTCATATTGCAGTCTTTGCAACTAATTTCATAAATGCCTAATTGTTTACTGGCATCTTTTGTGTTGGTTTTTACGAGGTTTTTAAACTACATTTGTGTACTAGAGCCAAAATGACGTTTACCTCTTTAAAAATCTTCTGGAATTTTGGTGTGCCCATGGGTGGAATGTGAGTTTCTTATATATATGATCTCCTTTGTAGCCTTTTAGTGTGGTGACATTTTTTATTTGTTTTTGTTTTTTTAAATTTTTCTATTTTCTTGTCGACCAGAACCAAAACTCTTAAAAACTCTTCAAAAACCCATAGAATTAACAGTATGGAAAAATACATTCATAAACAAAAACAAGGAAAATTTGGTTAATTTTGATTTCCCAAACAATAGTAATGTCAAGTTTGTAAAATCCACAGAGCCACATCTTCATACCGTACTTGGAAGCAGACAGTGGAATCATGCTGAAGATGAAGGCAACAGCCTTTAAAACATGTGCAAGTAAGTGGAACCAAATTAGTGAAATTTGAGTGATTTCCTCATTGAATAATAATTTGTTATATGAATGTATTAACATGAAGCTTTTCACTTTTTGGTAGATTAGCAGTAAAACATAAAATAAAAAAGATAACCACATTGTTTATGTTGAAATGATCTGGAACAAATGAATGAGTGAACAAAAGATGGCCAAGAATTTTTTCACTTCAGTCATTATTAATATATATAAAGTCTCCCCTTTATAATAGACTAAACCACCAATCCCTGTTGCTAAATATTTAAACACATTCCTCATTTCAAAGAATTAGAAACTGCATGTTTAATCCATAGTAGCCACCTTTTGATATTTCAAATGTAAATTGTAATAATAATAATAATAATAATAATAATAATAATAATAATAATAATAATAATAATAACAACATTACAACAAAAGACTTGAAATCTGCAACTAGAGGAACAATTTGGTGAAAACCTTGCAGATTTCAGGAGCCCCCTGTAGGTTCACAAACTACAATTTGGGAAACACTGGTATAGCTTAATTCAGTTCATTTATAGAATTCCAACACTCTTTTATCACATTTTTATCCTGTCCTCTTTAAGTAATTCTGGGTCATCCTCTTGCATTTGCATTATCTGCATTATCTGCTCTACTTTCCTATTCTATTAACATATATACCATTTCGGTGTTGTTCATCTATAACCATACTCATTGCCCAACCTCTTCTCACATTCTTTCATTTCTAATTTTATCTCTTTTGGTTTTCCCTATTAATCACTCAATAAAGTTCAACTCCATAGATTTCTTCTCCCCTATATTTTAGCACATTTTAGGGGGCTTTGTTAGTATCCCCTTACTAGTCCGAATAACGTGTTCTTAAAATGTTTGGTATTTATAGATTACTAAAAGTGAATCTTAATGACTTTTTTTAACAAGCACAACTATAAACACGTTGCATTGTTTAACAATTTATAAGCTCCTCTGGCAACAAACGAAAAAAATCCAATCTTAGTAAGCTGTAAATAGCAAACATTTGCAAATAAGTCCAAAATTGCTCTTATGAGTGCAGGAAATGCACAATGATGCCTTGCTCTGCTTTATAAGATAAGTCACAGTGTTCAAATACAGGTTTGTTTTGTTCTTTTCATATTGTGAAGTATAAATGCATTATGGATTCTTCATACCTTGTATTAGAATGTTGACTATGACAACACTCTAGGAGCCTGTTCTTCGGTATTCCTACATAGTAATTATACTTTTTACCAATCATTATGTTCTCTTCCATTGCATCTGGGCATTCTAAACTTGATAAATTTGTTGAAGCTCTCAAAAACATGTTAGATGACTTTTCATCATTTAGCCCAAGCCATTTATGCTACTTTATCAAAATCATTTTAGGATCAAGAATTAAAGTAAATGCTTTTGCATGAATAATTTGAATGGTATGTAAATATTTGGTTTATTATTCTTTTCAGATGAGACACGAATGCGGTCAGGATCTTGGGATGAACCGGGCCACATGGGCAGCTCTGGAAATGCTCATCGTCGAATGGACCAGTCACAACGCACAGTGAGCTCTGAAGAGAGCTGGTACTCAGGCTCGGACCAGGATCTGTCATCGGGAGATGAGAGCGAGAAGAGTGGCAACTCAAGTACAAAGTGAGTTTGTTCATGGAAGTTCTTTTGCTGAATTACTGATTCCAAAACCTATTGTCCTTATTTGCAACTACATTGAAACTCGGCTTGAAACTATTATAATGAACTTCTATATTTTCATCTGTTTGCATGGAACACTGTGCCATTAGTTTACTACATATCTTCTTTATTGTTTCTATCTCTTATTTTAAATGAACTTTAAATTTTAAAGAGTGCGTAATATTTTTCCTAAAAACTTGTCATAAGTATGTTTTATTTATATCCAAAAACAGCACAAGAAATATAGCAGCTGCTTTATATACAAATCTTGATCCAGTACAATAATTTATTTATTTATTTATTTATTTATTGGGTACTATGCAAAATAAAAAAGAAATAAAACTATATTTATTTATTTCTTTATTTCAGTGGTAAGTATTCCCGTTTTCAGATAACCAAGATAGAAACACTGACCGTTCATTAATGAGGGAAGCTGCACCTCTGGCAGTTCAGGAGCAAACCTGCATTTCCCCTCCTCCTATTATACCATGAAAGAAATTAATTTAATACTAAACTTGTGCTTAGTAGATACAGAATAATGATTTGCCCTTAATCTAGTTATTATATAGCCAAATCATAACTAACTCAAAATACAACAGATATAAATGGTTACATGCATAGCATCACATTGTCTGATATTCTTATAAAATCTTTACCTTCCATAAAACTCCCTTAATTTAGGTTGTGTTTGATCTGTATAATGCTTGCTTACTGTAACTTCTTTGTTACTGAATAACCATTATTTGCTTATAAAACTTATTGTCAGTTCATTTGTTCCTTCACATTGAAAAATGTTATGTATTTCATCTTCCTTATAGGCAAACCCCTGAGATAACATCCCTCCTTAAACCCCTAAATTTTCAAACTCCTAAGTGAAACCAAACTACCCTCTCCTTGCAATATTCCTACAAATGGTATACTTTTCCTTGTCTTATGCATTTTTTATATCCTTGTACCATGTCAAAACTTTTCTCCCTAATCTGGGAGAATAAAATTTGCCTGCCAATATCTTCCAGTCTTATGCGAACATCCCTCCCAAATTCCTCTCTGAAATTACCAGTTTTAATCTTCTAGTAGAGTGCAGCTGGTGAAATATAACAGTATTTACTAAAAATGGATTAAAGTTAAACAGATAAAACAAAATTCATAACATTTCAAAATGATAACTTAATTATAAACATTAACAATATTGCATTAGAACAAGTAACTATAAATTTTTGGGCGAACACATAGAACAAAATGTAACTTAGAACACACATGTAGAAATAGTCTGTAAAACATGAACTCATAACTGTACCTATTGAGACAATTAAAAAAATTTGGGAACATTAATATCCTAAAGCATATTATGGCATTATTTATCCACATTTGGATGAATATTTTCACAGTAGCAGTATCAAATAGCTCTTGAATCCAAAACAAATATATTGATATCCTTTCCATCATTAACATTCTCTTACACTTAACTTTCCGAACTCTGCCAAAGCTCCAGCATTAGCTGTAATGTTGGGATATACCAATATTAACTTACAAAGTCCATAGTATGCCATCCATTGTACCCTCCTTAAATCCATCGGGACGTAACCAAGGCAGAATAAATTCTTTCAATCCATTAAACTCTCTTCCTGGTGCTAAATAGTATCAAGATCATTGCCATTTTCTTAGCCAATGCTATTCTCTTGTGTCTTTCCCAACCTCTGGTACTACTCAACTTTACTCCCAAGTATGAAAATTTGCTAGCAACCTGAATTTCTCTATGTTCTGTTAACCATTTTTCATCTTTATGCAGTTTATTGCCTTTCTTAAAACCACAACTTTAAATTCATTAAATTATACTTATGAAGCTGTAGACAATGGAGCGTAATACACCCTGTAAAAATGTATTGAATACACTTATTCCACTTGTTAGGGCATGTTTCAGGGGCAATCACTTCCATCATCAGCTGTTGACCGACTACTTGATTTGGTTGCTGGATCTCAAAGTGCTTCTGTGACAGTCTCTGATGGTTTGAGTAGGAACTAGCTGAATTCATCCATGGGTGAAACATCTAAATTCATAAGTTTTTCCTATTTTTTAGAATGAAATTTTTTTCAAAGTAGATAGTTCTATGGAGCTGTGAAGTTCTTTCAGCAGCTTAGACTCTTGTTTGATTTCATTATTTTTGGTCCAAAAGTGAGCTGCTATTTCTGATTTACCAATTTGCTTAAAATGAATATTCCTGAAGTGTTCCTTTCTCCAAATTCTGTTCATTTATCCAATGTATTTTTGTTTACAATCAGCATATTTGACTTCTGTTGCCCCTGAAACAGAATGCTCTTATAAGTAAGTGGAGTTAGTGTGAACATATTTAATATATTCTTATAGGACCATAGTTTTAGTTTTAATCCATGTCACACCTTCAGCCTCCATTATCCACAGTACCTCTCAATTTCGTCTATAATTAAAAACTAATCATTGATATTGGATATACCACAAGATTAGTAACCCTATAATGTCCACAGTTTTAATTGCAGGCATATGAATATTATCATTCTTAAAATAATCCAGGATATCAATAAAAACCAGGCCCAATGTACAACTTGCATAAGGCCTCAGTACATACATTGTCACTATGGATAAGAAGCAAATAGCGGCTTCCATTCTGTAGTGTTGGAATAAAGCATCATCTTATTGTTAGCATGCATAACGTTAGGTGTGTAATAGAACAGTGTTTACCATACATGTCTTAATTTTTCTATATGCATGCATAACATTAGGTTTGTAATAGAATAGAGTTTACCACAGATCTTTTAATTTTTCTATATGCATGTTAAGTAAGAATAGCAGTGATGTAGCAAAGTAAATGCATTGTAAGAATTAGATGAAAAAGAAATGGAAGTTTCCTGCAGGTAGATGACACTTGTTCCTACTCATATATGACCATATGCGTATACCAGAACAGAAGGGAATAGGTGTTTTCTAAACTCTGTTTTCTATTGAATTATTCATTGTTAGATTATTTGTAAGGGCAAAGTACAAGTATTTATATCCTATATATTTTATTTTTCTTTGGTTCTAATTACATTTGTGAATATAAGGCATTGTTACAGGCATCAAAACAAATACAGATAGAATTTGAATTATATAGGGGCAGTGTTGGTAATTGTCTGTTTTTAGGGGAGACAGGATTCAAGAAATAGGATGGGCAGATATGCAAACAAGGAAAATGACGTTGCTTAAATTTAACTCAAATGTATGATATATAAACAAAAATGCTTTAAATTTCTTGATGTCCTATGTCTTTAAGCATGTTGGCACATTTAGGTGCACTTGCTAGCTACTCTTCCCGGATATTAGTTTTTAAAATAGACAGTATAAAAGTGGTGTTGATTTGTTACAAAGAATCAGAATTGGCACATATAATTCCAACCTCTGTGATTGGCCAATCATTCATCTCTATAGGTTCCTTTATGAAGTAGATAAAATACAACAGCGACATAATTAGATCCATGAATTCAAACAGATCTATCTACTAAAATCGGAGATAGTGATAAAAGTGATAAAAACAATGGAATTAAATTCAAGACATTGCCAATGGACATTACCAATAGCAAAGTTGAATATTTATTCTAATCTTTGCATATATGATTATAAAAATGGCCTGTGAGTATCTTGGATATCTAAATGTGTCTGAGTGATTTTAAGGATGGTTTGATAATCGTCTCATTAGGCATGGAAATGGGGGGGGGAATCAGCTGCAGCTGCATTAGATGTTTCAGCTGGTTGTTGAGATCAGAAGAACTACTTTAAAAAAAATTAAATAAATTTATGGTGAGTAGAAGATTGATGCATGATGTCTTTTTGTTTTCAAAATATTTGCTTGGGACTTTAATTATCAATTATACAGCCACATAATTACATTCTTGTTTATTTAATAGTACGTGCTGCATTATGGAAGAATTTAGCTATCTTTACATACATATTTTTTATAATATGTTTAGGATTACATGAATGTTCAAAATTCTCCGTACCTTCACCCCTCTTACTTTGTATGCCTGTACCTACCTCTGACCCGGAATATGACTTCACTGTCCATCGCATGTCATTGAACACATTCTTATCAACCTTATTCAGCATGTAAGCTCCCTTTCTTCTGAAGTCAGAGATTGTTGGACAATAAAGCAGTTTAAACTTAGATTAAATTGTCATCTCAAGACTCTAGGAATCACAACAGTTCTTCTTCTTCTTCTTCTTCTTCTTCTTCTTCTTCTTCTTCTTCTTCTTCTTCTTCTTCTTCTTCTTCTTCTTCTTCTTCTTCTTCTCCTTCTTCTCCTTCTTCTTCTTCTCCTCCTCCTCCTCCTCCTCCCTCTTGTACACAAAAAAAATTATTGAACAGGTGGAATTCTAACACAACTTTTATTAAATTTCTAACTTTATTAAAAATATGTAATGTTTACATGTAGTGTGTATATATAATTTGGCTTCTTTTTTTCTGCATTTTGTATAATATGTATATGTATACTCTTGTGTTTTCATTACTTTTATTCTCCAGGTAGAGTGATAGAGAAGGCATTGTGGCCTTAGCTCTTGCCAGGGTAAATAAATGAATAAATAGATAAATTTGAATTATGACTGGAAAGAAAGAAAGAAAGAAAGAAAGAAAGAAAGAAAGAAAGAGTTATTTTTGAACAGCATGTGCTGTTGAACACAAGTCGTGTAGGCTCAGGGTCACAGTAGTTTGCTCCCCATTGATGAGTAAGTTCCCCTCTCAAACTTGCACAACATTAATCAATAATAGCACTTATATATTAGTTTTATTTTATAATAAGTACCGAGCTGTGTTGCAGAAGTTCAAAATGATCTGCAGTCACATGATTCTGACATCTTTAAATGGCATTTGCAATCATTCACTAGAACTCTGCTTTTGAATTCATTTAAGAACTTTCAAAAAATAAGATGTTTTTAAAAAATTCTGTTGGAACTCACACAGTGAAGCTTGTTAAATTTAAATTATATCTAATCTGTCGCCTTACACACTCTTGTGCTTCACTTACTTTTAAATATGGTGGGACCGGTTTCGAAGAGACATCTTCTCCATCTTCAACCAACTTGACGACTCAAGTCAAGTCATTGGTTGAAGATGGAGAGGATGTCTCTTCGAAACCGGTCCCACCATATTTAAAAGTAAGTGAAGCATAAGAGTGTGTTAGACGACAGATTAGATATAATTTACATCTGCTTTCGAAATTTGTCCAATATCTGCCCTAATATTTTCTTTTAAGTTCATCTAATTGTGGAGGTTATTTTTATATATATTATTTTTTCCTCATTTTAGTGGTAGCATTTTTCAATACCATACACTTCAGCAAAATTTACTCGACTAAAACACTGTAATTAATAACACAGATGCATCAATAACCTGTAATAACACAAAGAGTTGAGTTACACAATCTGTTAGCTCTATGCTGAATTATAACATGAAGACCAAAATAATACTTGCTCTTGTAATGGCAAACTGTGATTAACTGTCGAAATGTAGCCATCGGTTTGAGAAATGTCTGTTATTATGACAGGCAATGATGTGACCTTGATCCATAATCGGCCATAGATGCAGATCAAAAATTGCTCTTGTTATAAAACTAATTTTATGCCCAATTACAAAATAGACTGGATTCACTTATAAGTGTACAGTAAAATAATTATCATGACATCTGTCAACTTAGTTCAAAGGCTTGGCAAGTAGTTTCTGCATGAAAACAGTGGAAATCAAGAAAAATCAACTGTATTTGCCACCCTTATTTTTTTTTCCCCCCTGCTTCTTACCTGCCCTCAGATGGGTATATGGCTTTGGAATTAGAGACTTTTAAATACAAATAATAGTTGAAGATTTTGTGATAGAATAAGATAATTTAACTGCATATGTAAATTGATTAATTTGTTTTTTCAATGGATTTTCTTTTCAGTTTATAGATTCTGTAATTCATAAGGGCCTTGGTTTCATTGTGCATATGTTCATGATATCCATCTATTCAGGACTTTCAAGCCCATTATTTATCTTATGTTAAATGTATTGTTTCTGGATAAAGCCTATTTTTACATTATTTACTAATATATTGCAATAAGACAAATGTAAGGCGCTCTTAAAACATTATTTGAACCATAATTTAAATGATAATCATATCCTATCACATATTTATTCTATTTCTTTCTCCTTTTTTTGCACACAGAAGTAATGGTCAATTGAAATCAACATTAAACAAGGCACGCACACTTTGTGACAAGTTCAGAGGTGGCGGAAAGCAATCTGCAGATTCCAGCATCATGGATCCTTTGGCAGCACAAGGAAGATTATCACGTTGGTTCTCAATACGACGGGGCTCAGCAAATCAGTACGATGTGGACAACACAGACAGAGTCTCTAGTAGTTGTGGTGCTGGAGCAGGGAAAATGCCTTTGTTACCTGAAGTAAGTTCTGAACTTTAATTGCATGTTTAACAGAGCAGAGTTCAAAAAATGCTGAATAGTTTATGATCTTTTGGCTATTTTGCTGGACTGTTGAGGAGCCTTAGCAGCCTATATGAGAAAAAGGGAAAAAGATAAAGTGTTTGAATCTGGCATCATTGCATTTTTTGTTACCTGAATACACTGATGTATAGTTTAAATGTATTTTACCACTTTATTGTTCCTAAAAGAATATTTAAATTATTTTAGACTTCTTCAAAGATCTGAAATTAGTTGTTGATAAAATATTCAAGATATAGGAGGTGGAACTCAGAAGCCTTAAAAATGTTGTGAAGCTAAATCGCCAAATTGGCCTCGTCTAGAATATAATATTTATTTCAAACTTTTATTACAAGGAGTATAACAATTATTTTAACATTACTTGTGTATTGACTATTTAACAATTTGTATTTTTATATCTTACTAGACTTCAGTAGCATTGTTGCTGCATTTCCTAGGCCCGATAAACTTAAACTATTAAAATCTCCAGTGATAAAATATTTTATCTACTGAAGATTTTATACTCATTTTCACTGTGTTGATTCCCAATTAAAATTGAAAATAATTTGTTATATAATAGAAAGAAACCTATTTATAAGTTGCGTACATGTCCCAACATTCATCAATACTCCTAATTTTAGGTTGTGTTGCTATTCACCAAACTGGTCCATCCTACATATAGCATATTCTTCAGTACCATGCTGGACCTTAAATTCAACATATATACTGATTGCTCTAAGACTGCTGATGGAGTAGATTGTGCTTTTACCTTTAATAACAACGGCATTATAAAAATTTGAACCCTTTGCCTGTATATTTAGTACTGAAATTTTTGCCATTTATCAATCCCTTAATTCTTTCAGTAGTTCCTGCCAATTACATTATCTGCTCTGACTCTTTAAACAATTATCCAAGATATATCTAGTAATCATTCCAGAACACAATTAATCCATCATCAGTTAAGTATGTGTCATCTTCAGAATATTACAATTTTGTAATCTTAAAAGATGTTAGGAACAGTGAATTTGTTAAATATACAAATGAGTTGGTATTAGGTGACACTAAAAAATCTTTGGATGAATCTAAAAAATTGGCCATCATAAATTAATGCAGACAAGTACTTAATAAAATCAAACAATATAGCAAGAACCATCAGAATCAACACCTTTACAAATGTGTACTTCATTCTTTCTTCATATCTTTTGTCTCTTCACAGTGTAACAAATAATGAAAACTGTTATCTATTTCTCAAACATAGGACAAATATTTTGATTTCTACTGTCTCTCAAACCCCTTAAATAAATTACTCCTATTCTTGTGCATGCAAATGCCTCTCTACTCATTTTATCATGCAATAAATCTATATATTTTTCTATTCTTTCTAAGTCTATTGCCAAAAGCCAATATTATATTCTTTGGCTCCTATTCATTACTCATCCCAGTTCTTTATAAAATTTTACTCAGAAAACCCAAGATCCTTTCAACATGCACTTCTGCCTCCCCCCTTTTTTATACTCTCTGTAAGTATTTCATAATTCTTTCAATTATTGTACACTTAGTTATAAACCTACCTAATTTCATCAAAGATGACTTACTAGGTAATCCTAACATTTGCCTGCAAAGGACTCTCTTGTATTCACTCAACATGTTTCCATTCCTCATCTGGATCCCAAACTTCAACTCTCCAAAGAGCATCCTCATTTCCACCATAGCAATACATATTCTTTCCAGAAAGTTTATTTTCATTTTTGGTGTTTCCCTTAAACAAGTTCTTAATACCTTCATAGCTAATTTTTCTCTTAACAATTGTCATCTTTGTCTTTCTATTAGAACTCAGACTAACCTCTAAATAATCATGCATATAATTTTTCTGCTTCTGATTTCCAATGTAATTTTTTCTTAATTTATAGCTCCTTCTGAAGACCTTAATTTTAGATTTTTTTTCATATTTATTTTCAAACTCTACTCTGTACAATAACTACTAATCACTTCACTTGCTCTCTTCAGCCATCTAATGAGTACAACAATCTGACTATCAAATCATCCTCAAAAAGCAAATTTTAAATTTACTCAATTGTTAATTACTGGTGAATGCACTTTTTTCTCTTAAAATTTCATCTATGAATAAATTAAATAAATCTTATCTTCACTTACATCCCATTTTATTTAATAGTGTAACACCCATTCCTACCTCAGTGCACTTTTATTCTGAATGCATTCTGTTACTGTATCCCTTAGAATGAGTTAACTTAATTTCATAATACATCAACTGAAATATACTGTGTTGAAATGCAATAGGATTCAGTCACATTTTCAGTTAGCACAAGCTGTGCATATGAGCTTCCGCATCTATGTAAGAAACCAGCAGTCTTTTGCTTCTTCTGAAAAGCAAACAGAGCAACAAGAGCTTAAGCAAAGATTGGCTGAAAATGTTATACAATGTAGATCGGTAAAAGTGCATCCTGTTTGCTTGATCAGAGCAAGTGGCCCAAGAAAAGTTTTATCCAGAGTTTCCCTTTGTTCTGGAAAGGGGGAGAACACATAAATTTATGTGCCACAGACTCAAGACTCATGACCATGTTCTGTCATTTTATTCGTCATAGCAAAAGATATTGCTTGATTTCCCCCAAAAGTTTATATTGCCCAAAACAGCTGGCATAAAACTCAAGATATGTTCTTTCAGAGCCTTTCTAGGTAGTGTATTGTACTTGCAAAGTTGTTGACAATGGAGTGGTAATATATGCTAAACTTAGGTATTCATTTTTTACACTAAACTCCACTTTACTTACTAAAATAAGACACATTTCCGGAGAATCTCTCCCATCTTCAGTTGCTCACTGAACTGCCGTTACTCGAAATGATGGCTAAATAACCAGATGTTCCTGTGGTGGCCTCTGTTGATTGAGGTAGGAATTGAACCAATTGAAAAGAATCTGCTCAATAAATGCAATAAAATGTTAAACAAAACATTAAATGAAATCAAAACACTATCCACTACTGAAAAACAGAATATCACACAGAGTAATGCAGTATTACTCTGACTTTTGCACTACCTAAAATACATAAAAATGATAACAACATGAGACTAATAATAAACAATATCAATTAATCCACATACCAGGTAGCAAAAAAATTTGTCAAAGTCTTCAATTCTTTTAAGAGATTCCAACATTTGAGCATTAAAAATTCAGTTGACCTAGTCAAAAAACTTAAAAATAGCAGAATTACGGCTGGCGATATAATGGTTTCGTTTGAAGTAAAATCTTTATTCCCGAGCATACCTATAGAGAAACTTGTGCTTATGCTAAAGTAATGGTTAACATCAAAAAATTTAAAAACAGAAGAAATAGAAGACTTATTAAAACTTATTAATATTAGCATTAAACAAAATTACTTCAGCTTCAACAAAAAATATTACCAACAAGTTTCAGGCCTAGCTATGGGAAACCCTTTGTCACCTTTTCTAGCAGAAATTCATGAGCTCATTTGAAATACACATCACAAAAGCCCTTCCTTTAATTTTCAAGTCATGATATAGGTATGTGGATGGCATTTTTGCAATAATATCGAAGAAACATTCAATAGATGCCCTGAAACTTCTTAATTTGCAACATGAATCTATACAATTTACCACAGAAGAAGAAAGAAATGGGTGGCTCCTGTTTCTAGATTTAAAAATTATAAGAAATAGAGATTTTTTGAATTTTGGAATTTACAGAAAAGAAACACACACAGAAAACTACATAAAAATGAGAGTTATAACCTCATTCCACATAAATATGCAGTGTTTCACAGTTTGGCACATAGATTGATGAATATTCCACTCACAGAAGCAGAGTACAAAATAGAATACAAACAAATAATAAAGACATCTACAATCAATGGTTTCAACAAAGACCTAAAAATTATCAAATCTAAAAGACAAAAAGGGATAAGGGAAGTTTCCACACTGAAAAACACCAAAGAAGAATGCAAATTCAAAAGTTTCACCTACCATTCAATTTACCACAAGTTCAAGAAAATTTTCAAAGAACATGGGATAATGTTAGCCCCAAAGAACAGATACAACATCAAGAATTTATTAGGTTGCACAGTAAAAGACTACATACCAACAGAACAGAAATCAAGAATTTATGTAATAAAATGTGCAGATTGTGAACAGAGCTACATAGGCAAAACAAAAAGAAATTTGAAAATTCAGAGGAAAGAACATTTTAGGAATATTCAGTTTAAGGAGGTGGATAAATCAGCAGTAGTAACTCACTTTTGGACCAAAATTCTTGAAATAAAACCAGAAATTAAACTGCTGAAACATCTTCACAACCCATTGGAGTTATTCACTTGGGAAAAAATTTTCATATTAAAAAATAGAGAAAACCTAATGAATTTAGAGTTTCCTCCTATGCAACTTCGTACTTCAACCAACAGAGGCCACCACAGGAACATGCAGTTCTCTAGCCATCGTTTCGAGTAACGGCAGTTCAGTGAGCAACTGAAGATGGGAGAGATTCTCCAGAAATGCGTCTTACTTTTATGTAAGTAAAGTGGTGTTTGGTGTAAAAAATGAATACCTAAGTTTAGAAAAGACTCATTAGTTTTACTGATTTCCTTCCTAACCTTCTTTGTTATTCTCTCTTTATATTTATATTATTTTTTTATGTACCTTAAGTGTCTCTTTTGGTAAGCTAAATAGGTTTTTACTTGTTCAGAAAAACTATGTGAGAACTGTTTACAAAGAACTTTCTCCTAGAATATCTTCAGACAAAATAATTTGCAACAAGGTGCAGACAATAAGTTTCTGGCCAAATATGAAGGGCTATTATTCATTATTGATATCTTTATACTCATTTATACATGTTTCAGGGATGCAAACATTGCATTTCCTTTCTGGCCATGCTACATTTGTTTGGAGAAGCTCAATATCAATTAAATGTGTTGCATAATATAGCATGATGTTCAAAATTGAATATAGAGTAATGATTCAGTTTTTAACTAAAGATGGACTTTCAATCATTTATATTAAACATGATTGGATGGTGTGTGGAAAAGCTTCCTCTTCATATTCCACTTGGAGTGATCAAAATTATTTTACTTTTACATAGACCCCACATAGAACTCATATGAGGGTAGGATAATAGATGCATTGACACAAGAAAACATTTCCTTGTTGAGTGACAGGTGTCTGAAGACTAATTGTAAGGTTAGGGCTTTCTAAAATAACTACTTTGCATCCTTTATCAACATTAGCTTATGCCTAAGGTGAATGGAGGTGGGTGCTTGAATTCTTTCAGGTGTTTAAATGCAACTGTATGTAATATTGCCACAAGTTTTTGAACCTTTACCATAGTGACAAAAGGGCAGTTTTGGGATTTGTTACAGAGGAACAAAATGAACATCCTCTTCTATGACTCCCTTTCAGGAAAACAATTAGTGGAATGGCCGAAGAAGGAAGAAGTACCCCATAGATAGACCAAAGTCACAAGTTCACAAAGATCATGGGGATAATATTTTGAACTGCAGAGAAATTCTGATGATAGACTTGAAAAAAGGGGACATGTTGGTAACTGGAAAGTAATATACTATATATTGTATATAATATATTGTGCAGTGCCATCAAGGAGATAAAAGGATGTGAAATGCTGATGCTTTTTAAAGCATTTTGTAGATAGAACTTTGTACTATTATTTTAGAGAATTGAAATGCTGATTCAGAGATATGAGAAATGTATTCAAGTAAATAGGAAATTACATAGAAAAATTATACCTGTATTTTTATTTGATTACTTACCTAACGTGTTAAAGACTTGAAACTGCACCTCACAACTGTTGTTTTACTTTATGTTTTTGGAATAATCATGTTTATTGTAAGTAACAGAATGTTTATAAGTATTAGACACTGCCACAGGTGAACTCGAGAGCAGAAGGTCTGCAGTTTGATTCCCACCAGGACCCCCCCCCCCAGACAGTCTTTTCCAGGTTTCCCTCAGACCTCATGAATGTCAAATGCTGGGGAGGTATTAAACTTAGGCCTGGAATGCTTTTTTTAAAAAAAAAAATTCTTTCCTAGTTTCATCTCATGTATCATCAGTGCATATCACGTGTGGTGCTTCAACAGTTAAAACAGGTATTAAAAAGACATTAATAAAAAAATCCCATGCTGCAGACAAAGGTCTGTAAAACATATTCTAACGAAAAGCGTGAAACTGTAAGAGTGTTTAGTTCAGCTCACCAAAACATATTAACATCTCATTTGCTTCACTGTAATAGTTGCAATTGTATGTTATTTTAAGAATAAAATTATATTACTGGCTGTACAGCCAGTATTGCAGCTACAACTTACGCTGAAAAGATCTGTAGATTCAGCTTAAATAATAATCAGAATGTGTATTACTTGTCAAAGGTGTAATCTTATATAACTCAAAAATTGAAGCAAGGAAAGAAATATCAAATATACCAAAAAGTATTTCATTGAGAAATGTTTGACAGATAGCACATGAAAGTAATTCATGTTTATGTTAATCCTTGTCTTTATACATTTTAAGTAATCATCTTGGGAAATATTTATTGCTTACCTCCTCGTATTTAACATGATTTCAGCCTGCACAGTATTCATGCTTCTTGAAATTTCTACCAAATATTGGATTAAAATTAGTCTTCAATTATTATGCATTAGTATATTTGAAACTTTGACCTTGTAATTTTCAACATGATAATGCTTTTTATTTATTAAGTACTTTAATTTAATATGTATTAACTGTAAAATATACATTATGATATTATTATTATTGTTATTATTATTATTATTATTATTATTATTATTATTATTATTATTTAGGTGGAAGAAGAGACAGCAACAAGCATTGCCAATTTCCCTTCTGTATTCCAAAGAAGGCAGCAACCGCCATCATTGGCTCCTCCACCTCCAGGGCTAACACCACAGCAGCTCAAAAGAAGGCTCATCGTAGCCGCTATAGTTCATAGTGAAAATTCCTATGTAGCAACACTTCAGAGACTGGTTAATGTAAGTACCATTTAGGAAATCTGTTGTAACTTAGCCTGGAACTATATTACATTCTTAAGGATTAACATTACCTCAGAAATATAATATGAGAGTTGCTATTTCATTTTTGTGATTTGAAGAAACTAAGAGAGATTTATTACATTTCCTATTGGCATTACTGAAAAGAGCCTGTCTTGATTAGTTACCATTCAGATGTTGCAGCTGCATGTTAATTGTGGTTATGGATTAATTTGGTCTATGTCTGTCTTGTGTGGAAAAAGATGCTTTTGTAACTTGAGCTTTGCTCACAGCTGGCCCTTTGTGCCTATAAACCTCCAGGAGAAAGGGATGAGGTGTGCATGACTCCAGATACTAGGATATATGGATGCAGATGGGGTCCCTATCATTTTTCCTGATGCCAATGAAACCCTGCCCCCTGAATTGTTTTTCAAACTCCTTACAAAGCCCACCTCCATTCAAAATGCTGGAACAAAAACATTTCCCAATCGCAGGCCATCATCACACTACCCTGGCACTTTGAACTCTGTAGAAGAACCTGTAGAATGAAATAATATGAAATAAGAGAGCGGAAATTTTGTCGAATGTTAATATCCATCCCAGCATTTGCCTAAGTGACCAAAATAAACCAAGAAAAAAACCATAGGTCAGGATGGCTGGCCCTATGGGAATAATTGTGGTTGTGCACTAATTGTCTGATGTAAGATGATTTGAGAGCATTTTTTTACAATCATTTTTTAATGATAAGTGAACTAAAAGGAATATCTGGAAAAGTTACAGAGATCTTTTCTAGACTTTACATTCATAAGTATGTAACTGGATTGTAGAGTTTAAATAAGGAAGAACAGTTTTACAAGATGAAGCCATAGTGAAGAACGATCCATAAGTGATCTACAGTGAGATAGAGAAATTCATAGCAGGTGTCTGAAACCTTACAGAAATATCTTTATGTAAGAAAGCTTTATTGTCATTGGGTATTCCTGAAACTGATAGAAAACAGAAAGGAGCAAATAGTTTGTCATTATGACAGTGGCATTTCTAGACATTTCCATGATATCTTCGCAGGCGACAAAAGCTGAATTTACCAATGCAACCTGCAATCAAAGTGACAATCTGAATCTTCCCAAGTATAAAATGTCAATAGTAGATGCCAGTTTTTTTCAACAAGTGGCCATATTACAGCCATTCCACTCCAGAAACAAAAAAATACTCATTGTCAACTGATACACCACAGTTTGTCTCCCTAAGGTTTTCAAAACACTAAAAGAAACAAAACTAAAGTCTGAGTTGAGAGGATTGTAATTTAACCAGAAGCTTTTTTGCAAGAATCAGGAGTGACACTGATGAATCACACACCACACAATACATATCTGACTCCTTGTGACTTTTTCCTATTTCCAGTTGTCAAGGAAAAATTCAGGGACTATCAGTTTAGGAGTGCAGAGGAAATTGCAGTGTCCTGTGAAGAAGAGGTTGGTGGCATCTTTAAAAAACATGGCTATTGGTTCTGGAGGATGCAACCATATCAAGAGATTAATTTGAAAAATATAATGCGGAACTTATAATAAATTTTTTTAAAATTCTGTTGGAACCAACACACCTCAGCAAATTTCATTTTACAGACAAATCTCAGATAGGAATATAAAACAAATAATTTTCTGTACACCATAATTCTCCAGATATGTGCATATAAAGTTAACCAATAAGAACCTAGATTCCATGATACATTAGTATCAACCATGCTCATCTATTGAGAAAGACCTACTGTGTTTACTGGCAATGCTGCATATTTCCTTACTTTGCAGAAGTATGCAAATTGGTTAAGGTTAAAGCAGACGTGAGAAATTCTCTATTTTAGTAAAAAGCAAAACAAAATATAACTGCAAATGATAAAAATTTCATATCTTCAGCTACCATTCATGCTCCAGCTCATTGTATGAGATTTGTATTATGTTGCAACATGTAAATAAGTGCATCCCTTCTTTTGACAATTCTTCAGATAATTGAAGCAGTTTCCAAAAGATTTCATTTCGTAATATAACCCCAAAGTATGTTTATATATGACAATAAGGCACGCCATTCCAAGAGTTCACTCTGGTCAATCCACCATGCTGGGAAAGTATTATTTAATGTTATCTTTGCTTCAGCAGCTCAATGTGTTGGTACCCCATTCTTCTAGAAATGTGTAGTGCGCTTTCTATACCAATTCTAAGAGTAAATCCAGAAGAAATTGTATGTGAACTTTTGTAATTTATATTTGGGTGTTAATGTGGTCCAACAATATGCTTACTGACAGTACCTGTGCATATATTTAAATTCCAGCATTGGTGGAAGCCAGAACTATGGCTTAATCATGTATTCATTATAGTTCAGTAGGAAGTTAAAATACCATCTTTAATAAATTGTTCTTTGTTATTCCAGAGAATCAAATTCACAAATCTGTCTTCTTGTTCACAGAGCTCTCCATAAAAATCTACACATCATTTTTAATGCTCTTCCAATAAATACTGCATTCTGCTGTATAAAAATGGGGGGGGGGGTGTTCAATTTTAATTATACTGTTATGTAGCAGCCCATTGTTTATTTGGCTATATTGTGTTCATTAGTACAGTTTTCATCCAGCACTTCTTTCTTTCTTTCTTTCTTTCTTTCTTTCTTTCTTTCTTTCTTTCTTTCTTTCTTTCTTTCTTTCTTTCTCCCTCCCTCCCTCCCTCCTTCCTTCCTTCCTTCCTGGAATTAAATTGCTCAACAGTTCGGAATGTTTCTCTCTGAGATTTATCTGCTTCAGCACGTAAGGACACAAATATTGTGCAACAAAAAGAATAACATACAGAACTTCCAACCCCCCCCCCCTTTTTTTTCTCTCTCTCTCACTTGAAAGTTTGCAAATCACAGATTAAAATTTTTTTTTTTCCCCCTTAGATTACATTACTTTTACAATAATCTATATGTTATATTTGTTTTCTTAAAACATTCTTTATTTCCTTTCAGGATTACAAGAAGCCTTTAGAGGAAAGTAATCCCCCAATTTTAAGTAGTGCCAAAATTTCCACATTATTCCATCGACTGCCAGAAATTCTCCAGTGCCATACATTATTTCGCATTGCTCTGGCTGAAAGCATTAAAAACTGGGATAGAGATGAGAAGATAGGAGATGTGTTTGTAGCTAGTTTCTCCAAAGCAATTGTACTTGACATCTATAGTGGGTTCATCAACAACTTTTCAGTTGCCATGGATCTAGCAAAGATGGAAGCAAAACGCAAATCTGCTTTAGCAGATTTTCTCAAGGTAAGATGTGCATATCTTTTAAATGCTTGCATTTTAGGTATGTTTCAAGAGTATTCCAAAGAATGCTATGTTTATGTTTGCAGTCTCCTGATATATGTATGCTAGTAGGATCATGTGAATAAAATTACAATTTTTGCACACCTATACTTGTAAAAACCATTTTTTGGTTTGAAAGTTGGACTTTCAATATGCATACTAAAAATATATTATTATTCACTTTATGATACAAATACAAGAAGGTTCTCATAAGCAACATCAACACAATTACAATGATTTTAACACATTCAGAATCATAGATGGCAAACATTTAATCTCCCCTGATACTATGCGCCATGGATGGCATGCAGTGTTTAATGCCACACTTGAAATAGCTTGGTTTATATTCTATGCCAAAGTGTTAGTATGATTTAGTTACTGCTGGTTTTTATAGATGGGAGTAGAGTTTCTAGTCAACTTTCATATAAATATTTAGAGCACTTGATAGGGTATCCGGTTTATCCCCAGTGTTTATGGAATAAATATCTCATCCTCTCCTTGCATCAATGTAAGGTACTTGATATTGCAGTGCATGTCAGCATTTCTGTATAGTGCTTGCGTTGTGGGTTTATCAAACAAAGTAGTTTCTTACAAACAAAGAAATTATAGTCATTGTCTACATTGCCTATTCAGGTGAAGAATTAATTCCTGAAATGGATTCTGACAGCAATGACAGTAAAATTCCAATTCTGGAACCTGACAGAACAGAAGAACAAAGTCAGGCTACAGATACACAGCATCCTAGTTATTGTTCAAATATCCCATCATTCAACCCATTATTTCCCTTTCATATTCTAATTGAATATTTAGGCCTGAAATAGATTTGGGATATTTGAACAATAACTAGGCTGTTGTGTAGAAAATGAAAGGGAAATCATGGGTTGTCTAAATGCTCTCTTGAATGATGATGATGATTTTGGATATGTGTGCAAACAGACAAATCTTTATGCAAATCAAGTGATAAATAATGCTGCAGCCTTTCACTAAAAATTCAGTAATGCAGAACTGGAAACCAGTAGATCTTTACTGATCTAAACATATTTGTAGAATTGATGTACTGGAGTGCAGAGCCTGTTTTTTCAAAAACAATATCTCAAACATGCTTTCTCCACATTCTTTCATTTTTCAATTTCAGTAACATCAGTGTCTATACTCATACTACAGATATTTCAGAAAGATGATATAAAATTAAACTTATTTTAGAGAGACTTAGTGACACATTTTACGTAGTGGTCTATAGAGAGTGGGAGTGACATTAAAATAGCTGGTCCAGGCAGCCCTGCCGAAAAGCTCATACTGAATGTGTTAACATCAATATATGGTCAACTATGAAAACCGTTCAACTAGCAATTATATTAGACAATGAACAAGTTATTATTCCAATCTGATGTAAATAAGAAACTATATTTTACAATTAAATAAATTGTACTTGTGAGCTGTAAACAATGGAGTGGTATATACCCCACACTTATGTATTCAACTTGTTTACACTACTTCAACAACTGAAGATGGAATGAGTTCTCCAGAAACACGTCTTAGTTTTAGTTCAGTAAGTGGAATTTAGAGTAAGCAAATTGAATACATAAATATAGGATATATTTTACAAATTAATAACATAAATATTACTTTGCAGTTTAAAATGAATGCTGTAATTATTCAATCTGGCAGTTATTATTTCATTGGAACAACCATTCTGGCATATTATACAACTGTTTTGGAACATTAAAATAACAGTACAGTTCGGTATATATTGCCAGCTATAAAACAATGTAATACTTGAACTAGTAGTGCTTGAACAAGTAGGCCTTAGCTCCAAAGCAAATAAATTCGTAATAGTACAGCATTAAATAAACTTTGTTCACCAATTTTCATATAATTTCATAGAAGTTTTTTTTAAAAAATATGTTAACACTTCCAATTAGTCTAGTAGTACCATTGAACTACTCAGAATATATTTTACAAGCCTTTGTTCCCATCATTAAATGCTTGTCAACTGCCAGATTTCATGATCATTTGGCATCTTCAATGTAGCTTATGGTGGACACTCAATGATCTTTTGAATCAATTTGTCCTCTGTTGGGATCTCAAAATTCATAACCTTATCCCTTATATCTCTTTATATAAATTCTTTTCATATTCCCAGCTCCTTTAATTTATCCATGAATGTCAGTAATGTCTTTTCCATTTCTATGTTAGATTTGTTCTCCCAAATATAATATGCTACTGCCAATTTTTCTGCCTATTTGTATTTGACATTCCTCCAGCATTCCTTTAATATGATTTCAATATAATTTTCAATAGTTTGGGATTTTCACAGTGAAATATAGTATCATATAACAAATTATTTATGAGGAAGTCACTCAAATTTCACTAGTTTTATTCCACTTAATTGGACATGTTTCGAAGGCAAATTTCCTTCATCGTCAGCACGGTTCCACTGTCAGCTTTCCAGCGTGGTATTAATATGTTGCTCTTTGGATTTTACAAAACTAAATTTTCTTTGTGTTTATTCAAGAATATATTTTCCCACACTGATAATTCTATGGGTTTTTGAAGAGCTTTTAAGAGTTTTGGTTCATTTTGAAACTCGTGTTTTTTTTTTGCAGAAATGGTATGCTACTGCTGATTTCTCCATGTGTTTATATTTTACACTTCTCACGTGTTCCTTAAACTGTATGGTAATGTTCCTTTTTGTTTTACTTATATATTAATATTGCAGTCTATGCAACTGATTTCATAAATGCCTGATTGTTTTTCTGGCGGAATTTTGTCCTTTGTGATGGGTTTTTAGGAGGTTTTACAAATTGCATTTATTCACTGGAGCCAAAATAATGTTGGCCTCTTTAAAAATCTTTTGAAATTTTTGGTTTGCCCATGGATAGAATGTAAATTTTTTATATATCTGCTCTCCTTTGTAACCTTTCAGTATGGTGATTTCTTTTATTTGTTTTTGTTTTTTGAATTTTTCTATCTTTTTCTTGACCAGATCTGTTGTGTAGCCATTTTCCTGTGCTATATCCATGATTTTTTGGTACTGCAATTTGTATTGTCCCTTTTATTGGTAGGTTTGTTAATCTGAATATGAGGCTATTGATTATAGCTAGTTTATGTTGTTTTGGGTTGTGGCTGTTGCTGTTTATATAATTATCCGTATGGGTATCTTTCCTGAATATGCCAAATTCCAGTATGTTATCATTTTTTATAATTTTTATATCCAGAAAAGGAAGAACTTTGTTGTTCTCCATTTCCATTATGGATTTTATGTTGCTGTCTTGTAGGTTTAATAGTTTTATTGCGTCATCTTTCCATCTTTCAACTTCCATTGCAAAGATATCATCAACATAATGATACCAACATTTATACTACAAATACCCCATGTTACCTCCTAGCCAAATGGTTAACCATGCCATAATACATTACCCAGATTCCCAAGTATAAGCATAAAAAACTTGTTCGATCTTGTAATCAAAATCAAAGATCCCAAACTAAACACAAATGATATCATGGTTTCCTTTGATGTAAAAGCATTATTTCCCAGTATTCCGAAAAAGAAAACCCGGAATTTGTTAAGAAATGACTACTATCTAACAACATTACAGAAATGCACACAAAAGAATATGTAAAACTTACAGAACTATGTTTGGATCAAGCTTACTTCATGTTTGAAGGAAAGTTTTTTAAACAAAGATCAGGTTTAGTGATGGGTAGCCCACTATCTCCATTTTTGGCTGATCTGTTCATGCACTATTTTGAAATACATACAACGAGATCCTTCCCATACACATTCAAAACATGGTACAGATATATAGATGATGTGTTTGCCATTGTACAAGATAGATTCATGGAAGATGCATCGAAACTGTTGAACTTGAGAGAACCAACAATAAAATTCACTATAGAAACCGAGGTTAATAATACCTTACCTTTTCTGGGCCTAAGGATAATAAAAAGTAATAAAAATATAGAATTTGGTATATACTGAAAGGACACGCATACCGACAATTACATAAAGGCAAAAGGTTTGAGCCCCAGATCCCACAAGGAAGCAGCATTCAATAGTACTATCTTGACTTATAGGTTAGTTAATATACCACTCAGTAAAGAAGAATACAGGAAAGAATACACCCCATAATACACACAGCAAAAATTAATGGATTTAACAAACAAATGGTAGATAAAAAAAAAATTTTAAATTAAAAAGGAAATTAAACAAACCACCACACTCAGTTTTTCACTTAAAGAAAATGCTTATCATAAATTCGCATATCACCCTTATGTTAACCATAAATTCCAAAAAATTTTCAAAAAGTATAGCATCACTCTGGCACCAATTAACAGATATAGTAATGGTAAATTATTGAATCTAAATAAAATTAAACAAAAAAAGAAGAAAGAAGCAAGTTCAGGTATATATAGAATTAATTGCAAAGATTGTGACAAAATATACTTTGGAAAAACAAAGAGATATCTAGGGATAAGATTAAAGGAACACTGGAGAAATATTAGATACAAACAAGTAGAAAAATCAGCAGTGGCTGCACATTTTTGGAATGAAAATCATGAAATAGATAAGGATATAATATTACTAAAAGCAATTCAACATCCGAAAGAACTTAATGTATGGGAAAAAATTTACATAAAAAATATGAATATAAACTTATGAATTTTGATATACCAGAAGCAGACAACATATTGTTTAAGTTCATTAAAAGACCGCCAGAGCAAACATAGCGACACACATACCTTACTGAAATTGACTTGACAATCGTTGATTGGTTGACAATGTGAGGAATGTACCTCATAAAACATGTCCCAAAATTACTTTTTGTAGTGTGTTTGTGAAACTTCAAGAGAGTTTTAATATGATGACATGATTTTTAGTGTTTTACTTTAAATCAAAATAAGATTAACAAAAGTTTCACTGTGTGGATTCTGACATTCCGTAAACATAACTAAACCAGTGTTAAAGACCCAAAGAGTTGGTTATGTTTTGGTGGTAGTTTAAAATGGAGAGATTGCCTTCCTTGCTCATGATCTTGACTTGGTATGCCAACTTGAGTATAGAAAACCGTGAAATTAATGAATTATTTTGCAGAATTACTCATTTAATATCAATGTTCTTCTTTCAATCTTTTAATATGAATTTGTACAAACTAAAAATTAAATATCTGTTTTTACTATCCAGGCCCCTGCAGATCCTAGGAGATGATGCCTTTAGTTATGAAGAGCATTAAATGTAACTTAACAAAATGCAATTATAAATGTCATTAGACAGTTTAGAATTTAGAATCATGTTGCATTGTTTCTCTGTTAATAAGTAAATTAATTTGAAACTATATTTTTCATTATCAAAGAGTGGTGCTGTGTAAAAGACAATTCATTACTTAAATGTATAAATGAAAATTAAAGAACTGTATAACCTTAACAGTTAGTAATGGGATTTTTCAATCATATAAATGTGCCATATAAAAGACATAAGCTGACTCACTATCTGTATATTTAGGTTGTAATGGAATAAATGTTAGTACAGCACACATTTATTGCAGGTAAAAAGATTTCATAGATAGATTTCATAAATAATGGAAATACTCAAAGATTGTAATAGTTCATATTTCTTCCTGTATGTAACATAATGTAATTTTATTTTAGGTCAAGCAGATAAGTGCTCATGATCGTTTGTCTTTCTTTGGACTTATGGTGAAGCCTGTCCAGAGGTTCCCGCAGTTCATATTGTTCCTTCAGGCAAGTAACTATTTTATGTATAACATTAATGTTGGAATACTCATACAAAAATAATAGAATTACAAAAAAATCAGTAAGGCAGTAAATAAAAAAACATGTAAAAGTAAACATTAATCAAAAAGGCTGGGAAAAAAATTAAAGCAACACTAGATGTGAATGCACTAAAAGTGCAGTATATAGATACAGTAGGGATGGCTTTGGTATTTCACAGAAATAAATTATGAGAGCACATATCTTGAAATTAACTGAATGTGTGTTTAATCCTTCAGATGTCTCTGCATAAAGGGATGGCATTATTGAATACAAACCAAGAACATTTAATAAATTAAACCATTATCAGGCATATACAAGGCGGTATCCAGAATATTTTGGAATGGTTCTGCCATCTGGTCAAAAACTTACTTTCAGAATAATGCTTCATTCTCTTAAGTAATTCCCTTCCACATGTACACACCGGTCCCAGCGATTCTGCTATTTTCCAAGTGCATCTTGGAAGCAATGTTGTTTTAGGGTGTTTAGCACAGACAGCGTTTCTTCTTGAATTCTTTCACTTGGTCGAACCGACGTCCTTTCAATGATTTTCAATTTGGGGAATAGAGCGAAGTCGCAGTGTGCCAAATCAGGCGAGTACGGTGGATGGGGGACAACCGTCATATTGTTTTTCGTCAAAAAGCTCCTGGTGAACAAGGAATTGTGACAGGGCGCATTATCGTGATGCAACAGCCAGTTCCCTTGTCGCCAAAGTTCGTGCCTTCGTCTCCGCACGTTTTCACGGAGCCTTCGCAAAACGTAACAGTAGTAGTGGAATTCACTGTTTGACTTGGTGGGACGAATTCTTTATGCACAATCCCCTTGGTATCAAAGAAACAAGGAGCATGCTCTTGATTCTGCTCTTGACTTGTCTAGCTTTTTTGGTCTTGGTGAGCTCGGGCTCTTCATTTGGGAGGATTGTTGTTTTGTCTCAGGGTCATAAACTTTCGTCGCCGGTGATGATCCTGGACAAGAAGGTTTGGTCATCGGATACGGCCTGACGAAGCTCCGTGCAAACTTTAACACGCTGCGTCTTCAGGATCCTTGGCACATTATGCGGCGACACGATGCATGCCCAATTAATCAGTTAAAATTCGTTGGCATGTCTCATAACCAATTCCCACTTTATGAACCAGGTCTTCAATGGTTCGACGTCGATCCTCACAAACGAGGTGTTGAACTTTGGCAACAATGTCAGTTGCAGCTGACAGGCCTACCGTTGTGAACATAGTCTTCAATAGCTGTACAGCAAGCCCTGAACCAGGCATGCCATTCAAAGACATGTGTACAGCTCATGCTTTTCCCCAAATACTTGTTGAATTATTGCGAGGGTCTCCATAGCATTTTTCATGAGATTTGCACAGAATTTGATGCACACTCTCTGTTGTAATCTTGGATCTATCGTAAAATCGCCACACACTACACTACACGCAGAGTATCGTGAAAAGTACTATGGAATCTCAACACATCTACTCAGCTGCATGAAACTGTAAACACTCACTCATCAGATGTGCTATTGTTGCCACCTAGCGGTACAAAATTCTACTGCAACTACTGTCGAGATGGCAGCACCAGTTCCAAATATTGTGGATATCACCACGTATATGCTATTGAAACCCTAATAATAATTACTATTGATGCTAAAGTAAGTCACCAGATTGGTGGCAGTTGGCAATAACATTAAATGTAAGCACTATCCTTTCCTGTGAAAATCTGCACATCATTTTCTGTTGTACAGGTTATAGCAATTATACAAAATTTGATGCTGAATTGAATTCCTCCATATAATTCTGAAAATGGCTGTAGAAGTTCCAAGTTCATGCTTTTTCACTAATGAAAAATCTTAAGGAACACTGGAAAGTGTTCCACCAAATAATAATTAATACTGATATTGAAACAAATTGCATGATCCTTTATTATTATTATTATTATTATTATTATTATTATTATTATTAATCTATTTATTTATTTCAAATTATATTAGGCTGTTTTTATGTGGTAGCATGCTGCAAAGAAAATGAATATACAGAAAAATTAACAACTATAGATGATATTTATGCAGTGAAATGTGCTTTTGATAATGGCTTACTTCACATCTCTTTTTGACAATTTTTTTTTCCACCACTTGATTTCATGTAATGAGTATCATACGGTAAAACATCTATAAAGCACAGAAAACTCTATATATGATTTTCAAATATCATTCATTTACAGTATTGCGAAACTAAGATACACTGACCAGCTCCTTAACCGAACTTTTATATACCCCATAAAATTCAAAATCATTACACTTTCTTACCTGACATAAAATAGGGATTTAGAAGAAAGTAATAATATTATTGTATGATTTAGTTGAACTACACACTCTTAATGCTCTTAATGGACACTGATGATACATGAAATAAAATATTAGTTGGGAAACTAGTATTTTTTTTAAAGAAGGAAACAATCCAGGCCTAAGTTAGGGTACCTCCCTGGCATATGAGGACTGAGGAAAACTTGGAAGAAAAAGCCTCAATCAGGGAGGATGTCCTGGTGGGAATCAAACTCCAGGCCTCCAGCTCAGGAGTCTGCATCCTAACAACCTTGACCACATGCAGTGGTATACGCTATAAATGAAAGAAGAAAACTATATCACACAATTCAGATCAGAATTACAAAAATAGTTTTAGAATGGATCCCGAGTCATGTGGGATTGAAGGGGAATGAGACTGTCGATACTTTAGCAAAAAAAGGAGCCACCATAAAATTAAAAACCACCTTTTGAACTAGAACCTCCCTCTAAATTGAAACTCATAAAACAGTTAATATCTGAATAAGAACAACAAAATATGCAACAAAAAATTAAAAGAAAACAATATGAAGATCTAAATACTTTCAAATATCTTTTATTCAAACCTAGAAAAATTGGAGTTGCCCAATTCCACTTAATTGTTGGGAATGATTGTCTATCAGAACATCTCAGCATGAAATTAATCAAGGACAGTCACTGCCCGCTGTGTAAGGACGTGAATATTACCTTAAATAAAGCACATCTACTGAAATCAGCAAACTAGATAGCAACAAACAAATGAAAAATAATTTGGAAGCTCTTTAATAGGAAATTAGGGAAAAAATGATATCAGCATCCAGAATGGCCACTAGCAACCAACCATATATATATATATATATATATATATATATAAAGATTGCAGTTTCACTAACAAAAAAATAAAGCTTACACAAATATATCAGAGAATGCTTTATACTCAGATATATATGCTTAATTATTATTTTAATGTAATAACAAATTACTCCCATTTTAATGGATTAGCATTTGAAATTATAATATTAGTGCCTTTAAGTGAAAGAACATTCAATGTACTTTAATGTTGTAATACAGTATTTCTCTCTTTTTGTCTTTTAATTTTACCCATCTGAAACAGTATTATCATAATGATTTGCTCCTTTCAGGATTTACTGAAACATACTCCTCAAGGTCATCATGATCGCATGTCTCTGCAACTGGCTCTAACCCAGCTAGAGTCCCTGGCAGAGATGTTAAACGAGAGGAAGCGAGAAGCAGAACAGTTCCAGGCATTCAAGGAAATGCTAAGGCATATCAGTAGCAAATTTTCTGTGAGGCCCCTCTCAGATGGCAATCGCTATCTTCTGCGGGAAGATAATGTAACACAGTTGGTGTGTATTTTATTATCAATAATTATTCAGTTAAGGCATTAATTTAGAAATCTCTGACTTAGTATGCACCTTTAGAAAATCTCGGTAAAGTAATATGAGAGACATGCAAATTTAAGTGTGTTATCTAGAATTTTTTATAAATCTTTTACAAACTATTTATGAGGCACTCTGTATTCAGTTTTTATTATATCAGTTGAGAATGAAGCTTAAAAACACATTTCTGCTTATTTTTGTTCATGGATGTTATTAAATGTAATAAATGCTTGCATAAAAAGTAAATTATTTATTTTGTTACAGGAATTTAATCAGGCAGGAATGATTACAAAATCCAAGAGTCGGCGACTGCTGCTTCTGAATGATCTTGTAGTTTGCGTATCTGTGGCTCCAAAAGCAGCAGATGATTTTGGTAATAGTGAACGTCTTAGTCTTAAATGGTCTCACCATGTCACAGACATTGAGGTAATTTTTAAAAAAAATTATTGTGTTTACTCACTTTTAGTAAGTAATAATTAGGAGTAGAAATACTTACGAAAATTTTGCTGTAAGTTTACAAAATTCACAGGTCCCTGTACTTCACTATTGATGATTCAATAACATATTGTATTTGCTGTACCCTTTCTTTAACCATTAAGGGATGTGATGATACTATAGTGATGATGCAGCTGCTATAGGAGTTAACAGTGACACTGAAGTTGCATGAGAAAAATGAATAAAATGTAAAGTGTAGGACAAACCTTAATAACCTTAACCCGACCCCTCTGATCTGAATGTATAGTGTTATTACTTTCTTCTAAACAGTAATAATTACAATGAGATACCTGGAAATTTTCCAGTGTTGCCCTATTACTTTTGATTGTGGAAACAAGGATGTGTGCTGTTTCTGATATTATTAATGATATCTCAGGGTGCATTAATTAAAAAAAAAATAAGTAAATAATTAATTTTGCTTGCATGTCCAATCTCAATTAGCACTAAAAATGTTCTGAAAGAGATTGCAAAACATCTCTGTTGTCTTGAGTGATCTCGCATTCCTTTTGCATATCCGTTCAACATAACAAATAGGCAGTTGGATAATGTAATCTCAGTTCCAGGAAAAAAGGCAATCAAGATTGTTCCATGCTATACTACAGAAACTGCCAAAGTTATTGGGAACATAAATTTGCACAAGGAAAACATTTTGTAACCTGTGATGCTAACTTGGCACCATTTATAGCAAATAAAATAGATGCATATACAATTTAAAAGCTTTGTTTTTTTTAAAAAAAAAACTATTTTATGAATTTTGCATTATCCTGTAGAAATCAAATATCTTTGCACAAAGAACTACAAGTCTTGATGTAAATTCCTGCCTTCAGATGATTTTGCTATACATCATAATAGTTCATACTGTGTGAGGTTTCCCTCGGATGTTTATTTCCCTTACCATTCATTATGTCAAATACTTCCTTATCACCATAATCATGTACTCTGAAGCAATTCTTGAGAAGCTAGTACAAACAACACTGCCAGCAGCAAACTTAAAGCAAAAACATGAAATGAGAGCAGTATGAATGAAATATAAGAATAATGGTTAGAACAAACACTTGTTAGATATGGATTCTTGTGATTTTTACTACCTTGCAGTTTTCAATCTCCAAATCTTGTGATAAATGAAGCTGCAAAATATTGTTCAATTGCCATATTCTTCTGTAGGAAGGTATAATGTTCATGCTTCAGTGTAACTTTGAAAGTTCTACAACACCTTCTGATTCAGAAATAAACTGGTGAGTCAATCTTATACTCTAATGCTTCTTCTTTCTTTCCTATGGCATGACAGCCCCCACTGAGGCCAAGGCCTGCTACCGTGGCTCCTGCAAACTCTGCCTCCATCATAAGACATCTATAGCAGAGGGTAATATTGGAAGAGGGACTATGTGATTAGTAGGGAACAAATGACCATAACTTAAAAATGTTAGAAATATGCATACATTTATGATCTAAAACATGTTTAAATATGATCCATAAGGGAAAAAATCTAATACATTAGTATATTTTTCAACCTTCTGTGCTAATTGCTTATTCACATATGTTATGCTTATGTTTTCCACAAGTTAATGAGAAATTTTTCTTCTCTACAGCTAAATACAACAGATTGTGCAACCTGTGAGTGAAAAACAAATACCCATCAGTGTAAAAGTATATTTATTGAATCTTGAAAAATCATAAAGAGAATAATTAATGGGAATAAAATATTAATTCCTGATTAGTTTTTGTTCACAGCAAAATTACAATGGATTATGACATGAATTTTCAAGTTGTTGAACTTATTTGCCTTATTTGTGGTCAGACAGGATGCTCCTATATTTGGAAAAATGGTGTTTGATGTCACATGAAGCTGTAGGAACATATATAAATAAAGTTAATTCATGTAGTGAAAATTCTGACTCAAAAAATTACATATTTTGCTTCATGTCTGCAAAGAATGTTGCTCATCTTGGAAAAGTTAAAATAGTCTTATTGAGCAGGAGCATTCTTTCCAGTTTGCAATGTTTTCAGTCACTTTAACCTTTTGTCATCTGAAACCACTTAAGGTTTTGTTCATAATTTGTAGTGACACTGAACAAAATCATTGTAAGTAATTGATTTCAAATATTCAGATATATTGAGTTAATAAGAAAATATCTAAATATTTCTATTGTGCATCAAAGTAAAGCAATGTGCCAATAGCGAAAACTTGGCATTCCACAGAATATAGAATATCTACCAGAGTGCTACTTGAAACAAAAATGAATTTCAGTGTAAAAAATTATACCATCATATTATCTGTCCTTAAATCTCATTTTGCATGAAAAGTCTGAAAACATGACCAATATATTACTTTGTCACAAAAATAATCAAAAATATTAACAATGGCTTAAAAAGATAACAAAGATGTGACTTTTAAGACAAAATAAAACCACTGAATTTTCATTATAATGTATGGCCTTAGAAAAAAACATATGTCATAGGAACCTGACCCTTAGTGATTAGCATACCGGCAGCCTGCCAGTTTCAAGATCAAAAGGATGTCATCTTTCTATTAGACAGCTTCCCATTTGACATCATCATGAGGCTGAGTGAACCCATTTCAAACCTCCCAAACTCAGAAATCACTGAGCAAGTGCTGGCAATTGAACCTAGGCCTTCCAGGCAGCCACCAGCAGCACTAACCATTAGACTCTTTGTTCCACTTCCACTTCCAGTAAGACCTCATGGTTAAAACAGAATCACAACATTTCAGTGGAAAAAGAAACATCCATTTAGAAAAGTTTAGCTATCACCTTTGGACAAGCAGAAATAATAGAAGATTCTTAAAGACTTAAAAGCAGAAACTGGAAATTTATAGAACCAATTGCTTAGACTGCAGCAAAATATATATTGGGAAAACACAGAGAAGTACAGAGGTTAAGCTTAAACATTGGAGAAATATCAAATACAGATAGATAGAACAAAGGGCAGTTACTTTTTTGGGAGGAAAATCCAGTGCAGGAAGAGGGGAAAAAAGGGGGGAGGGGAAAAACTATTGAAAGACCTTTAAACCTGGGGATACGAGTACAGATTTTCATAAAAGAAATGTAAGGATAAGGTTTTGGATTTTAGAGATTCCAATGGAGAACAAACTGATTCATAAGTTCATTAAATGTCCATCAGAGTTCATCCAATTATCAGGAAAATTAGCAGTTGACATGCAGCTGAAGATGCAGATATAGCCCATGAATGTTCTAAGGATTTATTCATAAGTAGAGCATAAGAGTATAAGATTGACTGTACCAGTTTAGTAATTACTTTGTCATATGCTTTCCCTAACATTAAAGAAATATGAATTTATATTTAGCAACTGCTTTTATATCAGGTAGGTGATGTTAGTAAGGATGCACTAAAAATATTTACGAAGATTGTACTTGGAAGAACTATTCGGCCATCTATGATGAATTGTTAAGAATACTGCAAATTTCATATTATATCTTTGGTGTGGTTCATTATTGTTACAGAATTAAATTAACTAGTGCAATCAGTTCCACTGCTCCTACTTAAAATATAACTTTTTCATGAAAATTGTGGAAATGACTTGAGATTATAGAAGAAGTTGGCATGTGGCAAGAGAGCCTTCTGAAGAATTAAACATTCCAGGTTCATATGTGTCAAAGTTGGAACTGAAATACTTGCAGAAAAATAGAACAAAAGATGAATGTAAGATTAGCCTATCTGAAATGTAAAGTAAATGTTCATTTTTGCAATCCTTGAAACTGCAATAAATCTGTCAGTGAATGACTTTACCAGATAATGCAAATAATTTCTGAATTTGAATTTCTCTGCAATACTAATGGCTAATAAAATATTGTGTCAAGTGGAAAATTTCTTACCTAAGTAGAGAACTGTAAGCCCTTATAAGAAGTGTGATTATAAATGCAATACCAAAGAATACTTTAAATTGCATTTGTAGTGTAATCTGTTAGATAGTGTCAATTTATTCATTAACTTATTAATTTTTTTTATTACTTATAGCTGTGGCCAGTCCTGGGCATAGTAGCAATGTTAAATTATGTTCTACAATGAAACAAAACAAACTTCTGGGATTGTTTATCCTATCATTAGAATCTCTTATTTGTTGTCTATGCAGAAGAAAAATTAAATGCAGAATTATTGAAAGAATGTAATATTTATTAGCAATAAATTTATAGTACATACTGGTGTGATTGCAGTTATCAATATATAAATTTGCTAGAGCACTGAATTTGCTTCTGTTGAGCCTGATCAGTCTCCTTTCATAATACCTCATTGTGTAGACTTGTTTGCAATTGGCCATCTTATAGACACAGGAGATAAATATGAGATGTTTCTTAAACATAATAAAATGTTATGTACAGGCAATAAAGTGTCTAATGTAAGAAATTCACACAGCTTATGATATTTAAATTAAACTTTCATCAGCAATTGTCAAATTTTCTAAAGCTAAAACCCAATTTCAGGAGCTGAAGTTTTTGGGGACTTCAGACAGTATACTTATTCAAGCTACTGTAAATATTGGATAGATTGCTGGTTCAAATAAACTTCACAATCTAATAATTCTTGATTAACAACTTTTTAGAATATAAGTTTCCTTTTCAATATTTTCCTTTGGACAGCAATCAAAACAATAAAATATTGTAATAAAATTATTTTTTTACTATATACTTATGTCATGTAAATGTAGAACAAAATAGTGTTACAAAGAAAATCTAAGAAGTAATTTATTTTACATTGAAATTATTTGTGACAGGTTCAGGACACCAGTGCTTCTCCAACACTGAGTCGTTTGCTGACTGCTGGTGTGAACAAAGGAAGTAGCATTAAATCCGACCGAAGTTCTAGCTCAGTGGAACAAGTAGGCAGTTCAATAGGAGTGGATAATCTTTGTGCCGAAATGAACAATTTGATGCATGACTATGAGGTGGTCAGTCGCATTGCTGATCTTGTTTCTACCTTAAAAGGCTCTTATAAGGTAAGAGAGCAGAAAATTTATTTAAAGATTAGTAACAATTGATGTTATGTTTAAGGAAAGGGCTATTCAAATTGTATAAAAAAGGAAGGCATTAGCCAGACACCCTATATCTTTGTGAAGTTACAACAAATAACGCGACCATTAGTTATTATTTGAAGCAATTGCTTCAGTAAAACTAGTAAACAAATTTTGTGGAACTCAACAAATTAACAAAAAACTGTAAAACAAATTTACTTGCCATTCTTGGACAGAGACAGAGACATTAAGGGGTTTATTAGATTGAAATATAATATTAAGTGAGGTCAATTATCATACTGCTGAAAAAAATGCTAAATGTAACATGTGTAAGGATGGGGTAAGTAATGGAAGTGAAGGCAAAATTTAGCACATAAACAGTGCATAGTAAGCATAAGATAAAAAAAGAAATGAAGTATATTGCAATGAAATTTAAAAGTTACAATTGTGGCAGCTAAAAACTTTGTGGTTAATTAGATAATCTGTAAAAATTACAAGAATCTTCATTTATACAGTAAAACCTTCCAAGTCATCACAATCAGTCTTGGTGGTATAGTGGTAATCACACTTATCTCCTAACCCAAGATTGCGACTCCAATCCTGGCCAGGATTGATGCATTTTTTGTGCGTAAAAATCCTAAGTATGGGTACCTTCAGAAGGGAAGTAAAGCCGTTGGTTCCTTGTTGTAGATTTACAGCACAAAAAAGAACCTTAAGCCTGAAAGAAGAGGCCTCTAAGCAAAATTGGTCAGCCAATTCATGCTGTGAATCGAATGGGACTTTGATGACCTGAAATGTTAAAGAGCATCCGTAAATAAACCAAATCAACATTGAAGCCATCAAATTAAAAAATGTCAACTTTGAATTACATAATTAAAAAATAATTGGGAGGGGGGTCAGGAAAAAATATATTTAGTAATTGTGGCTTTCTAAACATTCGTTTGCAAAATCAAAGAAAAACTGGGAAGAATAATAAATTCACAGTTTACATGACATCACAATAATAATATGTAATATTATTTATTAATACAAGCCACACAAGCAGGTTTACCACCTCCTCCCTCTTTGAATATATGTGCAAACACATACTGCAAGTAACATTATTTTTATAAAAAAATATATATATGCTCCATCACTTAACTAAGATGGGAGATCTAGAAATTTATCGGGCGAGAATTGGAAGGTTTAGTGGAAAGAAATGTATGAATGAAAGAGAGAGTGCAATGGTTACCAAGGAGTAGTAGTTATGAATAGCAGCAGTAGATGTGTTAGTGATGATAGGAGGAATAGAAGTGAATCCAGAACCTAAGGACTTGAATCAAGCTTTGGCAATGCTAAAGATAATTTTGGAAGATGTAATAGAGTTAAAGAAAATGGAGAAGTAGAAGGAAAGAAGGAAGGATCACAATGGAACAAAGAAAAATGAATTTGATTATATTTGGAGTTCAGGAGGATAAAAGAAAGGCGGTTAATTCAGATGGTGGAAGGACTATTTGGGAGGAAGTTGAAGTTGAAATTTGCTGGATGGGAAATAGTTGACAGCTTTAGGATAGGACGGAGAAAATAAATACAGGCGAATAATTGTAAGGGAGCCACAATGAGTTTTAAATGGCAAGTTTTGAAGAATGCGAAGAAATTAAAAAGAATGAAGATTTTAGTTGACCAAGATTTTGCTAAGGAAGAAAGAGACCGATGATTTGGAAAAATGAAACAAGCAAGAGAAGAAGGGAGAAGGGCATTTGTTAGAGGAACAGAGTTGATTTTAATGAATGGAAACAGGATATCAGTAAGCATATCGAGTTACTAAAGGAGATTGCTGACTTTGTAGTGCATGTGGAAAGTAGAACTATGGAGAGAAGAGAAAAAAGGAGACAGTGGGTATCAAAGAGATCAGCTGAAAAGGGGAATTGATGTAGAGCAGGTGCGTAGCTTGATGTCACCAAGAAGATGTGTAGTACCAGATGATCAAGAGAAACAGGAGGCGGCAGCCTTGAAATCAGCAGATAGAGAAAAGGGGCTAATATTGGCAATTTGAATGTTGTTTGCACACTGGAGGCCGGTATATTACAGGGATTGATGGGAGCAGGAGGGAAGATTTAATTAATAGCAGCAGATTGAGTAACAACTAGATACAAAACAAAGTTGGAGAAATTGAAGGGAGGGAGAAGTGCAGGGAGATAGGGTTTGGGTTGAGTATAGTTATCCGGAATATAGTGGACCTAAAAATAAAAATAAATAGTGGAGAAGTATTTGGTGTGTTAAGGTTGGGCAATGTAATAGCAGTTGCTGAAACATGGCATGACCAGGAAGGAAGATAATCGAGTTATGTGTAAAAAATGAACAAGCCAAAAGGAGTAGACAGAAATATTATGTTGGGTGTGGTATACAACCTACCAGCCTATAACATCTGAATTTTATAATGTTATTTGTTGAACTTAATCAAGGGATGGATTATATAAGGAGAAAGTATGTTAATGTAGAGTTTATTATAATGAGGGATTTCAATGTCAGGGTGGGAGAAAATCAAATAAGATTAAGGAAAGTAATTGTGATTGGGAGAAAGAAAAAATAAGGATAAGAAAAAGTGATAAAATATGTAAATAGAGGTGTTGAGTTAATTATCTTTTGTAAAGATAACACTTTGACAAGTGTAATGGTGTTAGGGGAACAGATTTGCAAAGTGTGGTTGATTATTTGTATGTAGTGAAGAGGTGGATGAAAAGCGTGATTTTAGAGTGATTGATGAAGTGGTTAGTAATTGCCATTTTCCTTTGCTAACAAACATAAATCTAGGGGGAAGTAGTAGAAGTAATGAGACATTAAGAGGAGTTAACATTTATAAGCAGATTAAATAAATTAAATGAACTAAGTGAGGTTTATTGGCAAGAATTAAGATCAATAGATAACTAGTTGATAAAATGTGGAGTAGAAGAAGCTCTGAGCAAAAGAAATGTAGAGGGGACAGTGAAGGGATTGAATTTGATTGTGAAAACACCTGGTGAAAGTGGAACAAAAAAAGGTAAAAGGTGTACACATTGGTTTAGTGAAGAATGCTTTGAGGCTAAAAAGGAATTTTTTAGAGATTTAGCTAGATGGAGAAAAACAGAGTATGATAGGAATAGACAGTATTTTTTGTTAATGGCAATATAAATATTACTAGAGAGAAAGAAAGAAAAATGGCAACAAAAATAATTATAAGATAAAAAAGGGAATAAGAGATAAAAATAATAAAGAAATATGGACTATTATGAAGTATATTTGTAATGAATGAATATAATAGGAAACTAAATTATACCAATGAATGGAAAAAGTATTATGAAGGCTTGATTGGTATAAGGATTGTTAAAAGTGGAATGTTGATGCTTAATAAAACAGTAGAATTTCTTTTTAATTGGTTTATTTAAGGATGCTCTTTAACATCTTGGGTCATGAGCATCCCATTCAAATCAGGGCATGAAACGACAGGCAAACTTTGTTCAGAGGCCTTTTTTTCAGGCTTGAGGTTCTTTATCATGCTGTAAAGTATGACATGGGACCCACCACTTTACTTTCCTTCTGAAAGAAGCCATACTTGGATTTTTACACCCGAATCAGTTCTACTGGGATCAAACCTGTAATCTTGGGTTTAGGAGGCAAGTTTGGTAACTACTTTATCGCCAGGATCAACAAAGCAAAAAAAACAATAGAAAGGCTTGAATGTTTAGATAAGGGAATTACAAATTGAATATCAAATTAAAATTTTTAAAAAGAATAAGGCAACTGGTATAGAATTCCGGGGGAATTTTGGAAAATGTTTAATAAGTTAAGTGATGTTCAGAGCATTTTGACAAAATTATTTGGAAGCTCTTTATTGGGAAGCTAGGGGTAAAGGATGAATATAAGCATCCCCAGTGGCCACTAAGAACCAATCAACCATATCTAATTATGAAAACATAATTTTTGTTAATTTGAATGTTAAAGCAGTCTTAGGATCTTGTTTCCTTTTAACATTTGTTGTTGAAATCAGCCTTAAGATTTTAAGTTTGGCAGTTTCAGCACATTTCTGGCAAGAATATAATGAAATCTAAATTCATCTTTTTTAAAAACTGAATTCACAACTAAACTGACAGTGAGATACAAGAAACATAAAGTATTGCGATAGATTCTTGAATTTTTTCAAACAGTACTACAGGTTTGTTAGTCACAACTCAATTTGTGGTCAGGATAAAGTCTTAAAATAATCTTGAAATAATTGTAAGTGATGTGGTGAATGCTATTGCAGCTGAGTTATTTATTGATTATTAACAAAGTTTCATTTAATTGATATTATTGTATGATTTAGTTGAACTACACACTTTTAATGCTAACTTACTTGTCATAATGTATAGAATTGGTTTTGAAAACATTTGGTTCTCATCATCAGCTAAAATTCAAATGTTGGATAATTCGTTGAGCTGTGGTAATGTGTATATGTAGTTTGTCACACCACCACCAGAGCAGAATACACATTCCTGACAGTTGAATTTTAGCTGATGATGAGAACTTAATGTTCTCAAACTGGTTCTGTACATTATGAAAGTGAAGCATTAAGAGTGTGTATTTCAACTAAATCATACAATAATATCAATTATATAATTGACTTCACTGTGCAAGTTCCAATTTACATTTTAATTTTAAAGTTTTATTTATTACTGTATTACAATGATGTTTATATTCTGTGCTGCTAGTTAGCATGTGATCTTTGTCTATCATATTATAGAAGAATGGTCAGTTCAGGAGACACTTTAAAAAATGCATAATATAGCCTAAATTAAATACCTAAACATTAAATACCTGCTCATTATTACTATCAGTTATTGGGTGCATAACAATTGCCTCTGTTTATTTCAAATAAGGAGTTGAGTGTGGAGGGAATTCGTCGAATCCTTAACTCTATACAAGGCTCCATCCAGCAGAGGGATGAAGAGATGGCTTGGGTAGACTCCTGTTGCCTGCAGTTGGCTGTGAAGAATAAATCTAACAAAGAGGAGATTTATACATTCCAAACTGATAATCCAGCAGTTAAAAAGGAATGGATTACAGGTACTATATATATTCATTATGATATATAAATCATTGAAACTATTGCCACAAACTTTTAAAGTATTAACTACCACAGTTTATCAGGATTAAGTTGATTTTTTTTAATGTCACGTGTCATAAATCTTTGAGATAGTGAAAAGAACAAAGAAATAAAACTAACTAATTTTAGCCCTTTTATAATGAGGAAAAGCTAGGTTAAAAGTATCTGCAGAGAGCAAAACCCAAGCTGCTCATTTGACAAGCAATACCCAATGGCTGACACTAGACAGTGGTTTACATAGACTGTGTAATATATTGAAATTAATGTTTGTTTATTTATTTTATAATGGTCCCACACAGTCATAAGACTTGGAACTATGGATAGTACAAATTATATGGTGTGCAATAAATTGGCAGTGAAAAATTTAGTATAATCGTAAATAGAAATAATGTACTAAGAAACATATATTCAAAATGGCACAATTTATGTGCTCTTATAAATAACATACCTTTAGAAAATGGTAGGTAACAATAGGAGTAGAACATTACATAAAGCAAGATTATGGCAAATGATTAGAAAATAGCACATGTTATATAATATACTCAAATATGTATAAAAATGCAATACAATCAATAGCTTATAAAATATCAAATATACCAAGATTGTGCAATAAGCTCTAAATTGATAACCTGTTTATTAGTTCTGTAAATACATTTCCAAATAATGTTGTTTGAATATATTTATCTGCTGAAAGTTGATTGAATTCTAAATTAGTTAAGGTCAAAGCCTTTTTGTCCCATATTTGGTTGTATCATTAGAACATCTTCTAAGGTCACCTGCTCCTGTAGTGTTGTACATACATCTTTATTTAAAGCAAATATACCAAAGGCAAACCATAGAAGGTGGTAAAAATAAATTAAAATTAACTGTGGACACATAGAGGATTACATTAAACTTACAGAAATATGTATAAATCAGGCTTCTCATTTAATGGATAATTCTGTAAGGAAACATTAAGCCTGGCTTTTATTCCCCTTTTTAACTAATCTATTTAGTAATATGGTTGAAACTCACATTACATAATTCTTACAATACATTTCAAAATATAGTACAGATATTTAATTAAATTTACTTACGAAGCTGTTGACAATGGAGTGGTATTTATATAAAAACTAATGTAATAAACTTTTTTACACAAACTCCATTCACTTACATAAAATTGGACATATGTTTTGGAAGTGATCCCTCCCATCTTCAGCCTGTTGACAAAGTGATGTTGCTAGAAATGGTGGCTGGGTCCCTTGATGTTGTTGTGGCGGCATCTGTTGTTTCTGTTAGGAACTTGCTGAGTTTGTCCATTCAAGGGAAATGAAAATTCATGGAAGTTTTCCATGTTTTTTATGATGAAAATTCTTTCCCAAGTGGAAAATTCTATTGCATTGTGGAGTTGTTTCAGTAGTTTCGTTTCTGGTTTAATTTCTAATAATATAATAAATACTGTCCACGACTGAAAAATGAAAATTTAAGAATGTATGTACTTCCTAAAATGCACAAAAAAGATAACAGCATGAGACCTATAATAAATAATATCAATTCACCAACATACCTGTTAGCAAAAAAATTAATCAACACTTTCAAATCTTTAAAAAAATACCAGAGCTTGAGTGTCAAAAACTGACAGGAACTTGTAGGAAAATTAAAAAATTACAAAATTACAGCTGAGAACAAAATGGTATCCTTTGATGTAAAGGCCTTATTCCCAAGCATATCAACAGATAAGCTTATGCTAATGTTAAGGAATTGATTAATATCCTTAGATTCACAAGCACAAGAAATTGAAGACTTAATAAAGCTTAACTAATATTTTCATTGAACAAAATTTCTTCATTTCCAACAAAAAATATTACCAACAAGTCTCGGGACTAGCTATGGGAAACCCCCTATCTCCAGTTTTAGCAGATTTTTTTATGAATACGTTGGAAATGCATATCACCAAAGCCTTCCCTCTAATCTTCAAAACATGGTATAGGTATGTGAATGGCGTATTTGCAATAATTCCAAAAAAACATACAACAGATGCACTTAATCTTCTGAGTTTGCAACACAAATCTATAAAATTCACCATAGAGGAATAAAGAAATGGATATCTCCCCTTCCTAGATGTAAAAATAATAAGAAATGGTGACTATCTTAACTTTGGAATTCGTAGAAAAGATACTCTCACAGAAAAATTACATAAAAAATGACGGTTTTAACCCTGTTCCACATAAATATGCAGTGTTTTATAGCTTAGCACACAGATTAATTAACATCCCACTCTCAGAAACAGAGTACAAAATGGAATACCAACAGATCATAAAGTTAGCAGAAACTAATGGGTTACAGCAGACACAATAATAACAATCATCAATAAATTCAAAAAACACAAAGCAATAAGAGATGTTTCTACACCGAAATTTGCAAAGGAAAGGTACAAATTCAAAAATTTTACATACCACCCAGTTTACCAAAAAATTCAAAAAATATTCAAAGAACAAGGAATAATGTTAGCCCCAAAGAACAATTTTAAAAAAAGAACTTATTGTGATGCAAAGTAAAGGACAACATACCAACACAACAAAAACCAGGTATTTATGAAATAAAATGTGCAGATTTGATAAAAAATACATTGTAAAAACAGAGAGGAATTTGGAAGTTTGAAAAAAAAGAACACTAGAAATATCTGTTTAAAGCAGGTTGATAGCAATAGTAAATAAAAAAACATTAATGATGCCATAAAACTATAAAACTTACAAGAACCAACCTTAAAAATACATGTGTAATGCAAACACATAATGTGCAACTATTTCTGATCTCAAAATTATAGAAAACAATGGAAAGTTTGAATTTGCGGTACACAGGAATGACATCTAGACAACAATGTAAAAGCCAATAGTTTGAACATAAAACAACATAACCATACAGTAGTTATGTAATAGTTTAGCACATAGGCTTGTGAATTTACCTTTTGAAAAGACAGAACATCAACGAGAATATAGCTATATAGATAAAATTATTTAAGAATAGATTTTGTAAAGAATTAGTTCCCAAGAAGTTTAAGAAACTTAAGCAGCTAAAAGAAATGTGAAGAATATCAGTAGAAGAAAATAAATGTTTAAAAAATGTAAATATCATCCTTGGGCTACTCAAAAATTTCAGAAGATTTTTAGAGAATTTAACATTACATTAACACCAAAAAATAATAATTAAAAATGATTAAGTCAAATTTGTAACACTTACATCACTAATATTTTAAAAAAGGAAAATTAAGTTTCTGGAGCTAATTGCTCCCATCTTCAGCTCAGATTGACTGCCGGCTTTGTTCTTCATGGTGGTTTGGTTTGTCTCTGCTGGTGGTTTGATGAACTTCTGTATTAAGATGTCACTTGGCAGGATTTCAAAGTTCAAAACATTGTTTTTTTCTTCCAGATATAAATGTATAAATTTCAACTTTGAAATCCTGCCAAGTGACATCTTAATACAGAAGTTCATCCAACCACCCCCAGAGACAAACCAAACCACCACAAAGAACAAGGCTGGCAATCGATCTGGAACTGAAGATGGGAGCAATTAGCTCCAGAAACTTATTTTCCTTTTTTAAAATATTAGTGATGTAAATTGAACTCTTAATCATTTTAAATTCTAGTTTTAAACATCACTGTTACAAAAGTCCTTCATATTTAACTAACCAAAAATAAGTTCAGCATAAATAAAATCTCATGAAAATCATATTAGCATTTTTTAGTGGTTTTATTGAATTTAGAGTTTATTGTATTAGCATTGTAAAGAAATCTTATAATATAAATTGCTCAGACTGCAATAAAATCTGTATTGGAAAAACAGAAATGGAACAGTACCTATGGAAAGAACAAAACAGAAACGTGAAGTATAAGCAAATAGAGAAATCTACTGCAGTAACTAATTTTTGACAGAAAGTTATAAAATAGAAGAAAAAGTACAACTGTTAAAGCAAAAGAAGGACATATAGAACTGAACATGTGAAAAAAAAATCTACTTTTACAAATACAAAAATTGGCCAATATCACTATCAAGGAATAAAAAAATACAAATTTCAAGCTCATCAGATGTCCTTCACAGATTATGGCAAGCATTCATACAGTAGATAAAAAGCTTATGATGTGGAAAAGATTCACAAAACATGTTCCATTAAAATAGTAAATTAGCAAACAAGTGTTTTGACTCATCACAAAATATTAATATTTACCATAAATATCTTTTATAATTTTTGCAATTTATTTATAGTTCATGTTTAAATAAAATGTATCATTAAATTATGTAACATGCCTTAGATGTTACAATGGAAATTTACATTTTAATTTTGGGTGTATTTGTGAAGAACTTAGACTGGCTCAACTAGCCCTGGATCAGAACAACTCTCCAGCTTGGGAAGTTCCAGAACAAGAGCGTAGACCATCCACTAAGATGCCGCTTTTTGTCAAAGCTCAACCTGTTTACAAGTCACAGCATCAAACTGAAGTAAGTATTGAGAAAGAAAGGCAGATGCAAGAGGCAAAGGTTCTTTTAATACAGCTTGAGCATATATGTTTCAGATTTCAAATAATGGTATATTTTCATATAGATAATAGAGATTTTGTATGATTTTAAACTATGTATATCCAGTAGTTAAATAGAATTATTTAATTACATCTTAAAATACTTTTTTTTTTGAATAGTGTTTAATACCTGCTTTTACTACTGAGGCACTACAGGTGATGAACACTAATGATATATGAGATGAAATGATATATTGAGAAAGGATTTTTTAAGGAAGGAAACGTTCAGGGTACCTCCCAACCATTTGCCATATATGAGGACTGAGGAAAAACCTGGAAAAAACCTCAGTCAGGGAGGATGGTCCTGGCAGGATTCGAACCCAGACCTCCAGCTCACGAGACCACATCTTAAAGACCTCTGCCACCCATGGTGGTACCCAAAATACATTAAGGACAGTAGCCCATATAGATTTTGTTTTATCCACGAAAGGCTACATTCTCAAGATCATTCTGTCACCCAACATTTCAGAAATGCCTTAACCTTATCAAAAGCAAATATATATATATATATATATCTGGTATATCTTTTACCCCAATATTTGGAGTAAAAGATATAACAGAAAAATTCATTAAATAAGAGGAACATATAACAACATTTTGCAAGGTTACTTTACAGAAATTACCATGAAAATATTCACTTTGCTTCAGAACATATGGTTCACCTGTTTGCAAGTTTGCAGATACATTCAAGAAAATTGTTTTTGATGTGGCCTTTAATGCAGCCTCCATTACACGCTTGTCATCTGTAAACTTCTGTCCCCACAAATCTTCTTTCAAAGGGTCAAATATGAAAGAAATCAATGGTACTAATCTTGAACTCGATGGCTGAAGTTTCAATCTCAAATTTCAAATCATTTATGTATCCACTGTATGTACCACCATATGGGGGCAGGCATCATAAATCAACAAGCATTTTGATTATGTTGTTTCAACTGCATATTATTGAATGCTAGTCGTAGTATGACCATTTTATATGAATTTGCCACTATAGGGAATTTGATATTTCAAAAGATTATCATAAGTTATATCACAAGAGAGTCTGGAGATTGCCAATAAATTCAAAAACATAGTGATGCACTCACCATAGAGCATCCAAAAGAATATGATCACTGTTTTAAACACTATATCTAAAGAAAAATTTTCACGTGTCTGTACAAATGTTCCAACATTTATAGAAAGACGGGAAGAATATGTAGAACCCTAGTTAAATTGTTTCTTAGTGAAGAACTTACCTTTCTTTAAAGTAGTTCCAGAACTTTTTGAATGTACTGTGTAGGTTACCCTCAGGTGGGATTTCAAAACTTGTCACATATTATTTTTTGGGTATAAATAGCGTTTCAAATTTTGCAAGCATGTAATGACTCTTAGGGCAAGAGGTTCCTCCTACAACTTCCTTTCACTCCCCACAATGAAATCACTCCATAAGCCTACCAAGTCTTTAATTTGCACTGTAACTACAAATCAGGTCTTCTGTAGATAATTGCGAATCTAAATCAGGCACAAGATAAATCTCCTATAGATATTTTATTTAAATACCTAAAAATTCATCAAGAGAGCTATGGAAAATTAAATGTTAACGTTTTTGGAGGTAGTGCAAGGCAGCAACCTCCTGGAGGTGCCTTCTATAAGCTTGTAAATTATTTAATTGGATGAAGTAATAGTAAGTGATAGCTGCTAGTTGCCCTTAAGTGTCATTATATGTTTGCTACCTGAAATGTCACCTCTCTCTTATGCATTCCCAGGAAAATTTGTGTCAAGTTTCATATAGATTGATTTGTTAAATTACAAAAATGGATAAAATATTTTAAAAGACTATTAAAAAATTAGTGAAACAGTATGTTAATGGGATTATAGTCATATATATTAAATATGGGAAAATGTGCATTTTTTCATTATCATACAATATTAAATTTGAAGTCTTAGTAACAATGCTCTCCTACAGACCCTCTCCAGCAGCAATAATCAGTTATTTCATTAGTTGTAAGCTGTTTGTAAATAGCAAACTAGTGAAATTTTGTGCAAATTTGTGTAGTAGTTGCTTTAATCGTGATAATCATGTGTAAAGAAAATTTAACATGATACAAAGCGTACATTGTACTCTTTTCTTTGCAACCATTGGAAGAGAAAATTATGATTTCAAGGAATAAGAAGTGTAAATTACTTTCTGTAGAGACAGACTTCATCCTGCAGATTCCAGCTTTAATCAAGCAGACATCGAAAACCAGGAAAATGATTTCTTTTCTTTAAATGAGTGTACTGCTACAATATTTTCATTAAATTACCTCTCTTTCTCTTTTACTTTCATTTATGAGTGTTAATTCTGGTTGTAACAATTGTAGAAGTTTGCAATTTATAATCAAGGGAAGCATTAGTAAATTTGTGTACAAATTTAATTAAATCTGTCATCTAACACTCTTCATGCTTCACTAACCTTAAAAATATTTGGTACTGGTTTCAAAGATATGTTATCTCCATCTTCGGCCATGGACGAGTGATGTGCCACAGCTGATTTTTCTATTTGTTTGTATTTTTAATTTCTCATATGTTCTTTTAAATATATCCCCACATTCCTCTTAGTTTTTCCTATGTAAATCATATCACATTCAGCACATGAAATCTTGTAAATCCCAGCTTTTTTCTCCTTTAGGGTATTATCTGTAGTATTGTCTTTCAAAACGCTGTTTAAACTAAATCTATTAGTTAGCCAATTTTATATTAACATCTTTAAATATTTTTTGAAATTTATACATCACTGTTGGATTATATGTAAATTTTTTAAAGGTCATTTTTTCTTTAATTGTTCATAATGTAGTGGGATTTTCAATTCTTTTATTTCTCTGGAATGTTTTAATCTTATTATGTATTAAATCTTCATTAAAATTATTTAAAATTGCTATTTCTTTAATTTTTTTATATTCTATGTTATATTCTTCTTTACTGATTGGCAAATTGGCATATCAAACTATTAAAAATTGCATGTTTTTGAGCTATGGGATTAAAACCATTTTCTTTGATATAATTATCTGCATGTGTGTCCTTTCTATATATGCCAAATTTCAAGTTTTCTTTACTCTTTATAATTTTAATATCCAAAAAAGGCAGCATATGGTCTGTTTCTATTTCATGTGTGAATTTTATATCTCTATCTTGAATATTCAAAATCTTTAGTGCATCCTCAATTAACTTTTTATTAACTATGGCAAAAATATCATCCACATATCTGTACCAACACTCAAAGAAGTGTACACTTAATTGGTACCCTGGTTTATGCTGCTGTGAGCTGTCAGCGCTTACTATGGATTTTATGGAAAGACATGTGTATTGCTCAAAAGATAAAATTACAGAATGAATTGTTATGCAGAATCAGTGTTAAGTACGTTGTATTAGGGTTTTGTTATGGGTAAGCACTCAGTCATATCAAGGAACACTGGATCAAAAGAACTGTGTACATGTAGTAAATACTATTTCCTCAAGAATGCTGCAAAATATTACCAAGGGAATTTTACCTACTTTATCAACCCTGGTATTGCCTGTAAATTTGTGTTGGCATTGACTAAGCTCCTTAAATACTTCTTTAGTATCAGGATGGTGAAACTTGACCAAACATGAGTGCAGTCTGAGTAACAGTAAATTTTATAAAAAAGCCAGTCTCTCTGTTAATTTCATTACTTCACAAGCTGTAAAACAAATGGTAAAATTAATTGAATTGAAAATTTGAGAAATGAAGGTTGTATTGATTTTTTGGAATGTGGATTCTTGTGATGCATATTGCTATAACAAGAGTTACAATATCATTTAAAATTATTAGGTACGCTGTGGCTGTTTTTATGTGACGAGCTCGACAAAACCAACAAGGCGGAGATCAAGAAACAGCAACTATTTGTGGGTTTGCACTACAGACGAGGCTAGTAGCCACATAGCAATTTTGGCACAGCAGCAGCAGCAGGCTGGAATACTTAAGGATGTTAGTGCATTTGACCTCGTGGAAACTAAAGTGACAGCTATGGAGTTTGTAAGGGGCATTTCAAGTATTGCAAAAGGACTTGCTGGTGATACTGTGTGGATGGGAACTGAAAGCAGAAGGTACAGTCATATTATCTACTAAAACTATATAAGCTTAGAGTTTGGTTTAAATATTTCTTTAGTTTTTTTGATTATATAGCATAATTTTGCTAACCTGTCATAACTCTTTGATCAACTTCTTGTCGCTTCTTGTGGTGCATATGTGGTCAAATCTCAGTCGATCCTCAATAGAAGTACCTTTTTGTAAATGTTTAAATAATGTGGTAAGTAGTGTTCAATGTTCAGTAAAAACATTAATGGGTCAGCAATTGAAAAATATCTGTGGGTTTCTTAACCATATAACCAGATTGCCCCTTCTGGATTTAGTGAAAGTTGGTGTCAGAGGAATGGTGATGGAAAGGATACTGAAATAATATTGGATAAATCAGATACTAGGTAGGATTTATTAAAGTTTGTTTCAGATATCATGAGAAAGATTTAATAGTAATAATCGGTTAGGTAGTATTAAATATCAATTGGAGAGCACTGGTGATACATGGTTTGCAAGAGAGAGCATGTTAAAAGAGTTTTGGAGGGGCATTGAGTTCAGAATTGAGGATGTGGAAAGTCAGGTTTTAGGTTTTTTAATTAACAAGATAAGATTTACAAGATAAGATTTTTAATATGTTATAAATCTTTTATCGCGATAAAACTAAAATTATGGTTTTATATAAAGAAATTACATACATTTTATTTATTGATTCCGATCAAGTTTAATAAAATCATGGAGTCTAAGAAGGGAAATGAACTGCAGAAAGGTGAAAAATGGTTATATATTCAGGTCATTAGTGAAATAAGAGATATTGCACATCTGAATATAGCTTGAATTCTTCCCTAGTGTATTTCAACTTTCTTTACCTCAACTGCAACAGTTGAGATATTCTGTCACTTTCCTTTGGATGTTAAAGCCCTCAGACAGAGTAAGTTGCTTTTGGAGAGCATTTAACACAGTTGTAATGCAGAAGAAATTTCCTTGGATGAATGTAATATAAATGTTTACTGTTTCATGACCAACAACAAATTTGCAGATTCAGTAGAAGCAGCATTGTCAGAGTCTAAAATAATCAATACATGCTGCATATTCTACTGCCTATAACCACATTCCCTTTTTAGTTATGATTGGTTACCTGCTTTCCACATTTCATCAAAAAACCAAAATCCAGTTTTGAAATACTGATGCTAATAAAATTAATTTTAAGTTATTGTCTAACAGGATTATTTTTGAAACATAAAACATGAAAAATATTTAAAAAAATGTTGAATTATAGAAATATTTGTAAGTTTTATTCAAATAAATAAAAATACGACAAACATTGAAAATGTGTTCAAATCACTCCTAACATTCCTGTTTTGTTAGCATATGACAAAAATTTAATTGTAACTAATGAAAAAACAAATTTGTATTACAGATAAATCCTAATTTTGCAATATTCTCATTGTTTTATAATATGTTAAATTTTTTACTTCAACAACTAAAAGCTTACTTATTTAAAAAAAAAAAAACTAAAAGCTTGTATTAATATTATTATTAATTGAAGAGTAAACTAAAGATACATAATTTTATTTTACAGATTGCTCCTCTATGCAGCATCTGAGCCAGAGAAGCAAGAGGATGTTGGCAGTTGTACTGTACCTGCAGTAATAGTACAGATACGATACCATTGTGACAGCGTATTTGTTGCTCTGTCTAATGGAAGTCTTCTCCAATACCTTCGCAGTCCTCAAGATGGATCTTGGTGTCTGAAGGATCCACAGACTCTTTCACTGGGATCAGACCCTGTATCCAGTCTGTTGCCTATCAACATGAGTCTTTATGCAGCTTGTGGAAAGAAGGTTTGGGTGTTAAGTGCACTCACAGGAGACATTCAGGTGAGAAAGCATTTTAATGTTAAAGTAGAAATGAAAGTCCCCTCAGTACTTTCTAAAATAAAGGGCAGATAACTTATATTCAGTTTTGAGCTAGAATTATCCTTTCGATAACTGTTTGATAATGAAATTTAGAATTTCCCAATAGATAGTGGCTTCCATTTTATCATATAGTTACTATAGCTGTCACCAGCAGCATCATACTTACTATTGAAATATCAAAGACAGAACATAAGTATTCCACAAAAGTAAGGTGTATTAGTGTGAGTCTTTGTAAAGTATGGAGTTGTAATATTCTGTTCCATGAAAAAATATGTGTTAGTAAAAGGTTACAATTGACATCTATAAGAGTAAAATGGAGGAACAGCTGTTTGCACCTTTTATGTCTACTTATTAGTAATAAATTCATGTTTGAATGTTCAGAATGGAGTATTAAAATTATTCCTACTAGATGGGTCGGATATTTTTTTGCAGAAATATTTTATTATGTATTTGTTAGTTTTCAAGTTTATATTCTATGGCAATTAGAACTCTCTAACAGTTCAAAATATAGCGATTACAAATCTGTGACTTTTTCTTAGCGTTTTATCCTTTTCTGCTTTTCTAGTTACTGTTATTTTAGTTACATTGTTAATAGTATTATATTATTTTTCATTTATATATATAATAGTAGAAAAGGATAAAACACTAAGAAAAAGTCACATTTGAGATCGCAAGTGTTACTGTTAATTTGTTACATTGTTAATAGTGTTACTTTATTTATATTTTTTTCTTTTATATTATATATATAAATTATATTATTTTATTTTATATTTATATTATTTTATATTATATATATAATAAAAGAATTGATGGCACTAACATATAGGTGCTAAGCTGAAGGTTCAAAACCAGAAATTCAATTTTTTCCAATTTTTCCTTCAGATATTAAGTGTGCAAAAATATAATGCCAATAGCAATGTTCTCCAAGTAGATTTATTCGTCATCTTTGTTAAAAATTTGCAAATGGGAAAACCTTACAATATAAAATACTGTTTTCCATTTACACATCAGACATATCAAAGAGATATATCAGAATTGTCATATAAGTTTTTGAAAGGATATCTGTTTGATACATTCTATCTAATATTTTAAAAACACTTATCAAAGAGATAAATTTATGGAATAGAATATAATTTAATTTAATATTTATACAGGTTCAAAAGTATTTTGTAATTAGAAAAGATAAAAAAAATAATTAAATTATGATGGTTTCTATTCTTTTGGGGGCTTAATATTTCGTTACTTTGATTACTGCAGAACATCTTGATGCCAAAGAGCTTGGCCAAGTTCTTCTGCCTCACTCTTCACTCAATACTCTGAATAGGTTGTTATTACAATAGGTATCTGTTTAAACACATTTATTCAACTTCTCCGAATAATTTTCCAATAGGTTAAGATCTAGACTTTCTCTTAACCAATCCAGTATTTTTTGGAGCTTATTCCAGACATGCCTAAAGGAGATTTTTTATCATAATGATGTTGATACTCTTAATATAGATATACCTTATGTAGATATGAGATACCACATAATTTTTCAGGATACTACTGTTCTTAATTGGTCCATCATCCCATCAAATGTCAGCCAAAATACTACTTTAGGAGAAACAACTATATACTTTTTAAACTTAAATGTAATTTGGAACTTACACAGTGAAGCCAATCATATTAATTGATATCATTGTATGATTCAGTTGAACTACACACTCTTAAAGCTTCACTTACTTTTCATAAATGTATGGAACTGGTTTCAAGAACATTTAGTTCCCATCTTCAGCCAGGCTAAAGTTCAACTGTCAGATCATTCATTGAGCTGTCATTCGAATTCAACTGAATCATACAATGATATCAATTAATAACTATATACTTTGATACTCCTCATCTTGTGTCATAGTTGGTTCATAATGTATTTTGTCATTACTCTTTTTGGCTAATCCCATTAAATGAGAACATAATGAAATTGCTCTCGCCATTCCATGAGAATTTGGACCAATTATTAGTCTTCTTGTTCTGCTCACCAAATGGTAGTTTTCAAGGTCGCCTATCATTCAGATCTGAAATTACTTAGCTACTTTTCACTGTAGAAACGTGAACATTTAGCCCAAGATTTTCTTTTACGTTGTCCTATATTTCCCACAATGATTATTAAGGATTATCTAGTGAATGCCTTTGGGTGCTTCTATATGTTTTTCCTTAGGTTTATGGAATTGCTTACTAAATTCCTCATTTATTCTGAAAATGTGTACATACTTACAAACTGCTTAAAAATTTACAACCCTTTGGCAATGTAAATGCTGTTCTTAGCCATCATTAAAGGCATTTAAGACACCCTATATTAAAAAAAGAATTTTAAACATATTTCAAAATTCCTAACAATAGTTTTTTGTTTAAGCACTACAAAATATATTAATTGGAAATGTGTGTTGTATAAATACTGAATTCAGTGCTGTCTAAACTGTCAGTCCACTTTTTGTTTTGTTTCTGCATGCATCTAAGCTATTCTGTGGTAAAACAAATGCAAATACAATATTACAGAGTACTTTTGAATGTTACTGTTGTATTCTCAAGAAATGTTGAATTTTATACAGTTATCCAAATCTTGTCTGCCAAAAGCTGATAAGTATTGTCAACAAACATTATATCCTTCCACACTTATGCTGGGGTGGGACAGCAAGGATAAGGCACTATGGCCGAACTTTGGCAGAGGTGGAGGGAGTAATACATTAACATTGAAGCAAAAACCTCTCTTATAATGCCACAATGCCTTATTATCAGTACAACAATTTCACACATACACACTTAAATTAAAATTATTGCTAGCAAAACCCTTTTATAGCTATTTATTGATCATTGTATTTGTTAATAATCTAAATAATAGGCTGAAGTGGATGTGCACTATTTGCAGAGGAATTTTTGTTCACAAATGTAAATTCTCCCATATCATCTTTCCCTTTTACCCTATTACACATCACTAGATTAAATTCTTCGCAAAACTCTGAACAATTACTTAGATTCTTTATTCAAAGATTTGTCTTTACTCATTCTTCTTTCTATCTCACTGTTAACTCACATTCAGAATCTATGAACTTAATTTGATTTTCTTCTACTATTGCATTAAAGTCTCCCATTATTATAAAACCTTTATACATAGGGTTGTTTAATAATCCCTCAATATCTTGACCTAAATTATTAAATAAGCTTGGATCATAAAACTCTGTGGAACTTTGAGGGGGGGATACACTGTTACCACACGCTCTCTCTCTCTCTCTCTCTCTCTCTCTCTTTTTCACTTCCCCATAAACCACTTAGAATACACCACAGCACTGAATTACCACCTTGCTCTCTACATATTTTTTCTTTAACTTTCAAGCCCTTTCTCACAAGCAAACCTAAACCCCCTGGCACTCAACCTTTGCCTTTCCTTTTTACAACCATACTTCCCATTAAAATCAAATTCGTTCACTTCAACAAAAATATATTTTACCAGCCATGTCTCTGCCACACCTATCACATCTGCTATATTTAGAAATTGAGATATTTCCCCTTTCTTCATTTTTTCAAATAAATTTTCTACATTCCAGAATATAACCCCCCAATTTCCTTCCCCATACAGATCCATTTCTCCTGAAACTTTGCTGTAGCCTTACTCTAATTCTTGTAAGTCTATTAGTTGCCTGCCCCTTCCCCTCATCATCCTGTACTTGCAAGATGCTTCCTCTAGGTGTCATTACTATGCTTAGTCCATCTAGTATCTGTCCAAACATCTAAGCCTGCCACTGCACCCTGCGCCTTCTTGGACCTCCTCTATCAGCTGTTTCTTGGGTATCATTTGCTTACATGGTGACAAATGCCACTCTCTTCCCCTCCTTCCATTCCCCTGCAGCTGCTTCTCCGAAGTCTTCTTCATTCAGTTTTGCTGGCTGGAAGTAGTATCCACTTGCCTTCCACCCTCTTTGCCTCTCCTAAGCCCCCTGCCCCTTGTATCGTCTTTCCTCAGCTTTTCCTTCAACACCACATGTTTTGCTGATGATGCCAATCTTTCATTTCTCCTCATCATCTCTGCAACCCCTTCTCCTCTCTACTTCGTTTCCAGGGTCAGTTGTGTTGCAAGTATTCTCCAACCTGCATTTTGAATTTAGCTGACAAATAATCCTATTTCCTGTTGTTAATCCGCAATTCAAAACCTTGAACATAAGCTTTCTTTCCTCTAGCCCTTGCATTTTTCATTTCTCTTAACAGAATATTTCTTATTTCTCTTTCTCTCTTCCTGCAAACTTGCTCAAGTAAAATATTCTTGTCCCTTTTAACTTTTTGGCATTTACTAAGATTGCCCATTTTATATTCATGATAGCAATCTTGGCAATGATCAGTCTTAGATTCAGACCTTTTCTGCCCACTCCAAAAACATAAATTATTTCCGAACCACCAAGCTGTAGCCCAAATTTTATTTTGGAGGATCTCATCAATTAGTTCCCATACTCATTTGTCTTTCATTTCTTTGACTCCAAATATTATTACATTTATTTTTCTTTTCTTTTCTTCCCCTTTCTCAAAGTATGATATTCTTCTAATTCCCCATTTACTTCACCTTCAAATTTTCCCCATAATGACTTCATTTCCTCTAATTTTCCTATTATTTTTTTCGTTTGTTCTCCTTTCCATTCCTTTTAAATTTGTCATATCTTTGGAAATGCACCTCAACATCCCATGATTTGTTTCATTTCCAGCCTGGCGTTAGTTCCACTCCTCCGATTATAAGTACCACCTTATCATTAAAGCATACCATGACATCATGGCCCTCTGTTCTTGCTTTCTTCCACCACCAAGATTAATCCGGAAATACCCAAAAGGCCAATTCTGGCTCTAAACGCTTCCAGCTGGATTCCCATTCTTTAACTCTAGTGCATATATACATGTCTGTCTCCAACCATCTGCTGTTGGCAATTCTCTTATACAAACAATATATTTAATTGAATCAAACTTTCATTTTAAATAAATATTAGGTTGAAATGGTAAAATGGAACTTGTACAGTGAAGCTAATCATATAATTAAGATATTGTATGGTGGTTTCAAACTACACACTCTTATTGGCTCCATTTGTTGTTATGTTTTATGTTGTTATGTTGTTTTCATTCCGAAAGGTTGAAATTCATTAATCTGCCTTTGTATTTATAAATGTAGAATTTCTTCCATGTTACTAACTCTGTAGTTCCTAATATTGATTTTAATAATTTTGCTTTTTTCACTATGTTGTGGTTTTCTGTCTGGAAATGAAATGCTACTGCTGATTTCTCTATTTGTTTGTATTTTATGTTCCTGGGGTATTCTTTTAACCAATATGCCTATGTTTCTCTTTGTTTTTCCAATGTAGACTTTTTCACATTCTGTATAATTTATTTGGAAATACCTCTCTCTCTCTCTCCAGTGGAATACTGTCAATATTGACATTCAGAAGGTTTTTAACATTAAATCTATATTAGTGCCAATCCAATATTAATCTTTTAGAATACTTTGAAATTTTTGCGTAGCCCATGGGTGATATACAGTTTGTTTAAAAAAATGATCTTATCTTTTCCTGCTGAAAGTGTGTGATCTTTAACTTATTAAAGATATTGCTACATCTTCAGCATGAAAATATAAGATAATTTTTTAAAAAACAAAGAGAAATATAGCCACATGGTTAAAAGAATACTTAGGAACAAAAATATAAACAATTGCAGAAATCAGCACTAGCATCTCATTTCTGGAGAGAAAACCACAACATAGTGAAAAAAGCAAAATTATTAAAATCTAATCAAGGATCTACAGAGTTGGCAATATGGGCGGAAAATGCATTTATAAATACAGGGACAGATTAATGAGCTTTGACACTTCCAGGGATGAAAATGTAAACTTTAAAGTTTATCATACTTCCACCACAGTAGAATTTACATCCACAAAGCACAAGTTATTATCCAGCTGTTGACAGTTAGCTGAGGATCCAGACAATGGTTTGTGAAACGTGTTGCACATTTGAATAAGTAAGTGGAGCCAATAAGAGTGGATAATTCAACTCAATCATACATTAATCTAAATTAAATATTGCATTGTCTCATTAGAAATGAAAGTTTTTAAGTCTGATGTTTTGTAAGATTTATTTCAAATGTAGGACATGTTACTCCCATCATTAGCTTATTGTTGGTCTTAATCTAGTGGTAACTGGGTGAACTGATTTTTAGGGCATAAAATTCTAAATATGGCTTCCTTCAGAAGGAAGTAAAGTCATTGGTCTTGTATCATGTGTTTAAGGCACATAAAAGAACCTTAAGCTTAGAAGAAGAGGCCTCTGAGCAAAATTTATTGACTTTTTCACATTCTGAATTGAATGGAATGTTGATGACCAAAGATGTTAAACAGCTTTAAATAATAATAATATACTAAGATTGTTGTGTGATTGAGTGGAACTATACACTCTTATTGGCTCCACCCCAATTACCCAACAGTTGACAGTTGGCTGATAATGTGGATGATTATGTCTGCAAAATATGTACTAAATGAAAACAATTAAGTGGAGCTAATAAGAGTGCGTAGTTCAACTCAATCATAATTGTATTACTAGCTTCACTATACATGTTCCAATTAGCATCTCAAGTTTGAAAAATAAATAATAAAAAAAAGAAACATAATAATGTTACTCTGCCATTGCCATATAATGTCATTTGATCTACAAGTGATGATGGAAGTGAATGCTCTTCAAAATGTCATACATTTTAAACTGTATGTGAAATATAATATTGTTACTACTGGCCAATAGCTATTATCAAATGGAATTCTGACTCTACCAGAGAGAAATTTGGTATTAACTTGCAGTCAAGATACTATACATCAGGCACAAAGATAACTTATTTTAAATGTGATGGAAAACTGATCTGTGCAGATTGATTCTTGGTAGTGAAAAGTTTAATGTTACTTTTTGACTTTGCCATATGCACTAATAACATTGAGACACTTCATGGTTACTGTAAATTAGTTTACAGTATTTAAGTAATAATTTATTCTTTTTTTGCAGAAAAATTTCAGTGTCCAGCATGAACATGTGGGAAATGTTAACCTTATGGCACATTCTGGCATTGGACTGTGGATCTCACTGAAAAACTCCAGCACAATTTGCCTCTACCACACAGAAACATTCAAGCACCTTCAGGACATCAATATTGCTTCAAATGTCTTGCGTGTCACATCACCAGCATCTCCAAACAACTGCAATAATAGGGACTGTGTAAATAACAATAGAACATCTGTGACTGTTACTGCACTTATGGCATGCAAGGGTCTTTTATGGGTGGGTACGAATGTTGGAATTATCCTGACAATACCTTTGCCAAGGTTGGAAGGAGTTCCTATTATCAGCGGTAGAGTTAATATTTCTTATCATGCGCACTTTGGACCCATATCCTTTCTGTTGGCTCTACAGCCAAAGAACACCAGTACCAATTATAGTTCCCCCAAGCCTCAGGAAGAGGAAGGCACAGAACGAAAAGCAAAAGAAGATGAATCAGTGGCTCGGGATGAACAAAATGAAGAAAATTCAAAGATTAAGTTAGAAAAGCAAAATTCAGATACTTCTGTAACAAGCAGTGTTGCAGCCAAGTTAAAACATCAGCTTACAAGTAGCCCTGTGGTTCTTCGACGACGTAAGCACAAAGAAATGGATATCATTGCTCGTCGTGCTTCCAAGACATTGCCCAGAGGGTTAGGTAGTGGCGGGGGTTTCCTTTCAGCATCAACAACATCTTCTCAAGGTTCTGGTGATACGTGTGATGTTTATGGTTTATATGGGGAGTTAATGTATGTGAAGGACTATGAAGGTGAGGATGTAGGTGCAGATCCCATCTATGAGTCTCTTCGTCGCAGTGATCCAGAGTTAGCTGCAATTCCAGGAAAAGTGAGCACTCTTGATAGACGACTCAGACTGAAGGCAAGTCGTCCACGCTCTCTGGACTTATCTAACTGGTCTGTAGATTCTCGTTCCTCATCACTATATACGTCATCTGGCTCAGAAGAGACTCTGCCTTTAAGAAATGGTATATCAAGGCATGGCAGTAATGTGAGTGCTTTGGTACAGAACCAGCCCAGTGGTGCTCTAGAGGATGCAAGTGACACTTTAATTACTTCTGGTCCTCGGGTAGATGAAAGCTCCTCAAAATCCATGCCAAAGAATTCGAATGGTGCTCCAGTGGATAATTCTCGTAGGACTGTCATTACACTTATGGGTGGGCGGGGATATGTCAACTGGAGACAGGCATGTTGTAATGCCCCTGAAGGCAAAAATAAACATTCTTCCGTAGCGTCACAAGAACCAAATAGCAATGATGCTCACATTGTGATATGGGAGATGAAATTGTGATACAGAAAAGTTGTACTAACTGGCTTGCAGTTTGCAGTCTTCTGCAGTTTTATCTTGGTATTCTTGATTCACAGAATGGTGCATAATAATTGTGTTAAAGTAGTGTACTAGTTACACTAGTTGTAAGAAGGAAACACAGATAATTTTTATGTGGTTCTTAGTAATTCAGCAGAGAAATCAAATCATTGTTAGTGGTAAAAGCATAATAAATTACAATCATTTTCTGTATAAATAATATAGGAATATTATTGTAAAATTAAAAGAAGTTAGGAACAGTAAAATTTGTTAAAATATGCAAATAAGTTGGTATTAGATGACACTTAACTTTATTAATGTTTAGTGTCACCTAATACCAACTTATTAATATAAGAATGTTTTACATCTTCCCAGAAAGGCTTATTATTTTGTTGTATACATATAATCACATAGGTTGCTGTCCCATATGAAGACTTGTCTTTTTCTTTAAACAAAAAAATTACAAAATAAATTCATAAATGCTTGGCTTACTTTAGCTGCAAGTTTGTTAAAATATACAAATAAGTTGGTATTAGGTGACACTAAACTTTACTAATGTTTAGTGTCACCTAATACCAACTTATTAATATAAGAATATTTTACATCTTTCCAGAAAGGCTTATTATTTTGTTGTATACATATCATAATCACATTGGTTGCTGTCCCATATGAAGAGTTATCTTTTTCTTTAAAAATTAAAAAATAAATTCACAAATGCTTAATTCTCTTACTTTAGTTGCAATTTTAAGTTCATGTTATAGCAAAAACTGTGTATTTTGCAAATATGTTGCATGTAAAACAGAAATGGTGACTTCTTATTAAGTACAATGATATATTATTACAAAAGGTGATTGTAATTTGCCATATATTTACCAAATTGTTCATATTTGTCTATTTTTATGCTGAAATTGTAATTTTCATTTTTCCTGTGTTTTTATGTATTTTTCCTGTAATTTATTTTACTTTTTCTGAGTTTTAAAACATTTATTAATGTAAGTGAAGAAAAATATTTGAACGGACTGTTTTATTTCTGACCCAGAAATATTCTGTTATATATATATATATATATATATCTGAATATTGTTCAATTATAGTGCTCGGATGGTATTGTTATCCAGAATGCAGCTAAAGTAATTCACATCAGAACTGTTAGGAATTTTTCAGGGAAAAGTAATTTTACCAGGATCATTGTTGAAGGTTTTTCCCTTTTTAATTAAAATAAAGAACTGAAACTAATTGTAAAATTATTCTTTATTACATAATATAAAAGAACAAGGTATAGCTTTTGAATGCAATCTTTCATAGCACGTGATACACTTAAATATATTTTAAGCTCAGTGGAATACAACATATCTTCAATAACTGGCAGCATATTATTGTGCATGTTAAACTCTTTATGAAGCATACAGTGTTCTAAAATAAATGTTAAATCAAAATTGAAGGCTATGGAGTTTGCTTTTGGATATTGTAATGTACCTTAGTACTTTAAAGTCTATATGCTAAGTAAAAAGAAAAAAATTAGGAATAATAACAATTGTTGTTCTGTAACTATTAATAATTTAAGAAAATCTACATTATCTGTTCTTTGTTGATACCTAGAACCAATGTATTGTTGAAAGCTTACTATGTCAGTAAAAACAAAGGTTCACAACTTCAGATTGTTAGGGCAAACAGCTGATTGTCAATATTCATTCCTAGAGAAATAACATATGTGCATTAATGACATTTTCTAAAGTATTTTTGCAAATTGTGCTTTTGAAGCTTGCTGCATAGCAATTGTTTGTGTGTTTCTTGTTGATCCTTTGTAAGATTTTTCCACACTGCCTACCCACTGCTCCTGTAACAGGGGATGAAAGCAAAATTAAATATGGAAAGCTGCCAGGTACCATTATGAGCACTAATATTTAATCTGCTGTAATGTCAAAATTTTGCCAATACTTGTGCAATCATGCTATAAAATATCTGGAATGGACTGACTGAAATGACCAACTGGAAATTAAACTACTTTTCTTTTACGAAATATTTTTCTCTTGTCATTACAGCTACTCAGAGTTACCTCAGTGTGCAAAATGTAACTAGTGTAGTTTCAAAAGAGACATTTTAAACACAAAATTCATTTGATCTTTTGCACAAAAGAGGAAAGAAAAAATGATAAAATATATACAAATAGTGCAAATCATTTCATTGCCATGTCTCATGTTGGTTACTGTTGCATTTATATAAATTCATATCATTACATTTATTAATGTTAATTCATAAAACATTTATTCAGATGCCTGAAAGGTGCATAGTGCAATTGCAGCAATTTTTTGGATAATTAAAAAAAAAAAAAAAAAAAAAACTGAAAGCTTATAATTCATATGGTCTATAGTTTAAAAAAATGTACATTTATTTTAGTGGAAATCCAAATTGATATGCAGTACTAATAGCTTGAAGTTTTTCTGTTTCTATTTAAAAGTGATCTAGAAGAGAAAAGGTATTAGAACAACAAAAAGTTGCTGCAAGAGATACCTTTTCTGAATCTCTCCTGAAGTTGGTAATCATTGTAATAAATATGATTTTTTTGTAAAATGTATGTAAGTTTCTTAGAACTTTATGCCCAAATTAATCCCCAGTGCTTTTTCCTAATGTTCCTCTCAAGCTTTCCTCAACCTTATTCCACCATTGCTAGTAGTTACTGAGAAGAATAGTTCATTTTAAATTATATTTGGTTGGATTTTTTTCATATAAAATGTGTTAATGCAGTTGCATTATCCAACTGTTCTTGCTGCTAATTGATCTATTTCAATTTAAAAAAATGTCAGCTTCAACCCCAAACCAGAACATTATGCAGCATTTCACAGCCTTGCACACATATGTAGCTTCCAGCGAATAGGATCACCAAAAAGAATGACTTCATACTGGCAAAAGTTTCAATAAAAAACATCTTCGAAAATAAAAATAGAAAAATATATAAAAGGCATAAAAATCAATAAAAAACATCACATATACCCTTGAGCAGACAAATTCAGAAGAATATTCAAGGAACACATCATTATCCTGACATCTCAGAACAAATTCAGTTTAAGGAAGTTATTAACATAACAGCAAGATAAAATATGAGGGCTGTTCAATAAAGATTGATTAATTCTTTTTTTTTTCCAGGACAATGTAACTTTAATTAAATTTAAGACAGACTTATGACTAATACAGTGAAGCAACTTATATATTCTTAATTAGCTGGTGAGTGGATTTAATATTCTTATGCTCCACTTGCCATTAAATTATACAGTACATCTGGTTCAGGCTTAAAGTAAAACTTATATAAAAGTAAACTGGGACATGTTTCTTGAGGCACTTGCTCACATTGTCAACCATTCAATGACTAATGGATCTGATCAGGTGGGAAATATAAGTGACTATGCTCACTCTGGTGGTCTGTTTCTGGTATGTCAAAATTCATGAGTCTGTGTTCATATTTTTTATATAATTTTTTCCCCATTTACTGAGTTCATTTGGGTGTTTATTTGCCTTTAATAATATGTCTCTATTTTGTGGTTTTTCTTCCAAAAGTGTGCTGCCACTGCTGACTTCTCTATCTATTTGTATTTTTATATTTCTCTAGTGTTTCTTTGGTCTAATATGTAAATTCCTTTTTGTTTTTCTATATACACCTTATCACAACCTCTGCAATTAATTCTATATATCCTGAATTTTCTTCATTTGGTCTGCGTACTGTTTTATTTAACTGCCTCACAGAACATGTTCCAGTTTACTTTTAAATAAGTTTTTAAAAAGTGGAACATCAAGAGAGTTTTAATGTGTTGACATGATTTTTAAGTAGTTTTACTTTTAATCTAAACCAGATTTTTTGATAGTTTCACTGCGTTGATTCCTACATTCAGTTTTAATTGAATTATACAGTAGATTTAAAACATTTTTTAAGAAAGAAACTTATTTTCAAAAATATATGGAACTAAAACAGTGAAGCCAAGTCATATGAATAAAATCATATGATACATATCGTACTAAACACTTGTATTCTTCATTTACTTGTGCAAAATTTGGAACCGGTTTCAAAGACCTTTGTCTTCATCCTCGGCCAAGGGTACGACTGGTTGGAGAATCCAATGGCTCTATCAAGATGAAGCGCCGTCCTAGTGGTGGTTTTATGTATTTAAAATTGGTGATTTTTTTTTTGATTCGTTTCTTTACAGATGCTCTTCAACATCACAGGTCATCAGCGTCCCATTCTATTCAGGGCATGAAATGGCCGACAAATTTTGCTCAGAGGCCTCTTCTTTCAGGCTTGAGGTTCTTTATCATGCTGTAAATGTACAACACGGGACTCATGGCTTTACTTTCCTTCTGAAGAATTTTTATGCCCGAAAAAATCCATCGATGCTGGCTGGATTTGAACCCGCAATCTTGAGTTTAGAAGGCAAGTATGGTTATCATACACCACCAGGACCGACTTAAAATTGGTGTTTTCTACCTTTGGAATATCAAAATTTATTAATCGATCTGTGTATTTATGAATGTAAATTATTTTCCCAAGTATCCAGTTCTATATGTCCCTGAGTCTCTTTTAATAAATCCACCTTCACAATCTCATGTTTTTTTTTTTTTTTTTTTGTCCAAAAATGATATGCCACAGCTGATATGTCTGTCTGTTTATATTTTATGTTCCTGAAATGCTCTTATAACCGTGCGTCTATATTTCTCTTTGTTTTTCCTATATAGATCTTTTCACAATCTGTACATGTTATTCTATAAATACCTGCCTTTTTTCTCTTGTGGGGTGTTTACAGCTGTTTTATCTTTGAAGATGTTTCCTAGATGGGTGCTAATTTTATATTGAAACCTTTAAGACTATTTTGAATTTTTTTTATTGCTTTTGGATGATATGTAAATTTTTTTTAAAAATTGATTTTTCTATATCTCTGATAATATGGTGATATCTCTGATAAGTTTTTACCTTTTAAATCTTTCCACTTTTTTATGTACCAGATCTTTATTAAAGCCATTTAAAATTGCCATTTCTTCTATTTTATCGTATTCTTTTTTAAACCCTTCTTTACTTATTGGTAAATTAAGCAAACGATATGTCAAGTTGTTGAAAACTGCATGTTTGTGTGTTAAAGGGTTAAAACCATCTGCCTTGATATGATTGTCTGTATGGGTATCTTTCCTATATATCCCAAAGCTCAGATTCTCGTGGTTCATAATTTTTATATCTAAAAATGATATGTTGTTATCTATTTCATATATAAACAAAATGTTCCTATCTTGTATATTCAGCAGCTGTAAGGCATCATCAGTCAGATTTTTGTTTACTATAGAAAAAATAATCAACATATCTGTACCAAATCTTAAAAAAGTATGGAAAGGCAGAAGTAATATGCATCTCAAATCTGCTCATGAAAAGGTTTGCCAAAAAAAGGTGATAAAGGGCTACCCATAGTAAGTCCTGTTTGTTGTTTATAAACTTTTCCTCTAAATGTAAAAAGTGTTTGATTTATGCAAATATTTATGAGGTTAATGTATTCCTTTTTATATATCTCATTAATTGCAATCTTATTTGCTATGGCATATTTTTGAACTAAAAATAATGAGATTGTGAAGAAAGTGGATTTATTAAAAGATACTCAGGGACATATAGAACTGGATACTTGGGAAAAAATTTACTTTCATAAATACAGAGATCGATTAATGAACTTTGATATTCCAAATGTAGAAAACACCAATTTTAAATACATAAAAACACTACCCAGGATGGCGCTTCATCTTGACAGAGCTGTTAGATTCTCCAACCAGTTGTACCCTTGGCCGAGGATGAAGATGAAGGTCTTCGAAACCAGTTCCAAATATCACATCATCATTGCTTCACATCAAGTGAAGCAATATGAGTGTTTAGTACGACATATATCATGCGACTTTATTCATATACAGTACACGTTTACAGCTGATGCGCACAATGACTTGTAAAATATTTTCTGTATAATTTGATAATAAGTGGACCATGAGAGTGTTAAATTGGCTCATGAACTAATTAAAAATGTTTTTACATGTCATAATTGTCATTATCTTTCTCAAAGTAGTCCCCATTGGATGCAATGCACCTCTCCCAGGTTTTATGATGATCTGCAAAGATGTGCTGGAGGCTTTTTTTTTGAAAGGTTTTTCAAATTTGCTTCCACAGCCCTCACCAATGTTTCTGATGATGAAACCTGTTTCCCATGAAGGTGTTCTTCAATTTGGGAAAAAGGAAAAAGTCATATAGGGCTCTATAAGAAGGGGAGGGACACTGTAAATTTGGGCAATAACATTTGCAATGTGTAGTCTTGTTTATCATGGTGCAGCATCCAGCTTGATGCACAGAATTGCAGCCTTTAGCATGTGATATGGTCTTGTAGAGTTTTCAAGACATCTCTTTAGTATTGTTGAGTTACAGTTGTATATGCAGGTATAACATGCTAGTAAACCATTTCTTGAATATCAAAATAAGAGATGACCCAGTAGAAGAAACCATTTTTGCTATTTTTGATGATGGAGATGATATAGTTAAGTTTAAACAGAACATGTCTCATGTGAAATTTTCAGTTACCAACATGTGTGTGGCACCCAATGAAAATTTTCAAAATTTATGGATTCTTAATGATATTTATTAAACAATCCTCTCTCACAGTGACAGCAGCAGTGTTGAATGTTTTGTTCCATTAGAGCACAAGCTGTAGCTCAGAATCCATCTTTCTCTGAAAATGAAAGCCTCACATTTGAAAACATTTAAAACTATCTTCAAGCTGTGCTATAGGAAAGAACAATCACCCTTAGGCCTCAGCTGAAGATTTGTTAAGATGTAGGAAAAATTTCAGAGCATCATATTGTTTGTCGCATGTGTCACCATTTTGCTCTAGGCAGAATTAAACATGATTAAATTTGCATACCTTGTACTGACAGAAACCTTAGAGTGAGAAATTGTGCCTGTAAAAAATTTGATCATTCTTTATTGAACACTCTTGTATATGTTTTGTCCTTCTGATCATGTAAATGATACTGTGCATATCCTTAATCCTATGTGGATCGCCATATGGCTGCTCAAAGATACCCAATAAACAGAGATGGGCATTTAAATTGATTGGCTGAAAACATATATGTTCATGTTGTAGAAAAGCATTAATATTTATTTAATATACAATATTAATGACTGAATTACAGAATATTTCATACCTGTATTGGTTCTTTTTAGTAAAATATCCTGATTTACAAAATCTGGAAAACCAAAATGGGTATGTTTTGTATAAATAATTTTCTTTGTTAGACTGAATGATATATTCCTTTTCATTCATACTTTAGTTTTATCAGAATGCTTATTGAAATTAAACTCCACCGCCTTCTATGTGTGTGTTTTGAAAGCCAGAAGCTTATTACATGTGTCTGATCTTAAATGTTCCAGGCATTCATCCCATATACAATCACTTGTGTTTCTGTCATTTCCCTTTCCACAAGGAACAATGTATTTCAAGGGAGGGATTGTTGTTTAAACTTGCTAAATTTATTAGCTCTTCAAACCAAATAAATCATTAGCTGAGAAATGAGGGTCTAGGGTGCCTTGGGATGGAAATAGTCTAAAATTAGGTTAGAAGCAATATATGAAAACCAGCAATACTGCATTTATAGTGTTAAAGGGCCTGACGACACAGACAAAGATATGAAGTTGTCTGGCTACACAATAATGCATCTCTTGGAACCTGTTCTTGATCAGGGTAGAACTCGGTGTTTAGATAATTGGTAAAGTGCTCACCAAGATTATTCATTTCTTTAGGTAACAGAATGAAGAATGCAATTTCAAAGTAAGTTCAATTTGTATTTAGTTGCCAAAGGATGTAAATACACAGGCACTAAAGAGACAGGAAATAGGTGCATCAGCTCCCACTATTGATATGCATTGCACATTGCTTAGCAAGATAGAAAGGTGTTCAAAGCATTATCAAATTGCAGTTCAAAAATTCTGATGCTCAGACTAATGATTGATCATTTTCAAGCTTATATTATATAGGAATATTTTTATAACATTTTGGGCATCACTATATTTTCCAAATATCAATGGCTTGCAATCTAATTGCTGGCTACAATATTCAGATTCAGACTGTATGCTTGGGGGGGTGGAAAATCCAACAAACCTGCCACCTATAGTTTAACAGGAAAAAACGTTCTAAAAGAATTCTGTCATCAGCCAAAAATTTTGCATACATTTCTGAAGTGTATGGTATGCTGAAAAGTGGAATGTGCAAGGAAAGATTTGTGATTTGCAATGATTGTTGTTGATTTGGTTTATTTACGGACGTCCCATTCAATTCAGAGTGTGAAATGGCCAACAAATTTTCTCAGAGGTGTCTTCTTTCAGGCTTGAGGTTCTTTTTCACGCCATAATAATGATTATGCCCTTACCCTTCCATATTTCCAGGTGTGTCGTATATACTACAATTTTAGAGGTATGCTTGAATTGTGTTGTGTAATTTACAAAAATTATTGCATTGGGAAAAGAGCATAATGAAGGGTTTAAAATCATTCGTTTTAATGCACGTACAATATGTCTATATATGCCCATATCATGGAAGAGATTATGATCTACATTACTGAACAACTTCTAACTTAACCCCTAATGATGCTGATAGAAACATACATGTAGTGTAGAAGCAAAATTTATGTAAATCTATTAAATGATTTTATTTTTAATAGTGTTTAACACCCATTTCTACTACTAAGGCACAGCAGGTGGTGGACACTGATGACACATGAGATGAAGTGATATTGGGAAAGGATTTTTTTTAATTTAAGAAGGAAACATTCCAGGCCTATGTTCAGGGTACCTCCCCAGCATTTGCCATTTATGAGGACTGAGAAAAACCTGGAAAAAATCTCATTCATGGAGGAGGGTCCTGACAAAATTCAAATCTCCAACCTCCAGCTCACGAGTTCACACCTTAATAACTAATTTCATTTTATTTTTTATTTGTCAATTATGTAGTTAATACATTTAGCTTTGTCAGTTTGTATTGAAAAATAACTACAAATTTATTACACACGTATCTAACTATAATTTATTTTCCAAGAATTCCTCCACAGTATAAAAATTATTTTTTAGAGATAGAGTTTTAATAGAGTAACAAAATTTTATGTTTGAAGTGCTTTTAAATGAGTTTGGTGTTTTATTGTACAGGATTGCACCTTTATGTGACATATCTGTTGCATTTTGTAAGTCTTGAGACTGTAAGTGTATTAGCACATGATAATCTTCATTATTCTCAAAACGGTGGTTATAATATGGACAAAAAATACAATTTCTAATAAACAGGATGTTAATGAACTGCACCGAAATAACTTCAGAGAGTGAAGGGATGTCACATATAAGCAATTTGAGATAGGCAATGTATGGTTCACAACTAAACATAATGCAGTTTTATAGTATTAAGCATTTTGATATCAGAGCTGATAAGTTAGTGTTAAAGCCAAGCTGGGTGAAAAATTGGCTTAGAATACTTTAATGCTACCTTGCAAGCATAGAAATATCAACTTATCAGTGTTTTCAAGGTTTAGTGCCATAAAACTTCCTGAAATCTTGAACTAATCATTTGACAGTATAACACTGAACCATCTATTAATTGCCTTCTTGTATGATGTAACTATGACTGACTAAATAAATGTAACTGTAGCGTGCATAGAGGAGCTCTTAACTGCTTGTCTCGTATAATGCATAACACATAAAGCTGATGTTTTGCAGGCCATGTGTTCAATTCTTGTCATGCTGTTATTTATTTATTTTTTTAATATATAATGCTGTGAAACACATGCTAAAGAATTGTGAATGAAATTTACTTATTGCTTTTAAGTTTTATTCTCTTTCTCAACAATAAATGTATTATAACCTAAACTTAGGTATTCATTTTTTACACTAAACTCCACTTACTTACATTTATTTAGTGTAAAAAATGAATACCTAAGTTTAGGTTATATTACCACTCCATTGTCAACTGCTTCATAAGTACAATATTTAAATAAATGTATTAGCAACAAATAATGGCTAATAAGCTTACTATTAACATGATGCCTGAAATTTAACTTATGCATACTCAGGACATAATTATATTGGTAAGTACAATAACAACTACAAGGGTTGTAATTATATGAATTGTATGTAATGATTTTAAGTGTATAAATTGAAATATCAACTTAAAATGTAGGCTAAAAGCTGTATTACTGTAATCAGAAAACAAACTAAAAAAATGGCTACCTCTTACTTGAAAGCTAATGTCATAACTATTGCACCAAAGTGATACATTCTGCAACATCTCTTCATTATCATGTGTTGTGCTTTCAAGGGGCATCTTTATCAGCCAGTTGCATACTGGCACTTAGAATTTAAACAGATAGGCGTGTTTTCTATTTAAAATTATCTGTCTAAGACAGATATATGTATAAATATATATATATATATATAATATAAAAGAAAAAGAAAAATAAAGTAACACTATTAACAATGTAACAAATTAACAGTAATATAATAGTAGAAAAGAATAAAACACTAAGAAAAAGTCACACTTGAGATCGCTATATTTTGGACTCGTAGAAAATCACTTGTCTTCTTGCCATAGAAGGACTCCATGAGTCTGAAATATAGCGATCTCAAGTGTGACTTTTTCTTAGTGTTTTATCCTTTTCTACTATTATAATTGCTGTAAATTTATATGGAAAGTAATCTTATATTGTTTAATTCCTTAAAATTTATGCTACCTAAATAAGAATTTAGGTAGCATGGAATGGTAATTGCATTATCCTAATTTTTTCTTTTGCCATTTAAAAATTATAAACTCGCAGCTCCTCAAAAGGATATATTATAGGTATATGCTAGTATAGAATATACATAACTGAAATATATTATTCTCAGAATATCTTTAATACAGCTCCTACTTAATATGTGCATTGCAATGTGTTGATAAATCTGTGTCAATTATAATACCTAAAAATGTTGTGCTATTAAGGTTCTTTATATGTGTATTTTCAATGTCCATGCTGTATGTTTCATTAAGAAGAGTATGTTAATTGAAATTCATGTAGTTGTCTTTTCAATATTTAATATCAACTTATTAGATTTTAACCAGTTATTTAAATTTTGCATTGCATCACTGCAAAGTAACATTACTATGCTTCCTAAATATAAGATTTGTATCATCAGCAAACAGAACCATGTTTGTAGGTGAAGCTAATGCTGGGAGATCATTAATAAAGACTATAAATAAATTGGTCTGATATTGAGCTTTGTGGTACATTGAACTTGGTCAAAATGGGAAGCAGATTGTGTTCCATCTAATTTTACAAATTGGGTTCTAAATTTAAGATATGTAGCAAACCAGTAATTTAAAATACCTGTTATACTATAAACTTGAAGGTTTTTGAACAAGATGTCACGGTCCACCACATTGAAGGCTTTAGTAAGATCTACAAATAGACCTAAAACATTTTCATTATTATCTTGCCTTTTTTGGAAAATCAAATAGCAAGTGTGAAATTATCACTGGCAGTCATGGCCTAAACCATGGGTGTAGCTTTTTCCATGCAAAATATGTCGTGCAACGTATCTATTTCAATGGTTTTCTGATTCTTCGAGCTGTTTTAATTGCAGCATGCACTTTAGATGTTCAGCAGAAGCTGAATGTTTATGCAATGATCAGTTAATATTCAGTATGTCACAAAAGCCATCAGAATTCCAATTTTTTTTTTTTCTCCTGGTAACAGACAAGGTCAACAAAATAGTTTTTGCAAGTAACCATTACTACTTAACCACTCATATTCACTATATCAGGAGCCTTTAAGTCTGTTGTAGCATTTCACACCTTTTCTTTCCACTTTTTGTACTGATACCTTAAGAATTTGCTTAGGTTTCCCCATTAGAAACACATCTGTTATATGGCCGTCAGTCTACTGTGAAAATGGTATTTGTAGTACACCAACACACTATGTCATTAGAATCACTGATAGTAGACTGGCAAACCAAGGTTTGTGGTTACCAGGGCATTTACTAAAGCTGTGAAAGCATCACCAATATTTTAATTTTTAAAACTTTGAGTATTGGTCATAACAGTGAGCAGGAGAAAAAGAAAAAAAAAGAAGAGTTGCTCAACTGTCAAATTGATGCTCATTTTTTGGCACATTTACCTAAAATTACAATATGTTTTGAAGATCTCTGTATAAGAATGCTTTTGCAATGTTCATATAGGCAGGTTTATCAGCTGTTATTTAACATAGAACATTTTCTTAAGTCTGCAAAAAGTTACCTTATTGAGGTATATTTCTTGCTGTATTTCATTATCAGTGCTAATCATCACTATCTTCTTCACTTCACTCTGACTTTCATCAGTGTCAACAATGTCTTCCACATCTTATCATAGAATTTCAGCTAAGTATGAACAAGTCACTTGAATCAAAGACATTTGTGGTCTGAGCAGTGAGAAAAAATATTGTTGCTATTAGTTGAAATTGTTTTGCATTGAGTGAACTGCAAGCAAGCAATTATTACAGTAGTGTGACATTGTTATCCTTAGTTGAAAGCCCAATAAATTATGTAAAAGCAGGATAACTGACCTTTAATTTTTTGATTACGCAAATTTAAGATCTCCAGTTTTCAAAATATAATAAAGGAAAATACCTCATCTTATATTCAGTTAAATACAGTATGTCTTACTTGGTCAAACCATAAAGAGCACTATTTGAAAATTATGCAGCATTGCTGGGTGCAGTGAACAAATACAGGTCTAAAACATGGGCAAACAGAACATGGTTACTAAACCACAACAACTCTCCCATGTATTCGATGTTTCTTATTTAAGTGTTTTTCATCGAGCATAACAGAACTGAGGAATCCCAGACCCCCTATTTTCCTAATTTTGCACCTGCAGACTTCTTTTTGTTTCAGCAGTGTCATGTACCTAGAAATGATGCATACATACAAGAGAGAAAAGAAAGTTTGCCACAGGACCTAGGCTATTCACAAAGCATCACTTTACACAGAACATGATTTTAATTATAAATGCTGCCTGTTCACATGGTGTTTTATGTCTCAGCTACTTAAGTATACTGCAGCTGAAAATACCCATGCTTCAAGTGTGATTCCTAAAAGATATTTATAGTTTTACCTTTTAGAAGATGCTAAAATGTTGACCTTCCTGAGGTAAACTATATCAGGAAAACACTTCTTATTGATATTATTAAGTTTAGCTAATGTAATGTTTTTGATTTCATTGCTAATATTTTCCTTTGCATTCTGAAACCTCCAGATATGATAATTTTGGGGGTGATTTAATTGTGAATGTTCAAGATTTACACCAATTTAAACTATTTTTTTTTCTGTTAAAACTGTATATATTTGCTGGCATTTTTTGTTTTACACTAAATCAATAAATTCACAAATTTGAATTGCAGCTCTGAAAGAAATTCAGAATAAATACTGCCTATATACAATAAGCTGGTGCATATTTAAAATAATGTTTACCCACTTTTTATAGGTATACATTAGTGGACAGACTAATCTATTTTCTCAAATGAATGCGTACTGTTGTAAGATCAGCATGGAAAAGGTTAAGAAAGCAACAACAACAAGAAACAAAAGGTAGTGATAAAATGTCCTTCAATAATAAAAACAATGCATCGGAGTACGGAATGATTAACCATGGAGTGCCTGAAGGATCTGTTCTGGGTCCTCTTCTTTTTCTAATGTATATAAATGACCTCTCCTTCTTTATCTAAGATGTAGGAAATGCTATTCTATTTGCAGATGACACAAGCATATTGATAAATGGAAAGAGCCTTAATGATTGTGCCATTAAATTAAATTTGGTTCTCAGTTCATTGTGTGTATGGTTCAAAGCAAACAAATTGTCTCTAAATCTAGATAAAACAAATGTTATGAAATTCATTACTCACAGATCTCCAGATCCACAATTACAGATAGGATATTATAACAGTGTACTTTCACAAACCAAATATATTAAATTCCTTGGTTTAATGATTGATAACCATCTGAATTGGAAAGATCCCATTGATCTTATTACACCTAAACTAAGCAGTGCATGCTATGCAATACGTGCGTGCATTAGTAATGTTGGAGTCAATTAAGACTTTAAAACTAGTTTATTATGCTTATTTCAACTCAATAATGAAGTACAGTCTAATATTTTGGGGAAATTCAGTTAAAAGTGAACGTGTCTTGCTGTTACAGAAAAAAGTCATACGAATAATTGCTGGTACACACAGTAGACATTCATGCAGAAACCTCTTTAGGAAATTTGAAATTTTAACTCTTCCTTGCGAATATATTTTATCCCTCATGAACTTTTACATAAGTAATAAACAAAAATTTGTTCAAAATCAAAATATACATGACAAAAATACTAGACAAAAAGCAAATCTATATCACCCAATTTCAGCACTTTCATGCCATCAAAAAGGCATTTAATGCATTTTAGTATACAATGCTTCTTCCCTCTAGCCTAAAAGCCTTAATAAACAATGACAATTCCTTTAAATCTGCTCTTAGAAAATACCTATGTAAAAAGGCCTATTATTCTGTAAAGGAATATATGAGTGAAAATAGTATACTGCAACATATCAATGTATATGTAAATATGTATTAATAAAAGTTGTATGATTGATTTGTCTGTTTTTGGTGTTGGTTGAGTTGTTCTAAGTGTTCTTTTTATTTTTATTGTAATTATTTATGTAGATGTAAACAAATTTTTGTAAATACAGATTGAAAACTACTGTGGTATTTGTATATGACAAGTTCAATGTTCGTAGGTCTCTATGGCTGCTTCACAAACTCACTGAATGCTCCGAGAACTAAACTAAACATTCTGGGCACAATAAAGTGAAAAAATTTGACTTTTAGTACTGTTGGTACTTACTAGTTTAGATATGAAACATTAGTGAGTAGATTAAGTTCATCCTAAGTTGATATCCTAAGCAGAGAATTGCAAATGCTCTCCAAAAATTAAAAATAGAATGCAGCTTGAACTTGCCTTGTTTTGCATGTTTTTGTCTCACAGTCACTGAAAACTCGGGATACCAAAGGGCTAGAGTGCACCACTAAATAATGAGTACACACAAATGTGAGGAACTTTAGTGCAATGCTCTGTCAAAGCTGAAAAAAAAGGTTCATAATTGAGAAACTTAGTTTAGTTGTTTTCTGAGCACTTGGTAAGTTTGTGCAACAGTCATTAAGACTTGTGAACACAGAATTTGTATAAAAAAGGCTTCATGTGTTAATGTCAACATTGTACTATGATAATGGCAATTATTTTTTAAACAATTCTTAGTCTGAGAGAAAAAATTAAACACAGGTTTAGGATGTCAATAACTGTTTAATAGTCAGGGAGAGTAGCATTCAACATGGGCGTCACATGTCAATTTGAGAGTTTATATGAATAAGCCTGAGATAAGTGTTCTGTTTTTGCCCAGGACTTTATGGTCACCCCATTCAAGTGTAATAGGTACTCAAACATTGACTGACATTTTGCCTATTAATTCAAATAAAAACGGAAATAACTACACTCCTGGTAAATTGTCTTAGGCATATATATTTGATTATGAAAGAAGGCAACTCTTTCAGGGAAGGGGCTCACTTTGTAGTTACAATACACATCTATATTTCTAGCACCGATTATAGCGCCACATTAGCTAATAAAGACCAAAACATATGCCGCATTTCACCTGCGCCTTTCAATGTTACTTTTGTTTAGAGGATTCAAAACGCATTAAACTTTGCTTGCACACATAACCAATTTCGGCATTAATATGAGCTAAGCCTGCCAATATTCCAGATTTATTTTCCCTATGCGCTTGCTTTAATATGAAGTATAAATTTTGTCTTGAAAAATTATCTGCCGAACGTTGTTTGTGCATGAATTTACACAGAAATGCTGAGAGAGACAGAATATTTGGAATATTGGGTTATTTCGAATTATTACTTTCATGTTAGTAAGCCTGCGACACTCGAGCGGACGCCATGATGAAATCAAACATGAACGCCTCGAGTAGAAGTGTTATGGGTGGATTAAGTTTTGAAGCAGACTCTTTGGCAGAATTCAGTGAATTTGACTCAACATCAGTGGTTTTGGAATACCAGGCTGAAAGGTAAATAAATTTCCTGTTTATCTATACACTGCATGAGGGATGGTGTAGCTCGGAAGGTAAAATATGTGCTAAATATAGCCTCACTGGACGTGAAACATCTACTGTTTACAAAGTAGAAGCACCCTTCAGACGATGCGTACGCATACGGTATTTAAAACTGCTGTAATTGGGTCAAAACACACATGATACGCAACGAGTTTAGAGGTCTTCTGTGGTCTGCTGCAGTGTGTTGGCTGCAGTAGATGCTTTATTTTGAACGAGGATGTCGACTGGATTTGAGCATAAGACATAACGGCGTGTGTGATTTGAAAAAGTTAAACAGTTCTGTTCCTTTTTGCATGACGTGTTTGAGGTTATCTTTGTTGATCTTATGCATGGTTAAATAAATAAGATAAAAGTAAACGCCCACTTATGAACTTATGAGCAAGTTTTAGTGACACCCTCAGTGGTTTCGTGTTTAGTAATCGGACCTTTCGGTTTTTTTCTGTTGCTTGGCAGTTTTAAGACTAAAAGAATGGAAAGGTAGGTACTTCATTTAATGAACTGCATTACAGCTAGTAGTGTTTAACAAAAAAATTAACATATATTCTCTTTCGTGAACAAGAGTTTTCTTCAGCATATGCATGTGTTTGTTTCGCCTATCTAAGAATCAGCAAATAACAATGGGGTGAAGCTACTTTTTATTTATTATGGAGGATTATTAAATATTAACTATTTAATTTTAATATACTGTCATTAAACAATTCTTGCAGTAACGGTTATCACTATTATAGATTTTGATTCAGGACTTCATTTAATGCATTTATGTACGGTACACTAAAATCAAATAATTATTCACATTTTGCTACAGAGATTAAATATTTGTCACCATAATCATACAGAATAGAGTTTTTAAATTTTGTTGTAAAACACATACAGTGAAACAGAACGTGACTTTCTGCAGAGAATATTTTTACTATTCTTCCAAAATTTTGTATATTCCTTACAAATACTTCAAATATACAATGGAAGAAAGAAAATGAAATAATGACTTTGGAGTTAATGCATTAATCATCATTTAAATTATTATAGGTAATTACATGTTCATAATGAGAAAATGTTTTGGAGAAACTTCACCAAAATATAGTGACCATTAGAAACTCAAAACTAAATGTACATAGGGTTAGTAAACAAGCAATTTCCGACTTGTTAAATTTGACTTTGCAATATTCAGTTAATGACTAGTTCATTTTATAAACTGACAGCAGTGCAATGTAACCTCACTTTGTTTGTTTACATCATAAATATAAGCAATACAGCACTCAGCAGTAGTAGATTTTTTATTTGCCCGCAGTTTTTATAAGAATTTCTATTTTTTATATCAGATAATCCACACTTTGGAATTTTTGCCTTGTTTGATAGTTATCTGAATATTATTCATTTTCAGCATCAAAAACCTGTTGTTGATGCATCCATTAATTATACTTTGAAAAATTATAAGTATGTTGTTTGTTTTCTTCTTTTTAACCAATTGGTGGTAATAAGTAGAGTTGTGTCTCTTGTTTCCTTTTAATTTAATATTGTTTATAATTAAAATTTGGAATTTCATGTTATTCTGGTTTAATTTATTTTAGAGCATAATTTTTATGAATTATTTATTTTCAGATCATAGTCTTTCTTTTTTTCATAATCAAAGTATCTTTTTCATGTTGAAAAAAAAATACAGAAAACACTAAAAGCAATTAAAAACAAATATTACATTGCCCATTTTGCATTTTGGTTAAGAAGTTTTTTACTAATTTCTTCAATTTTAGCTTGTAAGTAAAGAACTGTGGTCTTAGGGAAAAATTAATTTTAAACGGGAAGTGGCAACTTCAGAAACATTTTGCAACTCATAATTAAGAACACAGTTACAAGAACCTGGTTGCTTCAAGTTTGTTGTACATACTTAGACCTACCAAGCATTGCTTAAGTTCTGTCAAATGTCATGTAATAGGTCATGCAAAGGATTTATGAAAATTGTGGCTGTCAGATCTCTCATACATGTCCGTTGACCTTAGATGCAAATAGCTATTTTTAGTGACTTTTATGCATTAAGCCGTATGGAAGTTATGTAATTCACTCTGCTCTTAAGTCATTTCACTACAGAATAATTAATATTGGAAGAAACATGAATGGAAACCAGTAAAGCCAACAAATATGCATTATAATTTCCATAAATCTGAATAAAATTTTCCAGTTTTTCTTCACAGAATAGTTTTGAAGTCCCAGATTATTTGCAGAAAGTGAACATTTGCATAAAAATGTAAATTTCATAATTCAATAATTTTAGAATATATTACTGTGTGATTGGAGCATTAGAAATTAAATTATACTGTCTTATAATAACATAAATTATTTCAAATTCTCACAAAATTCTTTTTTACCAATTTTTAAAATCTCTTTACAAAAATTCCCAGAAGATTGCAATACTAAGGAGCACCTACTCCAAAACTTACTAGTCACCATACAAAGTGTTGATTTCAGCAATAAAACCAAATACCTAGTAAACAGTTGAAGAAACATTTTGGATTACTTTATCAAAAAGACATTCATAGACATTTAACCACATATGCTCTACTTCAGTTTTATAGCATTTGCAGTCAGGAATATTTTAGTTTAACTTACAATGGTATTGGCATTTATCATGAGTTTTACAGTCTTTTTAACAGTTTCATACAACGAAAGAAATTATTGCATGTATCCTACTGAATAAGGATACAAGATGGTAATAGGCAATGGCCTGGGAGTGTGAACTGTGATAAAAAAGTTCAAATGTGTACCAAGTTCCTAGTGTTAATGGGTATTCTCTTAGCTTGCCAGTTTTAAAAGAAAGAAAAAGAATGTATTCACAAGGTGACATCTAAAATTGGCCTATGAAATAAATAATGTAATGTTAAATATTATAATGACACCCAAGAGCAAGCAAAATGTGGATTTCTGGACATTCTAAACCATGTTGGTTGTTTCTTGTAAAATAAAATAGGAACAGATATAAAAAAAAGATTAAAGAAAAATAAAGGAGCAGGCAGGATATTGTAAAAATGTTTTCTAAAGACTAAAAGTAAAAAAATATTTACACTAATTAACATGTTCATCAATCTGCCATTCTTACTCCCTATTTTTCATTGTTGGATGTCTTATAAAAATTCAAAGAATAATGAATCAGATGTTAGTTTTCTCCCTTTCTTGCTTACCAAGAACCAGTTCAATTGGTGCATGATTACTTGAGAACTTGCAATTTTTAATAATTTTTATTTTCAAAAGTTATGATTTTTCAGGAAAACAAAAGATGACTCCAGCCCATGTAAATTAAAGCATTTAATTTTAAAATTCTGTTTCTTCATGTTATAATAATCAAACTTTTTTTTTTCTATTTTTTTCTCATTCTCTTTATTTGACAACAACGTGAACTATTGATTGTGAATCAAGATGGAGATTTCAAAGAACTGGCAGTTTTTGGAAGGCAGTGTTTTCAAGTCCTCCATTTTTGACTACTTGATCTTCAAAGGTTTATTATAAAAAGGGACAAATAATACTTCTTTAAATTTAATAACTTTTTACGGGTATTCACTGATCTCACTGGCCTTAAATAAGTGTCTCTTATTCCTGCATGTTGAGATTCTCTTTCATTCCTGTACATTCTCTGTTGCTTTAGCAGGAGTTGACATGTAGATGATGGAGCAAAAAATGGGCCCCAATGTTTCTCTAATGTTGCGAAAATCAAATGTGCGAGTGTAGGTCCATCGGCCTCGCCGATAAGCATTATCATCTTCACAAAAACCTATCTGGTGTCATACCTTATCTGTTAAGTAAATAATTGCAGCTGTAACTTCCACTCCTCTGTGTTCAGTTGTTCAGATATAGTTGTATAAAGAAGACCATGTGAGGAAGATTGTGACATGTTCAAAATGGAGTATCGAATTGTTATTAAGTTCTTCACAAAAGAAGAACTTACTCCAAATGAAATTAAACAGCAATTGGACGTTGTATATAGGGAAGCATCCCCCTCATATTCTACCGTAAAAGAATGGACCAAACGTTTTCGAATGGGTCGAGAGAGCATTGAAGACGAAGAGCGTGCAGGTCGGCCCTAGGAGGTGCTCATTCCTGAAAACATTGTTCTTGTGGAAGGAGAAATTATGGAAGACCGACGGCTCAAAGTTACAGAAATAGCAGTAAGGTTGGGCCTTTCTAAAATAACAGTCCTTCGAATTATTCTTGAACATTTAAACATGAATAAGGTTAGCGCAAGATGGGTGCCTAGATTTCTTTCCTCAATCCAAAAGCAGCAACGCGTCATCTGTTGTCAGGCATTTTTGGAGTTATGCCGTGGTAACGAGAGAGAAGTTCTGCAAACCGTTGTTACAGGAGATGAAACAATGGTGCTCTACTATGATCCCTTGTTCAAAAGAGAATCAATGGACTGGCGTAAACTTGGCGAAGCACCGGCTCTAAAGGCCAAGGTAACTCAAGTCAACCAAGAAGATCATGGCCACGATCTTTTGGGACTGTGAAGGAATACTCTTCATTGACTTCAAGAAGAGGAACGCCACAGTAAAGGGGGAGTACTATGCTGGCTTACTGCACAGACTACGTGCTTCCGTCAAAGAGAAAAGGCGAGTAAATCTGAGTGGTGGTGTGAACCTTCTTCACGACAACCCACCTGTGCACACAGCTCTTGTTACAAAGGAAGTTGTGAAGAAATGTAGCCTCAAGGAGAGCGACCATCCACCCCACAGCCCAGATCTAGCTCCCAGTGACTATTTCCTCTTCTCAAAACTCAAGAAGGACTTTCGAGGAAGAAAATTTAAGTGTGACGAAGTGATGGATGCTGTTTATGCCCATTTTGCAGATAAGACTTCTGACTATTTGGAGGGGGGGTTGAATGTTAATTCCAATATGTGAGAAGTGTATTGCAATAAAGGGTAACTATATTGAAAAGTAAAATATAGTTTTTGTCTATATCATACCTAGAAAACGGTTAGGCTTATGGGCCTACCCTTGTATATACAATATAAAGCACCTAAGTAATTCAGTGATCACAAAAACAATCCATATAAGCTGACAAGGATATTTTTACTGACAGCTGTTGCCCCATATATGGACCGTACATACATTTTTCAAACAGTAGCAAAAGTGCGCTTGCACATGTTAATTGTTCTCAACTCATTTTCGTTAAAAATACAAGGGTTGTTTTTATAATAATATCTTTAATTACTGTGCATAGCTCTGCTATTTGTTTTAATATTTGAAATTTCTTCTTTTCCCCCAATAAAATGTATATAATATGCATATTTAGTAGGCATAATTTTGGCCACAATGACAAAATATTGCAGCTTGATACAAAGCGACCCAATTAACTATGACCAACTTGAACTGCAGCGTTCGTAGAGGGGCACTAACAATAATACAACAATTTTCTTAACTATTTTAAAAAGTTAGTATCCAACCTTTATGAATGGTGGTGGTGAAAAACTGTGCCACGCTATTCTGTTGTCCATACAGTTTTGAACCTCTTTAAAAAAAACTGTCCACTAGTCGCTCTAGTTCACGTTGAGCAAGATGGCTATTTCCTGGTGAATATATATTTTAACCCTTCCAATATATGTGGGTTCGTTTTGTATAAGTATTTAACTTACTACGCCAGAGATGAAAATCGCAAGGGAATAAATAAGGGGACCGAAGCGGTCACAAATCCTTACTAATAACACTGCTATTCTGAAACACACTATCAATGTCTTTCAGGGAAGAAAATATTCGCTTTATGCGCTGTGACAGAGTCTTGTTGATAACAGGTGAAATTGAACTCTAGTCGGTGAAGTTATTTATATGATTATGACTTTATCATCTTAGTAGCTCTTTGAATAAAATGATAAACATGACTGTTTGTTGCGAAAGATTATGTCGGAGTGGTTATTATTAAGAATAAATTATTTAAGTGAATTATAATTTGTAGGTCATGTTTCCTCATTGAGAACCCTATGTTATATGTTAAGTTTTCTTAGACAACAGTACACATGGTCTGAAATGTATTATAAAGATTGTTTGTTGTACCGCATGAAGCCTTTACCCCCGGGAGTCTTTCTTCAAATCGTTTTTGAACATGAGGAACCGACTCAGTTAACACATATGAATCATGAATAAACACAAACTTAGAAAGCATGTACTAAGTCGTAATTCATTTTGTGATTAAGTACAGGACAAAATACATGAATAACTGAAGTGAACTCAACCATAGTCAGATCCACTGAGAGCCAGAAGCTAGTGTTGCCTTGTATTAGTCAACGGCAGGAAACAAGTATGCACATGCTCAGTGGAAAATTACCGCAAGTTGGTTCATAGTTGAATGGATCATTTCGTATATATACTAGATGCACGCCATGAAATAATGATCTGTTTCACAGTGTATTGCAATTTTTTTAATGGTGTTTAACGCCCGTTTTTACCACTGAGGCGAGGGACACTGATGATACGTGAGATGAAATCATATATTGAGAAAGACATTTAAGGAAGTAAACGTACCAGGCGTAAGTTTAGGGTACCTCACCGGCATTTGCCATATATGAGGACTGGGGAAAACCTGGAAAAAACCTTAGGGAGGACGGTCCTGGCGGGATTCGAAACCCAGACATCCCGCTCCGAGTCCGCGCCTTAACGACCTCAGCCACCCGTGTCCGTATATTGCATTAAAAAGAAGTATGTGCTTGTTCTATGTGTTCTCCGATTTTTGCCGCATCATTAACATTCGGTAACATAACAGCATGAAAGTTTGAATTTGCAGAACTAATATGGATGAGATCTTTTTGGGAGCGTCAGTTAGAAATTTATTGCAGCTCTTGCCTTTTCGCGAATAGCTTTTCACTTTTGCAATAATATTTCAAAACACCAAACTAATTGGCTCGATTCCAATACAACGACGGTGTGTGGAATATTATTTGCAGCGTTTTGTTTGATTAGTCGTGGCCAGAGATATTTCATTCATTTTTGCGCTTTTTTAATTGGCGCTCGCAGTATTTCTTGTTTGTTGTTAACGTTGCCAAATATCTTTCCCACTGCTATCACTGGGCTATCAACTAGCTACGGGATTAATGAAGATTAGTAAAACGTTTATTGCATTTTGAATTTCATTTATGCTAACTGGGTACTCGGTTTCCTATTGGAATACGTGGCTCCCGCGGAATAGCTGAATGTCAGAAAAGCGTATTCGTTGATTAGCTCTGTACTTATAAGGAAAACAATAGGATTTGAAGGGACAAAATTGTATCAAAATTTAGTTATAGGTTATGTACTTATCTCTGAAGCTATTTGTGATATTCGTTTTTCTATAAAACACTAGAGGGCTCCGTTTACTCTTTTCTTGTCTTGTCCTACTTTTGTAAAGTTTGTGCAGGTTTGTATCGAAGTGATGCAAATATTCAGACTGACCAACTGTGGCCTTTTAGAGAAAAACGAAGGTACGCAATATTAGTTTTACATTATAATGAACATTAACTTTTATTAGTAGAATTATTCGAAGCAATGTCCATTTGCAGTATGGAGACTTAAACGCAGCCCTCAGCGCGGGAACTGTCTGTTGTTTAACAGTAGACTGGCGTGATCTTCACCCAGCGCTCGCTGCGGTGGCCCAGGTCTTCAAAATGTATCTTTACGGCAGCGGTTCCGACTCTTAAACCCCTTACATAAAGATCTGAACTGCGCGAACCTTTTATTAATATACAGCATGTTTATCAACCTAAATTAGCTGTAGTTACGGTAATTAGACCTGCCTTAGGATTTCCCTCCAGAAATGGCGCAAAAAAAAAAAAAAAAACAAAAAAAAAAACAAAACAAAAACAAAACAAAAAAAAACTTAAAACATTAAAACTACACAAGCTCAAATAATTATTATTTTTTCTTTTAAAACATTAAACTCTAAATTAAATATGTAACTTAATAACGCAATAGCATATTTCCATTTTTAAACAAAACGACGCATCCTTCTCTGATTTCAAATGAAAAGGTGATTAAATAGCATGTTTTGGATAGCATAGAGTTTTGAAGACGGAAACCACAGCAGTGAAAATTATCTAAGACTTTATTTAACTTGCAGGTCCGTAATCAAAATGTTCTCCTTATAACAGTAGAGAAACTATTCCGTCACTGAACGTTTATTTCTTAATACTAAAAAAAATAAGATATGCTAGGAGGGTGACAGCTTTTGTTTCCACTGTAGTCAAAAATCCATAATCTAAACTTGAAAAACATGTTTTATCGTCAAAATGGATTCCGTAATCAAAAACCGTGCTTCTGTTATCGCTCAATGCTGCAGTATGGATAGTACATGGCTCCCATGCATGTTTCCAATTTTCAAGAGAGTAATTGAAGTGCACTTGACATCTCGCCCATGGAATGTTCTTTTGAAGGCTGCTGAAGTTTCGTTTGTCTTTTGTTTCTGTTGCGACCCGACATTCTGTTTTAATCACTTTGTAGAAGACCCTCTTAGGTTGGCCAAACGTCTTTTCCTATAACTGGTACCTTAACATAACAACAACAACAATAATAATAATAATAATAATAATAATAATAATAATAATTTCTTCAAAATTTAGGACGAATTTCATCCATCTCTCTGCCAGCATTTAAACTTGTTGGCAATACCAATTGTTGAATTAAGAACCAAAAGCTCTGAGTATATACAGAGGGTGCCAAAAATGTATACACACTTTAAGCAAAGGAAAAAAACTGTGTTAACATAACAAAACTGAATTCACACAAATAGAAAATGATGAGTACTAATCATCTTAGACTTTTACAGTAATTTGAATATACAGTATACTCAAAATACCCACCATCCGCGTCGATACAATTCTGAGTACGTTGAACTAAGTTTGTGAAAGTGTCCTCGGCGATTGCAACACATGCCGTTTCAATTTCTTCCCGAAGTGCTGCAAGTGCAGCTGGTTTTCTACGGTATACAACATCCTTATGTGTTCCCCATAGGTAGAAGCCCAACGGAGTTAGATCCGGAAAACGCGGTGAAAACTCAATCGGACCTCTTCGTCCTATCCAATGCCTTGAACGCGGGGCTTGTTGCTGTGCGAGGTCTCCCAGATCTGCCCTTGTGAATATCTCATACGGTACCATTAGTCTCCAATTTGTCTCGAATGCGTGCAATTGTTACTCACGTTGGCGGTTCTGTTCTGTACACGTCTGCATTGCCTTTGAACTTCAAAAACATTCTCGGTTTTCCAATGCCACTTCGAAATTGCTTTCCGCTGTTCAAACAATAATCATGACTCCATTTTGTTGTAGCAACGCTAGCATAACGTAATGTGAGTCACATCTGTTCACAGAACATCATACTACACATTACTGTTGTTTTTCGGTAAACTTTGAAACATATTAAATGGACATTTACTGTGAAAGTGTGTATACATTTTTTTAGGCATCCTCGGTATTGTTGACATCTTCAAGATTAAACTATGGGCAGAAGGCGCAACATATGGTTTTTGAGGTAGCAATTCTATTCCTTCTAATTCTTAGATTTTTTGTTGGGTCGATCTTGAGCGATTTGCGGTATAGCGTGCTTTCTGTTTTTTAACGCAGGTTAGCGTAATCTTAAAACTCAAGTTGCTCAGAGCACAACCCAACTTCAACTATACGACCATTTGGGACCGCTCAAAATGGACAACACCTTCGAAACTCCACCAAATGCAAAGCATCACATTTTGTCCAAAAGACTTTGACGAAGTATTAATTGAGGTTTTTTTCCCACGTGATACCTATTGCTTTCTCTTCTCTGAATTACGAAACAAGAATAAGTTTTTCAGCACATGTCACATTGCGATTTCCAGAATTGGACGTCAGGGGGGTTTTTAAGAAGTTGTTCACAAATGTCAACTCATCATTGGGCCTGAGCTTCGGTATTTCATATGAATCTACTTTGCGACTTTCATACATTATGTCGAGTTGGTACAGGTGCGTGGCTGATGTGATTTTGGAGAACATTAAACCTTCCTGACCATTCACGGATACTGGCAGGTGGCTCTTCTTCAGACGCAGTGCGCTTTTTTATTATTAATTTTTAAATAGTGTTTAACGCCCGTTTTTATTGCTGAGGCATCACACGCGGTGGACACGTGAGGCGAAATGATAAATTGGGAAAGTATGCACAATGGGCTGAACTGCATTTCTACGACTGAAGGTCGTTCAGAGCGCGACTTATTTCTATTGTTGAATCACTTGAACCAGTTCAATGCTGTTCTCATACTGACATTGTTCGGTAGCTGACATAATATTAAACACGGGCGGCTCCTTTAGGAGACTTATTTGCATTACCTCCAAACATCAACAATTTCAAAGATTAATTTCTTATTAACTATTGCTTGATGCGTTTTATACTATAAAACAAAAAACGTCTCAAAGCTGGTGTAGTATGTTGACCAAGTGAGATGAAAGAAAGCAGTAGGCGGAGCCTATTTCCTATAAGCTCCATTGTGTTCGTGCAGTACCTTAAACATCACCAGATGCCTTCACAGGAAAATTTGCCTCGAGTTTTATAGTAATTGTTGTTGCGTTACACAGTTAAATAAAATATTTTTAAAAACTCGTACATAGTTATAGTGAAACAGTATATTATTAGCAACACAGTCATATTAAACATGGGGGGGGGGGGGGGGAGACTTGCAGGTATTTCAGTATCAGTGCTATAAACATAAGTAACAATGCTCTCATGCAGACACTCTCCAGCAGCGACAATCACTTGTTTTCTTAGTAGTAAGTTGTTGTTAAATGGCAGCCTGGTGAAGTGAAAACGGACTTAACATTCTAAACCTTTTTCGTTGCGATCATTGGAAGGACAATTTAAATCTGAGTAAGTCAACTTTAATTGTTAATTTGTGATTTTATAAGATAGGAAGTATCAATGCCTTCTGTAGAGACAAATTTCATCCGAGAGACTCTAGGCATTGAGCAAGCGTCATTTGTACGTTTGTTGCATGAAAATCATAAGACTAGAGTATTAACTTTTCTCTCTGTTGAGTTCAGCCACCCACGTATGAGTGTTAATTCTAGTTTTTAAGATTCTAGAAACATGCTCCTTATATTTAGCAATTTTATAGTTGTGCATCCTGCCTTTATACTATCGCAAGACGTCGTTAACTCTAAACCTTTCCAACCCCCCCCCCACCCCCCCCCCCCCAAAAAAAAGGGAACTGCTATTTTGCCGTCGCACATTCTTTGATACATTTTAAGAATATGTGTATATATTGCAAATAATATTTTTAAACTCGTATTCAACCATCCCTTAAAATAATACCTTCAGGAAATATAAACAAATAGCCCGTTACCTAGTAACGTACGGTAAATCAGAGGTCCTATATTTCCAATGCTAAATTACTCGTTTTTAATCACCTTTTCTGAGAAAGCATCACGATATCTCAGTCAAACATTTAGTGCTTATTTTTCAATATATTAAAAGTCTAAGCTCTAATTTAGAGAATGTAGTTTATAAAAATAATAAGTTATTTTTTGTGTCAGACTCCTATTTTTTGTAAAAATAAAATTATATTAATATTCGTGTAAAATTTCTTATGCAAATGACCCGAAACTAGAGCTCAGCAAAGAATGTAATAGGTAAATCAGCTGAAAAATTTCATGCTTCTATTTTCATTAATTTATAAGAAAAAAGTGTTGTAATTTTTTCACTTGACTAAAATAGCAGTAAAGTTAATACAACTAATTTTCAATTTACATACTAATTCATAGCTCACACAAAGTAATATTACCACCAGGAGACCGCCACGGGTGGCAGAGGTCCTTAAGGCCCAGACTCGTGAGCGGGAGGTCTGAGGTTCGAATCCCACAAGGACCGTCCTCCCTGATTGACGTTTTTTCTTTCTTTCTTTCTTTTTTTCCAGGTTTTCTCATCATAAATAGCAAATGCCGGGGAGGTACCCTAAACTTAGGCCTGGAACGTTTCCTTCCTTAAAAAATACTCATTTCATCTCATGTATCTTCAGTGTCCATTGCCTGTGGTGCCTCTGTAGCAAAAACGGGCGTTAAACACTATTCAAACCACCAGGAGATAGTTTCACAACACTGCAATTAAAATGTTCAAGTTAATCGCTTTGTTAACATTTCCTTCCCCCCTCTCTTCAATATCTTCCATATAATTACCAGAATTGTTCCTTGGAAGCACTAGGGCATTTGGTTTTTCATTTACTGAAATATTCTCTTCAGAATAGGTATTTTATTTTCATGTATCACTGTTCCTATGCTTTACTGGATAGGTTTTGCAATATCTATTTTCTTTGTTCAAAGACGAGTGCGAAACTAAATGCACCCAGTTTTATCCGCTGCATTAAGAAGTAGGTCAGTAGCACAGACAGCTCTGAGGTGTGGTTAGATACATAAACATAATAATAAGTAGTAGCTGCGCCAGCGAGCGTGAGTGCACCGAAACTGGTTTTGTTTTTTATGCTGGATAGACATGCTGTTGTTTTGTTTCTTTCTTTTTTATTTCCATGCCAACAACTGAATCACTCCTACTCATGCAAATTCTCCTTTCTGCTTACGGTTCTGTAATATTTATGTCTTCTGTTCGAAAGGCAAATTTCTGACATTTTTCGTGCACGTGTTTGTATACATCGTGCTTAAAAAAGTGACTTTAGCGTAGTTAAATCAGTCCTCTGAGACAAATATTGTCTAGCATCGATCCCAGACCCGCTTAGAAATAATATTTATATATATTCACCAAAAGAGTCATAGGGGTCATAGACATATGGTCTGCATATGTTGTTACAAGTATAAGAAAGAAGGCAAACAAAATGCCATAGAAAGGGAAGATTTCCCTGTAAAGGCATGCAGTGTAACCTTTAGAATAAGAGGGTCTCTACTTCAGGTCAACTAGAGCTTGGAAACAACCGGATATTGAACAAAACGCGATCTCAGTAATTTGGAAAGGACAAGTAATTCTTTTAACAGTGTAGGGGAAACTCATGCAATAAATATCCAAATGGAATCATAAAACTTCTGTTACAACTCTCTTTTAATAATGATATTATTTATGTCTAGAATCTAAGACTTAAAATTTTGCTGTGACTGGACCCGAATAAAATCTTAGAAGATAGCCTATGAGAGTTAAACAATAAAAAATTAGTATCAAAAGACCACCAATAGGAAGATAGTGTAGGAGGAACAAAATCACGTGACATTTGGAAAGTCATGCAGAATATATTTATAGCACCTAGACCGACGGATAATAAAAGCAATTGTAATGGACTTATTACTTGTTTGTCATTCGTTTGTCATTTGGTGCTGAAGTGAAAGGGAGAAGTATTAGAAAAAAGCAAACATGTTAATAAATTGTGAAAACTGGAACAGCGAGTGTTGTATTTTTGTTTGTTTATCATCTCTTTTCCCTGTGATAGTGCATCACAAAACGTTCAGCTAAGAAATTGAGCTTGTAGCCGAGGAAGAAACATTACTATATTGCGATACTGAATGGAGGTGCGACCAATCATCTCTGAGATAACAGTCTATTTATAAAATTCGATCACCTTCTTGTGCATAACGAATCCAAACCTAATCGCGACCTAAAAATACTGCCGCACTTCTAAACATAAAAACGCATTTTTCTAATTAGGCGGTTTTTAAACTTAACAGTGGGTTAAATTTGCAATTATAGTACAACTTTTTCCTCTATCAATGTACTTACCTCCCATGGAACTTAGAACCTGCTTATTGGTGAAAAAGTCGGTCCTAGAGGTAACCATATTTGCCTGGTAGACACAAGGTCGTGGGTTCAATCCCTGCCAGGATTAATGGATTTTCTCGGTCGTAAAAAGCCTAAGTATGGCTTCTATCGGAAGGGAAGTGGGTCCCATGTTGTAGATGTATGGCACGTAAAAGAACCTCGAGACTGAAAGAAGGGACCTTTGAGCAAAAATTATATTCCGTTTCATTCCCTGAATTGATTCGGAGGCTGATGATCTGAGCGTTAAGGAGATCCGTACATAAATCAAATTAATAAGCGAAATAGATCCACATTTCTCACAATTAACCACTCCAACTTTCTAAAAACACATTCCTTGAAATTCTCCATTCATTTTGGCACTGTTCAGAGCTATTTTTCCCTAACTGCACATGTTTTGTTTTTCAAAAAAACTCCTTTCGCCAATTCTCTTCTACCCAAACTACGGGGGCTGTTCAATAAAGAACGATCATCCTATTTTTTTTTAAACCAAACTTTAACTTTAAAATGTTACATATGTGAGAGGTGTGCAATTATCGCCTACAGCAAAATGGAGCTGACAAGCGATGAACAATATACTGTTCTAAAATTCTACTTTCCTTTCAACAGATCTTCAGCTGAGACCTTTGTAATGTTACAGGAGGCCTATGGAGGGTTTGTGCTTCCACAGCTCGAAGATGGTTTGAAATGTTAAAATCAATTCAAAGGAAAGCGTACCGGACTTTCCAGTTAGTGCTCAAACGGAAGCAAAACATTAAAATCATTGCTGGAATCGTGAGAGAGGATCATCGAACAAAAATTCTGGATAACCTCCACACGTTGGTAACAAAAATAGCAAATGAGACGAACCAGAGGGCAGTCGCGTGCCGGTTTGCACGTAGTTCATAAAAGCACAAGAAGATGCGGAATTTCTTTCAAAAGTAATTTACTGCTGATGAAACTTGGTTACATCGTTTCGATCCTGAGACCAAACAGCAAAGCTCTGCGTGGAAATATCCGTCATCACCAACAGGAGAGCAGAAGAAGAGGGAAAGAAAAATAAATAAATAAACGGAAAGTGTTTGCTTCTGCTTGGAAAGTTGCTCTCATCTCATTTTTCGCTATTAAAGGAATGTCCTGAAGACTTATCACATGCAAAAGACCACGTTTTCGTCCAACAAGCTGGATGCTGCACCAAGATAATGCAAGACTGGACATCGCAAGTGTTGTCGCTGAATATCTCATAAACATCAACTTGAAGTGTGTGTCAGCCTCCTATAGGCCAGATTTAGCCCCTTGTTTTCCTTTTCTCTAATTTGAAGAAACACCTTCTTGGGAGGCATTTTCCATCATCAGCTGCGGAGGAGATTTTGTAGGACCTGTCAACAAATGGTTTCCAGCATTGCATCCAATGGGGGCTATTTTGAGAAAGACACCACGTAATGAGCAGACATCCGTATAAAATATTCCCGTTCGTCCTTCCCACCATTTCATTTTTTCTATGCCCACATCTGGAACTTTGTTCTCCCACTTACTATGAGGTTCAGATACTGCTATAAATAAACTCTTTTGCAGTATTAAACAAGAAAGCACCGGAATTCTGTCCAGTATTGAATTGGATTACATTATTACGGTCAGAGGGGGGATATTTCAGTACTTCAGTCTTCCAATGCCAGCGGACCGCCCCTCCCTCCACTTCAAGGAGTTCTACAACGAGTAGGACTTATAAGAATTTTGCATTCAAGAGTTTTTTTTTTTTTTTCTAAAGGGTTTTCCTCTGCTAAAGTCTGTTGCCCTCAAAATATTCTATGATTCTTGTACGACATTTCCTGACATTAAAATGTGTAATTGCTTGTTTTTACTCAGAATTTCTTTGTATATAAGCATATTAATGCTCTGAGACTCTGCTTGGATTTTCATTATTTACCTTTTTCATCTCTCTGTTTTCCTTTGTTGGTATGGTTGTAAATCACGGTCTTAGAAATTGCGAAGTTAAAAACACAGCAGAACACGCGCTTGGTTTTCCTTTAACGCGCGACTGGTGATGGATTTAGTTGCTTAGCAGGAAGTGTCACCGATCCAGAGTTAATTAAGTTTCGTTGGAAAGCCGCAGCAGACGTCTGACTAATGCAGACATAATGGCACATGGAGGGCTGAAATTAAAAACGTGCGGTTTTTACAAGTTACGCGAGGATAACTTTCCTAGTTCAGTGCCTGTAATTCTATATGGAATAGTATTTTGTGGGGATCAGGTTGCGTGAAACAGGTTAAGCGGCGGAACATCAGACAGTGAGGATAGCACGAAATGCTTACAAAACTGCTCCAATTCACGTACATGCATTTCTTGGAAAAAGTGTTCAAGACAGCGAGTCTGTATATATGAAAGTGATCAACTTTGGGGGAGCATTTTAGAAGGCGTTACCCAGAGGAAGAGAATCCTTTCTCAAGGATAATTGTTATATGCAGACTCTTTTAATTATTAAAATCAATTTCACTTGAGAAGCAGTATACCTAATCAACAACTCACATAGAAATTCATATTATTGCCCAGTCCTTTAATATGTAATGTAACACTTTCTCTGTCCCACTTTCAGGGTTGTTTTATTTATTGAATTGTTCCTAAATTCTTTATACGAGGGTGCCAAATTTTGTACACACTTTCACAGTAGATATCTATTTAATATATTTCAAAGTTGGACCGAAAAACAACAGTAATGTGTAGTATGATGTTCTGTAAACAAATATGACTCGCATACATTATGCTAACGTTGCTACGTGACAGGTAAATCAACAATGAACAAATGAAGCCAAGATTATCGTATGATGTTCTGTAAACAGATGTGACTCACATTACGTTATGCTAGGCGTTGCTACAAGAAAATGGAGCCAAAATTATCGTTTGAACAGCGAACAGCGGAAAGCAATTTTGAAGTGGTATTGGAAGAGCGAGAATGTTGTTGAAGTTCAAAGGCAATTGGCCCTTTCTTTTTTGAAGGGACAGTAACTGGCCCAGTGTACCGGAACATGATACATTCGTCTTACCCGCCATTCATACACTCGATGGAAATGAGAAATTTTACTTCCAAGTTGGATGGTGCACCACCACATTACCACGGAGATGTATGTGACTATCTTGATTACAATTTTCCAAGGCTCTGGATAGGACGAAGAGGTCCGAATCAGTTTCCGCCGCATTTTCCGGATCTAAATCCGTGAACTTCTCTTAAGGATGCTGCATGTCGTAGAAATCCAGCTACACTGGCAACACTTCGGGAAGAAATTGAAACGGCATGTGCTGTAACCGCTGAGGACACTTTCGCAAACGTTGCTTAATCGGTAGTTCAACGTACTCAGAAGTGTATCGACGTCGGTGATGGGCATTTTGAGCAACTGTTGTAACTATAACCGTATAAGATAATTAGTGCTCATCATTTTCTGTTTGTGTGAAATCAATTTTGTTATATTAACACAGTTTTCCTTTGCTTGAAGTGTGTATACATTTTTTGGCACCCTCTGTGTATACAGAATGTTACTGAACTACGGCGAAGTAATTTCAGAGAGTGTATAGATATCGTATTTGTAAGCAATTTGAGATGGGCGATTTATGGTCCACAACTAAACATAACGCAGTTTTATGTTGTTACCGACTACATTTCTAAATTTACTAAATTTGATATAGCCTGCTTTAGAGAGAGCTTGAATAGGGTAGTGCATAACGCAAAAGCTGATGTTCTGCAGCCCGCGAATTCAATTCTTGTCATACCGTTTATTATTTTTTTAATTTAATAAAAGTATTGCAATACCAATACTAAAGATTTACGAATAAAATTTACTTAATGCTTCAAGTTTGATTCTCTATTTCAACATGCAATGGCTAATTAAGTTTACCATTAACATGATGCCTAAAACTTCAGTTATCTAACACATACCCAGGACACGATTCTGAATGGTAAACACAATAACTATAAGGGTTGTCGTTATATGGACTGATATGTTAAGATTTAAGTGTATAAATTTAAACATCAACTTAAAGCGTATCTAAAAGCTGTATTATTAGACCATAGTCAGGAAACAATAAATAAACAAATGAAAAAATAAAATGTGATGAACGAGACTGAAATTGGAAAAAAAAAAAAAAAAAAAAAAAAAATGACCACAGCTTACTCAAAAGCTAATGTCAGAGCCATTGCACACCAAAGTGATATGTTCAGAAACTTCCCTTCGTTATCGTGTGTTATGCTTTCAAGGGACATCTTCACTAGCCAGTGGCGTACTGGCGCTTTAGAAACTTATGGTCAGTCGAAATTAGAACAGCCAGGCCATGTGCTTTCTATCTCAAATTACCTAATACACCTGCACACTCTCTGAAAGTATTTCGGAGTGGTTTATTAACATTCTGTATATGCAGTGCTATTTTTCAGTACAATATCACCGTACCAGAATCGTATTGCGGCAATAACTTCCCCGTAATCGTGAAATCTCCGCGGATTGCATATTTTAGAGATTCAAAGATACGGATATCAGAAGGTGTAAGATTCGGGCTGTCGGGCGAATGAAGGACAGCCCATTGATTTTAATGTTGTCTTAATCGTGTATAGCACCGCGTTGCTATGGTTACATCTTTGGGAGAACAGGTATGCTGTAACTGGTTCTTTCGCTTCCGGAGAGCTTTGTTAGGGCTGGACCGGTTTTTTTCGGTGCAACAGTACAGCCTGGCTACATCATTCTTTTATGCAGTATATTCATGATTATTAATTTCACGGTTTTCCGTTTTTTACCCCAAATTTAAACTATTTCTGAACACTGGCATATGCATGTATTGGTAACAGCGCGATGCTTTGGTATGATTCTTACCTCTGGTACATACCAATCCCGTCAGAACGAATGTTGGCTGCACTTGCAACCTGTTTCATACGGTTGCCATTCTGAAATAGCAAGTAGAGCGAAAACTGAAAATCAGACAGAGGGCGGGGAGAAATGTAGGTCTTTGATTGGCTACTCCGCTTCAACAATTCAGAAGAATGCGCGAACCAGCGAGCTTTGCCAGCATATTGACTTTTCATTTTTTTTAAATAAATTTTTAAATTGTATATTTACTGGCATAGTGATCTTAGTTACTTGTTTTATACTCTGTAGCTACAAAAATAAACCTTTCTGGGTTATTAATGTATTGCCTTAATTTCTATTGCATTTACCTTCTGCTATATTTAAGCGATTGGTGTGGTACTCGTACTGTTTGTAGCTTATGCCATTTCGGTGCACAAGATGCATTATTGTATTTACATAAAATGACACACAAAAGTTATTTTCTTATTATACAACTTCTATAGTACCTTTGTTGGAATGTACAATAGTAGGTCCTTAAGTCGTAAGTATTATGCCTTCACAAAAAAACCTATTTGGTATCATATCTTATCTGTTAAGTAAATAATTGCAGCTGAAACTTCCACTCCCCGGTGTCCAATTGTTCAGATATAGTCGCACAAAGAGGGCTATGTGTAGAAGATTGTAACATATTCAAAACGGAGCATCGAGCTGTTATTAAGTTCTTCACAAAAGAAGCACTTACTCCAAATGAAATTAAACAGCAATTGTACGGTGTATATAGGGAAGCATTCCCCCTCGTATTCCGCCTTAAAAGAATGGGTCAAACTTTTTCGAATGGGTCGAGAAAGCATTGAAGACGAGGAGCGTGCAGGTCGGCCCTTATAGATGCTCACTCCTGAAAACATCGCTCTTGTGGAAGGAGAAATTATGGAAGACCGGCGGCTCAAAGTTACAGAAATAGCAGCAAGGTTGGGCCTTTCTAAAACATCAGTACCTCGATTTATTCATGAACATTTTAAACATGAATAAGGTTAGTGCAAGATGGGTGCCTAGACTTCTTTCCTCATCCAAAGGCAGCAACGAGTCATCTGTTGTGAGGCATTTTTGGAGCTCTGCCGTGGTAACGAGATAGAAGCTCTGCAAGCCATTGTTACAGGAGATGAAACTATGGTCCTCTACAATGATCTCTTGTGCAAAAGAGAATCAATGGAGTGGCGTAAAACTGGCGAAGCACCGCCTCTAAAGGCCAAGGTCACTCAGTGAACCAAAAAGCTCATAATCACACTCTTTTGCGACCGTGAAGGAATACTCCTCATTGACTTCAAGGAGAGGAACACCACAGTAAATGAGGAGTGCTGACCTACCGCACAAACTACGTGCTTCCATCAAAGAGAAAAGGCGAGGAAAGCTGAATGGTGGTGTGCGCCTTCTTCACCACAACGCACCTATGCGCATAGCTCTTGTTGCAAAGGAAGCTGTGAATCAATGTGGCTTCAAGGAGATCGACCATCCATCCGATAGCCCAGATCTAGCTCCCTGTGATTATTTCCTCTTCTCAAAACTCAAGAAGGAACCTTCGAAGAAAGGAAGGAAAGGATTACACCCGCAACACAAAATGACAAGAGCCGTTTCGCAACGTTGTAAGAGTCAGAACCTGTTCACTTCAGAGTGCTGGCGAACAGTGTGTTACTCCATTAGCAGGTAGATCGCCAAGACGACTATCACGGAATGGCAGTTTCTTTGAGATTCGCCCTTAACCCCCCCCCCCCTCCATCTCGTTCATCGAGCACAACTATGCGATGTGGGTGCACATTCGGGCCTCGGTCAAGGTGTTTCCCCTGCGATTCACCATAGTTAACTTTTTTTTTCTTTTTTTTTCCATTTCTAAGCATCACCACATGGAGTCCCTGTACCAGACACATTTTATTTTGCACTACAAATTAATCCCAATGCCCACCCCAAATATATTAATAAATAGAATCACACCAGAATAACTTTTAATATGTATATAAAAGAAATTAAAAACATTAAAAAAATACGCAACTCGACCATACATGAGAGCCACTCTAAGAGTAACTGTGCAGCTGGACGTCTTCGCTTTGGCATTTACTTACATTGTAAAAGAATATGCCAGCCGAGAATATGACCTTGGGTCTTTTTCTGAGACATTTTGTTATCACGTTTTTGTTGTTTAGTAGTGTCGTTTTTGTCTCGGGTACGAATTGATAAATTAGTCTACAAGAACGAGAACAGACCAGAATTCTCTGTTCCTTATGACTGGCAGTGACATAATCTTTGGATATTCTAACTGGTGTTGACACTGCCGACAGTGGTGTTTTGTTATTTATCGATAGTCGTAAGGATGGGAGTACTTTCCATCGTTGCAGGTGTGACTACTGTGTCTTGACTTTGTCCCAATGTTCATTTGTTTACCGCATAAACGACCTACATTGGGATGTCGCTGGCAGATGGTATGATTTGCTTACAGAAATGTTTGAAGTTCCGCCGCTCTAAACAATGAAATTATTACCACCAGAAATGCGAGCTTTTGAAACAGTCAGTGCGAAAGATCGGGCGCGAAGCGGAAAACCCATGACAGAATAGAAACATGCCTCAACGTATAAGGCATTCATATAGCAGTGACCAGTGAAATTAACGCGAAAACGCCCGGAAGAACGTGGCATACCCCGAACAACAATGCTACGGCATATGAAAGTAAATGTAGGCGATCGGTTGTCTTTCTCCGAAGATTCCCGTTCGGAACGTGATCGCAGTGAGTGTCCAATTCCCCAGAATTCCAGAAATCGCAACATTGTGTTTTGGGCTAACGATACAAGCCCCATTTCTCGCAGTAACTCGAGAAGATTCCAATATATCTTACTCTCTGAGCCGGCATGACTGCGAACCACATTTTTAGACCGTATTTTATACGAATACGTGCTACAACAATCGCTCTATCCGGAGTTCACGATAGCTTGGAGAGCACATACCATAATCGTACAACAGGACGGAGTTCCTCTGCATTTTGCCGTCAGTATTTGACAGTGCCTTAATGCACGGGTTCTCAACCTGTGCTACGTTAGCTATTGCCGGGTGGTACGTAAACATTTTAACATATATAAACTAACATTTATTTTACAAACAACAAATATTTGGCAATTCCGCTATAACTAAATGTAAACAATAGATTATGGTTTACATTATCATAAAAACTTTTGTGTGATACTGTGTTAAAATAATACGGAAGTTCAATTTTAATACTACTACAACGACAGCGCAAGTCGAATGTATTCGACCAGACAACAATGGGATAAAATTTGTCATTTGTTTAGCTGCAAGACGCATTTACAATTAAGAAAACAATGGAGTTATAGTATTGTTGTTGAGTGCGAGGTTTTATTTGTTAAATTGTCGGACTGGTTTATATGTAGTTTGCAGCCAGATTCAGAAGACAGTTTTAAATTAAAGTTGCCAACTTTATATAGTCCAGAGCTATACATTTGCATTATTTTCTATTTTGTGTAATCAAATGGTTGCAGATCATGGTTTCCTTTTACTTCAAACTGAAGTTAGGTGACTGTCGAGGGGAAACTTCGTTCAGAAGTGCAGATTTTTCTCTCCGACTCACCCTCAGACTTCAATTGTTTCCCTAAGCTTGGCTTGCCCGGTTGGTTTACTTGGCAAATGTATTTTGCCATCTCAACGTGCTGAACAAGAGTTTGCAAGGTGTGCTTACTTCCATATTCTTGGTACAGAATAAAATCGCTGCTCTTAAGAAAAAACTAAACTTCACGATAAAAGAAATCGATATTGGAAACATCTCCTTTCATTGTTGGATGCTTTCTTAAGTAAAAATGAAATTCCTCTTAATTTTGAAGTGGCAGTTAAGGAGCACCTTGCGAGTCTCATCTCAGATTTCAATGTGTACTTCCCCGAAAACTTGAATTCAGAATTTTGGATTAGATACTCGTTTTCTATTACTGACACCTTACCAGGAACTATAACTCCTTCCAGAAAGACGAATTGATTGAATATTATGTGACGGATGTCTCAGGCAAATGATCAAGAAGACATCTGACTGGCAAGAAAAAACAAATATCCAATGATCTCAAGGAAAAAAACTGTAAAAAGTTTGTTGGTGTTTCGGACTACTTACTGAATTTACTTCTCTAACTTATATAAAAATAAGTGCAGAAATATTGTTGATCCCAATTTAAGTCTAAAAGTATGTCATTTAAAGCCAAACATAAAGTAGTATGTTTAGCTAAACAAACACAACTTTCGCACTGAAACAAAAGTGTGAGTCAGAAATTAGTTAAAAGTTCTACAGTTAATAGCTTTTACTCATTGTAACTCTTGAGTACTGGAGTACCAGGATTAGGAACATTGTTTATCGAGGCTCGTTTATGTATTCATTCACAATTTTTCAACCCTAACAAAATTAATTTTAAGACACTTCACAGAACAACCGTTTTAATAGGAATATGTTGAATAGATTTTTCTCTAATAAATATCTAATTGTAAATACTACATACAAAAATAAATAAATCGTTAGTATTGTTATAAATGTAGTGAAATGCTTATTTTGATCCTTGTATCACAAAGTCACGCATTTTCCTTGTAAAATTTCGCTGGTACATCTAATATCTGTGTTGGGTGTAATGGTACGTCACTGGAAAAGATTGAGAACCTCTGCGTTAGTGACTTGTTTAGAGACATGTGGATTGGGCGCGGATCGGTAGCAACGCGGACCTCCCCGTTGTCCACTCCAGACAACGCTCTAAAGGATTTTATGAAGAATAAAATGAGTCCACAGCACTACTGAACAACGGAAGAACTGCAAGGTACTGTAATAATGGGTGATTTTTCCTTCTCGGAATGGCTCCACGCGTAAATTTGGCAGCTATGATTGTCGCATAATTGTTACCTAAGACTTAACCACTTAAAAGGTACATTTACTACCAAGCAAGAAGAAGCTGGAACTGCCTTCCTTTATTTTCCATACGTTTGTAGCCGACTTATGAAATTAACCATTACCCTCCTCTGAGAAATGCAAGAAATTTCTTCACGAATGTAGTGTGTGTGTAAATATGTCCAGTAACCCTTTATCCATAGATAAAAATTGCGGGACGTTAAAACGGGGGACAGAGGGATCATATGTTGTTAGTGATGACTATCGCCTAATATTTCATAAATTGCATGTAAGCAGAATGGGCTGAAAGTTGCAGAGTTCTGTTGCAAAGTCTGGAACCTACGTTCCCTCACAGTTAATTCACGGAAAAAGGGTTGCAAAATATTCTGCACATATCTATCGCTATTAATTGTTCTTTAAAAAAAATTTAGACCGACCGTATCTCTCCGCTAATGGCGCAACACACTCCTATCGTGTAGGGCTTTCTTATGAAGCAGATCAGGTTTTTCAGAACTTCAGTGTCAGTTGTTTTATGAATTAGCATACCCACTTAAGTGAAAACAAAAAATTCGCGTGTAAAGAAAATTATAGGGCTGTAACTTCAGTAGCTTTGTAGCCATTGTAACAGAGGAATAGGAAACTCCAGGTCGAAGTTTTTTTTTTTAGGGGAACGTTCCAGAGCATGTCCATTTTTATCTAACGTTTCCTCTGTGAGTACCAAGCGTTTCCGTGTACTTTTTTTAAAATCAAGAATACTTCCAGTTTCACAAAATTTATTACCAATCTGTGAATGGAACTTCGGCCTGGAAGTTAAATATCTGGGAATCTCTTTTGAAACAATCTACGCACATTACTAACTAATTCTGAAGCCAGGTATGAATCGTAAATTGGGGGATAGAATACCTGAACTGAGCCATATTAACGTAATTACCTAATACATTATATTATGCCACTAGTGAATATTTGCTTCACAGTCATACAACATACAGGAACATACCCGTACGTTCCTAGAGTTAAACTCTTACTGACCTCCCCTCCGGCTTTCAAGCTTGGGAACGAGATGAGAACTATAAAGGTTGATTAACTGCGCGTGTAGCGGCCCCGCGAAAGAAAAATTACTCAATGGAAGCATTCAGATGTAGCACAAAAACACTTTGCAAAACTTCTCGCCGAATTTGTCGTACTCATCTGTGTTGAGATAACGGTGGTGCTGGTACTAACATTTTGGATACATAATGTTCAAGGTAAAGCAAATTACTGTATACGAAGGAAATGGTGTAACAGATCTTACGACCCACTCTGTAGGACTAGGAAAAGAACTGTTGCCGTATTGTGTTAAGTATTGAAAAGTCAAGAATGTTGCATACCCATCAACATTAAGATTCCCGTGTACAGAAATTATAGGGCCTTAAAAATTTCGCACTTTTTACAATACAGTCAGAAAAATGCATTCACCTGGAATCCTCCAAACCCAAAATCGCCCGTCACATTGGCTTATAATTAGCGCATTCCTCTCTTCAGATAAAGTGTTTCCACTACCCAGGAGTCCAATGGTGCCATACTGTGTTCTACATCAATATAATTGATTATTTGAGTTCATAGGGCTTCTCGACGGACAGTTAGCGTATTGGCTTTGCTTCCAGAGGCACTTGGAGCAGAATGGAGTGTTTTTACCCAATTTTGTCTCATTTTCACCACTTAGCAGTCCTTATAGTGTGTGTCTATCTATATAAGGACTCTTTGGCCTTTCCATTTCACATCACTTACATTTAATGGGGAAACACGCGGTTGGATAGGCAGTTTCCATATTGACTAACAGAAAAAGTAACTTAAAGTAACTTATCCCTTATCATAACACGTTGAAAGTCACTGAACTCTACTGTACGTCACATTCTGCCTTACTAGCATGGACACTCATAAGAACAAACAAAAGACTAGACACTTTAAATATTTTTGGCCAAATAACGTATAAAGAAATCAGTACTTTCGTTATTTGTAATAATAACTAAGTGTAGGAATATTTTGTATACATAGGGTACCAAAAATGTATACACACTTCAAACAAAGAAAAAATTCTGTTAACATAACAAAACTGAATTCGCACAAACAGAAAATAATGACCTCTAATCATAGACTTTTACAGTTATAACAGTTGCTCAAAATGCCCACCATCGTCGTCGATACACTTCTGAATACGTTAAACTACTGATTGAGCAACATTTGCGAAGGTGTCCTCAGCGATTGCAGCACATACCGTTTCAATTTCTTCCCGAAGTGCTGCCGGTGTAGCTGGATTTCTACGATATGCAGCATCCTTAAGAGAAGTCCACGGAGTTAGATCCGGAGAACGGTTCTGCTCTGTAAACACGTTTCCATTGCCTTTGAATTTCAACATTCTCGGTTTTCCATTACCACTTCAAAATTGCTTTCTGCTATTCAAATGATAATCTTGGCTCCATATTGTTGTAGCAACGCAAGCATAACGTAATGTGAGTCACATCTGTTTACAGAACATCATACTACACATTGCTGTGTTTTTCGGTTCAACTTTGAAATATATTAAATAGATATCTATTGTGAAAGTGTGTATACGTTTTTTAGGCACCCTCGGCATATTTTTAAAAAAGGGAAAATGAAAGGATACGGTTGTACTTAGGCGTGACAGTGACATATACTCGGGACACTGGCCAGGTTTGATTCCGATTGAACTTAATTGAAGTTCCCCACCCCGGTTTTAGAGTTATTTTGGCCTATGTCCTCAGCTTAGTGCAACTACAGACAGAGTCGCCGGCTCCGTCTAAGAACAAATTTCCCTTGCATTTCTACTCGCACAGCTTTGATGAATAATGATGAATAATGTATTTTTAGTAGTGTTTAACGCCCGTTTTTACTACTGAAGCACCACAGGTGGGGGACACACGATACACGAGACAAAATGATATCATAAATTGGAAAAGCATTTTTTTATCTTCCATTTATGAGGACTGAGGAAAACCCGAAAAAAAAAACTCACAGAAGGACGATCCTGTTGAGAATCGAACCGCAGACCTCCCTCTTACGAGTCGGCGCTTTAACAGGTCTGCCATTATATTTCTTGTTTAATATCTAAATGTGGGCGTTATTCCTGTAAATTATTCTTATGTATATTAAAATTAATATATATTAAAAATAAAATAAATCATAAAATTCATTTAACCTTTTCACTACTTAACTGCAGGTACATGCAAGGATGGACACTTTGCTTAGTTATCATTTCTTAAAGCCATTCTCATGTGCTAAGTTTTACAAACCGTGTTCCGTAAAGTCCACATATACCTGCTTTGGGATCTTTTGTCCCTTGCAATCATTTTCGTTTTCCCCCGAAGTGTTTTGCCTATGGGCGAGCTCCTTAACCGGACAGCCGTTGCTGGAGGATGGTAAAACAATAAAACAAGCCAACCATACAACAAACACAAACCAATTTAAAAGCCACTTTACTTACCAAATTATCAAATGAGGTATTGAAGCTCCCCGCCTTCATTCTTCATACATTTTTGGCATCTGTTTAGGAAATTGTTCATCACTGGCTGTAGTTCCTTTTGAGAAATCCGGACAATTCCCTGGCGAATGTTATTTTTGAGTTCTTTTATGGTGTGCGGGTTCGTCTTGTACATGACTGTTTTTAATTTACCCCAGAGATATTAATCGCAGGCTGTTAAATTTAGTGGCTTTTTGCACAGCCCCTATGAAATTCTCACTGTTGTGCAAGACGACGAAGAGATTTTTCTAAACAATAATCTTACTTCGGTAAGAAATCTACTCTGCCTTTTGGTTTCTTAGGCTGGACACTGCTGTTTCCTGAAAAAATGTATACGGATTATGGGCTCTTTTACATTCTGGAGCGTCTACACCCTGAAATCTTGCTCGAAACAAGTCTTCGAATTTAACGAGCTGACTGAGGAGTTAATGCATATGAATCGTGCGTAAAGACATGTATTGCTGTTGTAAACACACGAGGTATAATAGAATAGAGAAACAAACAACACGGCATACATCCGGGAGCAGTTGCGCTATGACTGCGGCAATCAGCAAGGTCAACAAGTAAGCAAGCAAGCTTGCTACCCCATCCACCGCGTGGCAAACGAATGGGGGGTGGGGCCTCGCTCATAGGAAAAACACCGCGACGCGAGTTAAAGTATCACTGATCGGACTGTATTTCTGTCAAGCGGTTTGCTAATTCCAGGAAAATAAGTCATGTTTTAAAACCAAGTATACTAGTGGTATCGTTTCAATATACACATGTCAAAGTTACCAAAGGAACAGATCATTTTTCTTAAGTTTTCTAATAATTATGAATGGAATTTTGTTATACAAGTTTGTTATAACAATATTTAATGTACTTATATTGATAATACAACAAAGTACATAAAAGCAAAAATAACACTTTTTTTATAGTTTTGAAGATATTAGCTCATAATTATAAAAACGTGTAAATTTCTCTTTTTCTCAAGTTTGTCATAATGCTTGTGCTATCAGTAATTTGTACCACCACCTCTTGCATTAAGCTCTGCTCGACACATCCTTGGCATTGAAGAAATGTGGTTGTTGGATGTTCTGTCAGTAATTATGCAGACATAAGAATAACTGACCGAGAGTCTTGGTATTTTAAGTATCCTCTAAATCTCTCTGTTGAAGTATTTCCCACAGATACTTGAGGATTTAGATTTTGAGACTAAAAAGGTCACTGTAGTATCGAAACATTGCGTCTCTCCTCCTAGACGCACACCCTGCATCACATACTTAGGCATCATCCTGCATGTAAAGGAATTCAGGGCCAGACACTTCAACAGTAGGCTGCTAAACATCTGAAGGTACCTGTATGCATTCATTGTTCCACTGAACAAAACGAGATCTGTTTTCTATTGTTATGCTTCCCTTTGTGTGTGCCTGTCTTTCTGCGCTATCTTGTCGTCTCCATATGCTTTTCATCTGCAGACCGAAGCGCTATTTGTCTTTACAAGCGTTGAAACTGTTAAATTGTTAACTTTCTGTGGCATTTCTTAAAATGGCAGCAGTTGTTATTCCTTTTAAGGCCCTTATGCATAGAAGTCTATATTGCCTCCTATCTTACTCCTCTGCCAATATGGATGAATGGTCTGGGGAGGAGGATACTTTTGCATTTGAGCCTTACTCGCTGCATCCGGGAGGAAGGGGTGAAATAAAGGAGAACCGGGCTGGTAGGATCTACAGATGGCGAACGCATATGCGTTCCATCACATGTTTCTAAATACCCGATACCGTTATGCCCCCCCCCCCCAAGGGGTTAGAGCCGCTCAGAAGGAAACGGAATGAAATGATATAAAATAGAAGAGCAGTAAATTCGTGGTAAGGAACGATTCATTCCAACATTCCTTTAAACGACCAGAGAAACCAGGTTTGCTGTACGAAAGAGAATTGAACCTAGTACCTCCCTAATGCGAATCTTAGGCGTTATCGCCTGAGTCACCCAGCTCCTCTTCCGGTATTCAGAACCCCTAGTGGCATCAACTTGTGTTCCGCTATTTCTAATTATTGCAATCGCCTTAAACATTTCATGTTTACTTAAATGATGGTGCTGAGCATTCATTTAACTTATTTAAAAGTGTCGTCTACCGTTCCTCCCAATATTTTAGCAAGAAATGTTGTACAAAAACCAGATTTTTTCACAATTTAAATAAATAACACAAATTGTAATCATTTTTATGTTTTTATTATTGTTTAGATTCGCCAAGATTAGAAAATTTTGATGTATGTGCTATAATAACATTTACTTCACTAATATCCTGTAATTACTAACATTGGTGCACCAATAGCAAAGACTTGAGTTATAATAATAGTGTGTATAATAATAGCTACAATAACAGCATTGTAGGAGTCATTCGGTCCTGGTGGTGTAGTGGTAACCATACTTGCCTTCTAAACCCAAAGTCGCGGGTTCAAACCCGATCAAGAAGTATGACTTCCTTCGGAAGGGAAGTAAAGCCGTAGGTCCCGTGTCGTACATTTACGGCACGATAAAGAACCTCAAGCCTGAAAGAAGAGGCCTCTGAGCAAAATTTGTCAGCCGTTCACGCCCTGAATAGAATGGGAAGCTGATGACCTCAGATGTTAAAGAGCGTCCTAAAAAAAAAAAAAAAAAAATGTAGGGTCAAGGATAAAGTTACCGCCATGGGGTGACCGAGGTCGTAAGGGGCGTGTTCTTAAACGAGGGGTCTGGAGTTCGATTCTCACCTGAACCGTACCCCCTGAGTTTTCCTCCAGATTTTCCTCAGTCATAAATGGCAAGTGCCGAGGTGGTACTTTAACTTAGGTCTGGAACGCTTCCTTTCTTTACAAAAAATTCTTTCTCAGTTTATCATTTCATTTTATGTATCATCAGTACCCATCGCCTGTGATGCCTCAGTAGTTAAAACGGCAGTTAAACACTATTAAAAACTAAGGATAAAATTATAGGAAACGGAGAAGTGTTAAGAAAGTTGCAGAGGTGAAGGCTTATTCGTAGAAAAATCAAAGAAACAGCAAGAAGTGTGTTCTCGGAAGAAGGATGAATTAAAATGAGTCATAGAATGAAAGAATACTGACTTAGGAACAATCAGTTTGCAAAAGAGAAGAAAGTTGCCTAATCGTAGCCCATAATTTACTGAAAGATATTAAAAAATAATATATTTATATACTTATTTTACTTAACACAAACAGAAAATGATAAGCACTAATCATCTTAGAGCTTTTCAGTTACAACAGTTGATCAAAATGCCCACCATCGGCGTCGATACACTTCTGAGTACGTTGAACTACTGATTGAGTAACGTTTGCGAAAGTGTTCTCAGCGATTGCAGCACATGTCGTTTCAATTTCTTACCGAAGTGCTGCCAGTGTAGCTGGTTTTCTACGGTATACAACATGCTTAAGAATGCCCCATAGGTAGAAGTCCAACGGAGAACGCAGTGGAAACTCAATCGGGCCCCTTCGTCCTATCCAGTACCTTGGAAGATTGTCATCAATGGAAGCACGTATATTTCGGTGGTAATGTGGTATGTACCATCCTATTGCATACGGTACAATTTGTCTCGAATGCATGCAATTGTTACTCGCGTTGCCGGCTCTGTTCTGTACATGTCTCCATTGTCTCTGAACTTCAACATTCTTGGTTTTCCAATAACACTTCAAAATTGCTTTCCGCTGTTCAAACGATAACCTTCACTCCATTTTGTTGTAGCAACGCTGGTAACGTAATATGAGTCACTTCTGTTTGCAAAACATCATACGATAATCTTGGATTCATTTGTTCATTGTTGATTTACCTGATAGCAACGCTATCATAATGTATGTGAGTCACATCTGTTTACAGAACATCATACTACACATTACTGTTGTTTTTCGGTCCAACTTTGAAATATATTAAATAGATATTTCCTGTGAAAGTGTGCATACATTTTTTGGTACTCTCGGTATATGGTATATGTAATGCTTAACGTGGTTAGTGACGTCATTTATATAGAAAAGATTTTAGCTCTAAACCTTGTGGCACTCCACACTCTACTGCCTTCATGGCGAAAATCGATCTCTTACTGCAACACACTGTAGTCGACCTTAAAGATAGGAGTGAAAACATTGGATCGAGTTCTCAGAAAATGGCATTATTTAAGTACCGTCTGTCGACCAGAAGAAGGCAAGCGAGAGATTTTTACCCTCACATTTAGTGCAATAAAAATAAACAGTGTTGTCAGTTACTGGCCCATGATTGCAAGTCCAGCGGGTGTACAAGACCTGAGACTGAGAGATTCTCATTCATTTGGCAACATGGGTATTTCGCATACACTCGTAAACAATCAAGGGCCCCCCCCCCCATTCATCCCGTGCTCGACTTCTAATCGTCAGACTAGTTTATTTACATTAACTGAGTCAAACGCTCTACAGAAGTCAGTAAAAGTTAGGAAAGTCAGTTCGCTCACTTTCATAGCATCACAGATGTTCTCATTAACATTAACCAAAGTAGTTTTTTATTGTTATTTATGGACGCTCTTAAACATCTCAATTCATCAGCCTCCCATTCAAATCAAGGCATGAAACGGCCGACAAATTTTGCTGTGAGGCCTCTTTGTCCAGACCTGAGGTTCTTTTTCGTGACTAAATGGGACCTACGGCTTTACTTCCCTTCCGAAGGAAGCCATATTTAGGATTTTTACGCCCGAAAAAATGCATCGATCCTGGTCGGATTTGAACCCGCGATCTTGAGGTTACCACTACACCACCAGGACCGACCTTGTCGTACTTTTTCCAGTCTAGAATCCTGACGACAGGTAAGCCCATGGTAGGTTGAGCTCATTATGATAGTATGTTGCTTGCCAACGATTTGCTCCAGTGATTTTTATATGGAGGATACTGATCTCTTAAACACAGATTATGACACACCTACAAACTCATAATTTATAATAACACAAAGACAGAATTGCTTGAATTCGTAACAGCAAACTGCGACTGTTGACGTGTCTATCGGTTACGCGAGACGCGTACGCAGGCTAAAAATAATTCAGGGTATTTAATATTAGTCTAGTCACTTTAGTGCAATCCATCAAAGGGCTTAAATTTTAGACAGATTCAAATTCTTTGGTTTTTGTCGTTGTGTGAAATACGAGTATTTTACTGATTATTATTGAGCTCTCACCTAGCATTTCCACACTTTTGGTAGTCATATGTGGTTAGGTCCATAAGTTTCCGGCCTAATCATTTTATAGGTATTATAAAGACAAAAACTGTATTTCAATTTGCAATATAGTTATCCTTTATTGCAATACACTTCTCACGTCTTTTAATTAACATTTCAATCTCCTCCCCAAAATAGTCAGAAGTCTTGTCTGCAAAATGGGCAAAAACAGCATCCATCACTTCTTTGTCACACTTAAATTTCCTCCCTGGAAGGTCCTTCTTGAGTGTTCGAGAAGAGGAAATAGTCGCTGGGAGCTAGATGTGGGCTGTAGGGTGGAAAGGCGATTTCCTTGAAGCTGCACTTCTTCACACCTTCCTTTGCAACAAGAGTTGTGGCACTGGTGCGTTGTCATGAAGAAGGCACACCACCATTCAGCTTTCCTCGCCTTTTCTCTTTGATGGAAGCACGTAGTTTGTGCAGTAGACCAGCATAGTACTCCCCATTTACTGTGGTGTTTCTCCCCTTGAAGTCAATGAAAAGTATTCCTTCACAGTCTCAAAAGATTGTGGCCACGATCTTCTTGGTTGACTGAGTGACCTTGGCCTTTAGAGGGAGTGCTTCCCCAGGTTTACCCCACTCCATTGATTCTCTTTTGAACAAGGGATCATAGTTTCATTTGCTTTAACATTGGTTTGCAGAACTCTTTCGTTGCCACGGCAGAGCTCCAAAATTGCCTGATAACAGATGATTCGTTGCTGTTTTTGGATGAGTAAAGAAGTCTAGGTACCCATCTTGCACTAACCTTATTCATGTTTAAATGTTCATGAATAATTCGAAGGACTGTTGTTTTAGAAAGGCCCAACCCTACTGCTATTTCTGTAACTTTGAGCCGCCGGTCTTCCATAATTTCTCCTTCCACAAGAGCGATGTTTTCAGGAGAGAGCACCTTCAAGGGCCGACCTGCACGCTCTTCTCAATGCTTTCTCGTCTCATTGGAAAAAATGTGACCCATTCTTTACTATAGAATATGAGGGGAATGCTTCCCCATATATCCCGTCAATCGCTGTTTAATTTCATTAGGAATAAGTTCCTCTTTTGTGAAGAACTTAATAACAGCTCGACACTCCATTTTGAACATGTCATAATCTTCTACACATAGCCTACTTTATATAACTATATGTGAACTGAACACAGCGGAGCGGAGGTTACATCTGCAATTGTTTACTTAACAGATAAGGTATGGCACCAGATAATGGTTTTGTGAAGGCAATAATCCTTATCGGCGAGGCCGTAAACTTATGGACCTACTCTCGTTCAAAGAAAATACGTAAAGGATCAAATAAAATTAACATTGTTAAGAAACCAAGATGAAATCTATCAGATCTGCCGAATTACATAGCGTACTTCACAAATGCATAATATATTTGAAAATACAGAATTGTCTTGTTGCAAAACATGTCACAACATCAATGAACACTAGATGTTTGGCCAAGATTAACATAAAGACTATTGCAATAATGGTTAAGTTGTGTTTCGTGAAGTTCGTTATAATTGCACTGCTACATCTGTTGTTCTCTGTCGCCCTTGGAAAGTTTCATACTGTGGCCCTTTCGGTCATTTGTAACTGCCATCCGTGCTACATTCAAATTAAGCTCAACAAGCACAACAAGTTATCTGACAATCTGATTTCCTGCAACATGCTTTTAATGTGTGGTCTGGCTGAAGTGCTCTCAGCTTCACCTTTATTTAATTTTTTAAACAAATGAATGTACAGCTTGTAAATGCATGTCACATTAGAAACCTTGTTCGTAATAAAATAAATGTTTAGTCAGAAGCTGAAAATCTGCTCTGCCATCAAAGGGTGTATTAAAACTAAAGGTATAATAGCTCCGAAAGAACACTTAGTACGATCAAGGTTTGATAAGTAAGATCCGATATTAAAGAGAAGAAATTCAGTCTTGCAACGTACTTTATTTTTTGACATGTTTCCCTAGAATTTCAACACATTTGCTACAACTTTCTGCAGTTGTGTAATTCCCTTGTGGAAGTGGATTGTATTTTTCGAGGCCTTTAAAATACTCGTTTACCTCCGTTTTCATTTGGCTTAAATTTATGTACAGCTAGGAAAATGTGAGTTTCGGGAACAAATGGTATTCCAAGGTAGCGACAATTTGTATCCTGAGCGACGCGAATTGGATTCACCGACGCACGTCACCGTGAAACCTTTATGACCATTTTCGAAAATTTTTCTACGTTCGTTGTCTTCAGCCTGTCTAAAAGCGATGGGCAGTATTCTCCAGTAATGGGGTTCCCCTTCGCCAAGTTGTCAATCAAGAAAATTCCCAAAAAGCTGAAGCCATCACTTGTCCAGCAGATGGACCGAGCGGTTTCCCTTTATGCGTTTTGTTTTCCAGACTATTGTTTGGTTTCCTGTAATATATTAATGAATCCACTTTTCGTCCTTTCGCGGCTTTCGTTTACACAAAGTTTTTTCATGTGTAATTGTACAAAATAAAATGAACCCATTCATTTGAGTTGTCCGCGGCCTCTGTTAACACATGTACTTTTTCGCTCGTCTGTCAGCCAAAACAATATCGTGGACTTTGTCGATGATTTCTCGCCTCACAGCTGATTTTGGACCTCCAGATCACCTCCAGTGGTGGTGATTCTGCACGCTTGAGCTTCATTACCCAAAGCGGAACGGTTTCATAGCAATGGAATGCGTTACCGAGTGTAGGCATCAGTTTCCCTTGCTGGGTTTACTTCTAAAACTAGAATAGAGTCGCATCACGCATTCCACTCTTATCCATTTTCCAATGTCACTCGAAACGCTTGTGTTTAAACAACTGCTAATCAATGAATTAACACCTGAATGACTTGTGATACATAGAAAGCAAACTTTATGACCACATATCGCATACTGAGAGTAATATGGCCAACATCTTTAAAAAAAATTGTAGGAGAGCGTTTTTAACTTTTGTATTTTGAATATAAAATCAAGAAATTGTTATTTTCTTATTTGATGGAAATTAACAGAAATATAAGAATGATTTTCTTACACCCAATAAGACTCATTTGGATCAAAAGTTTTGGCCCTATTATTCTCAGTGTGCTATTTGCAGATCTTGCGCTGTAACAATGTGCGAACCAAGTTACTTATTAAACCAACATCGTGCTAGTGATATATATACTTTCAAAATGGAAATGTTTATGTTTCAAACATTTTCCGTACTAAACCTTCACAGGAACATGCTAAATAAATAAAACATTGGTGTGCCAATTGGGACTATGTATGAGCTCTTCTTGTAGGCAGCATAAATAATCTAAGAATGCCCAAAAATAAGACATTCTTTGTTCCCAATAAGAGAGTGAAACTTGCGTATAAGGAGGAAGAAATAGACACCTAAAACTACATCTAGTAAAACACTCAACATCTCGAAAATGTACAAGGGGTGTGTCCACAAGTTTCTGGCCTCGTCGATAAGGATTATCGCTTTCACAAAACCCTTATCTAGTGTCATACCTTATCTGTTAAGTAAACAATTGCAGCTGTAACTTCCGATCCACTGTGTTCAGTTGTCCGGTTCAGATATAGTTGGATAAAGAAGACTATGTGTAGAAGATTGTGACATGTTCAAAATGGAGTTTCGAGCGGTTACTAAATTCTTCACAAAAGAAGAACTTACTCCAAATGAAGTAACAGCGATTGTGCGATGTATATGGGGAAGCGTTCTACCTGAAAAGAATGGGCCAAACTTTTTCAAATGGGTCGAGAAAGCATTGAAAACGAACATGCAGGTTGGCCTTTGGAGGTGCCCACTCCTGAAAACATCGCTCTTGTGAAAGGAGAAATTATGGAAGACCGGCGACTCAAAGTTACAGAAATAGCAACAAGGTTGGGTCTTTCTAAAACAGCAGTCCTTGGAATTATTCATGAACATTTAACATGAATAAGATTAGTGCAAAATGGATGCCTAGAACTTCTTTCCTTATCCAAAAGCAGCAACGAGTCATCTGTTGTCAGGCATTTTTGGAGCTCTGCCGCGGCAACAAGAGAGAAGTTCTGCAAACCATTGTTACAGGACATGAAACTATGGTAATCTACTATGATCCATTGTCCAAAAGAGAATCAGTGGATTGGCATAAACCTAGCGAAGTACCGGTTCTAAAGACCAAGATCACTCAGTCAACCAAAAAGCTCATGGCCACAATCTTTTGCGACTGTGAAGGAATACTCTTCATTGACTTCAAGGAGAGGAACACCACAGTAAATGGGGAGTACTAAGCTGACCTACTGCACAAACTATGTGCTTCCTTCCATTAAAGAGAAAAGGCGAGGGAAGCTCAGTGGTGGTATGCGCCTTCTTCACAACGCGTCTGTGCACACAGCTCTTGTTGCAGAGGACACTGTGAAGAAATGTGACTTCAAGGCACCGTACAGCCCAGGTCTGGCTCCCAGTGACTGTTTTCTGTTCTCAAAACTCAAGAAGCACCTTGAGGAAGGGAAATTTAAGTGTGATGAAAAAGGATGGAGGCTATTTATGCCCATTTTGCAGAAAGGACTTGTGACTACTTAGGGGGGGGAAATGAAATATTAATTCAAAGATGCGAGAAATGTATTGCAATAAAGGGTAACTATATTGAAAAGTGAAATATAGTTTATGGCTTTATCATACCTAGAAAATGGTTAGGCCGGAAACTTATGGACCTACCCTCGTACATGGAATTTTAGAAATGAAATATAACCAAAGAGAAAATGGCGGTGCAGTTTGGTGACGTTACAGTTGTACCAACAGCAAAAAAATGTGCTAAGATTTGTAAGTAAAACAGAACAACAAATGGGCAAAATTGGTATCCGCAATCAATTCATATACACATACATACTACGTAAACCTCACCAAGAAAATACCAGATAATTTTCCACATATTAACCAAATTATGTATCACATTGTCTCTCAGTAGGTAACTGGAAAGAGAATCAAATATTACGTACATTGATATTGCAACCCATGGAGTTAGTAGTTACTTTTAATGTTTTTCTTAGAAAGTTCGAACTATTTATAAACCGTATTTGATCTTTAGCTTTGCAAGTTCGGCGTCTTTTGTTTTTTTTTTTTTTTTTTTTTAAGGAAATCGTTAGAATACATCCTTCGACGTTGGAGAATATAAGCATGTGTGCTAGGTTCAGCTGGAGTTCAAACATTGTACGTAAACAAAGGGAGGAATCGATACTTGTTGCTTCTTTTATAAAGCTATGAGGGAATGTGCTGCAGTCAGGGTTTTTAAATTGGCTCAGCTCTATCCGTCTCGAGGACTGCATAGGTCATCCTTTTTGCTTGTGCTGCAGCTGCAAGAAGGTGCGGTTGCTTCGTCACGCATGTTATTATGTCATTATCCTGACAGCCTGAAAACTGCTGAGTGGTTTTAGGTGGGCAACAAGTGTCAAGTAGGGCTTCGAATTGCAGTTTGTTTATTGGGCTCGGGGCTGAAGTTTGGAGTGGAAACATGTTAGTTTTGAACGCTACCAGCCGGTAGCAGTTTTTTTTAATTGGTACTCATTTTACGCTACCTTTTCCTCATACAAGGAGCTGTGTGGGGCGAACCGGACCGATCTCGATGAAAGTTGATATGTCACTTGCGGCGCCGCCCGGGGACTGGAACGTAGATGAGTAGTACTCAACAGAAAATCGATGCTTTCTTGTTTCATATTTCTCTTTTGAATCCGTTATTATTGTTACGTATACATCAGCGATCTCCCTACAGTAATAAACACACTTATCCAATTCTTTTTGTATTCTCATTAAAGAATATAAAATCAGTCCTCTCTCAGATTTAATTATCTTTTCATTATAGTAAATAATTGGTTTGACAGTAACTAAATACCTTAATTTTCACACAAAAATAAAAACGTTGCAGATCTAAAGATACAATATGAAAGTATTGAAATCTTCACATCTGTTAACGTAAAATTTCTTGGTCTTATGATTGATTATAATATAAATAAAGAACCATATTGATTACATGTTACCCAAATTGAACTCCCCGTGTTTTGCAATTAGATCATTAACTTACTTTACAAATAACTGCATCCTAAAAACAGTATATTATGCTTACTTCCATTGCTTAACCCAGTAGTGGTTGCACCCTTTATTGTAACCAATGATCCTCCAGCGTAATTTAATATTATTAAAGCGTGTTTTGTTAAAATACATGGCATTGCCAGGTATTTTTGTCAACAATAATGATTATTAATAAATTTATTACATTATTCATGTCATTCATAGCAGAAAACATTAGAAATAAAATAGAATATGTTGACAACATGTAGCTCAAAAAGGTATGCTCTCTGACTGGTTAGGAAAGTACTAGAGTATGGTTTCAATTTTAAATTATAACAAATCATTAAGAGTTCACTTCGTTATCATGTTAAAATGTTAATATTAAACAAACTAAACCCTTTGCTTTGTTAAAATAGCAAATTAAAACCAAACGTACCTAGGGTGCCAAAGAATGTATACACACTTTCACAGTAGATATCTATTTAATATATTTCAAAATTGGATCGGAAAACAACAATAATGTGTAGTATGATGTTCTGTAAAAGATGTGACTCACATTTTGTCATGATAGCGGTGCTACAACAAAATAGAGCCAAGATTATCGTTTGAACAGCGGAAAGCAAATTTGAAGTGGTATTGGAAAACCGAGAATGTTGTTGAAGTTCAAAGGCAATGGAGACGTTTGATCTGAACAGAACCGCCAACGCGAGCAACAATTGCACGCATTCCGGACAAAATTAAGGCTCGTGGTACCGTATGCCATGTTCACAAGGGCAGATCTGGGAGATCTCGCACAGCAAAAAGTCTTGCACACCCGATTCAAGGTACTGGAAAGGACGAAGAGGTCCGATTGAGTTTCCACCGCGTTCTCCGGATCTAACTCCGTTGGACTTCCACCTATGGGGAACTCTTAAGGATGTTGTATACCGTAGAAAACCATAGAAAACCAGCTACACTGACAGCACATCGGGAAGAAATTGAAACGGCATGTGCTGGAATCGCTGAGGACACTTTCGCAAACGTTGCTCAATCAGTAGTTCAACGTACTCAGAAGTGTACAGACGCCGATGGCGAGCATTTTGAGCAACTGTTGTAACTGTAAAAGTCTAAGATGGTTAGTACTCATCATTTTCTGTTTGTGTGAATTCAGTTTTGTTATGTTAACACAGTTTTTTTCTTTGCTTGAACTGTGTATAAATTTTTTGGTACTGTGTGTGTGTGTTTTACAACTAGGATGCACAATGTCTTATACAGTGTACTTGTCAAGACAAACACTCTAGACACACATTCAGGATCATTATTTTGTTCTTCACTCTCATTATCTTCGTTTTCTTCTTCCTCATCCATTTCCTTTAGTTACTGATTTGGACCACTCGATGCTTGAGACATAGCACCAGAGAAAACAACCGAAAACTTCTTTTACACCAATAAATTTTCAACAGTACCTCTCACTTAAACTGCTTTCAAAACAATGACGCGAGTAGCCACGTGGATGACAAGTTAAACGTTAAATATCACGTAAACAATTTACGGAACTCTAGCAAGAGTACCGAGACAGTTTAAAAAGATGAAAAAATAAATAAAAGAAATTACTGAGAAGTGCAATTTCGACAACAATGGAAGAAGCCAATAAGAAGAAATATAACAGTGGATGAATAACTGGAGGGTTAATGACTTCTGGAGTAATGTTCTGGGGCAATTCAGTAAATGCTAAAAACTATTTCTTAAAAATAAAAAAAGTAATATTGATAATGATAAGGCAAAACGATTCAAAGCATTTAGAATTTTACCATTAGCTTGCGAGTATATTCTAGCTATTCTTTTATTTATACTTAGTAGACAACTTAAAAGTGTTCATAAAAGTTCAAACATAGGCAGTAAAGAAACCTATAATAGTATAGTATGGTACATTTTGCTGAAAAGCGTTACTGCTTCATGTGACAAAGGCTGGCATTTAATAGCGTCTTGGCAATTTGTTACATGTCAAACCTGACATTTCAGTACTTCTAATAATGTATGTGTAAATGAGATCGACAGTGAGCCTGAACTCCCCCCCCCTTTTTTTTAAATAATTTTAAACGTCCCTAATTACTGTTAAATAATTGCTAATTTACACAAAACAAGCTAATTAATTGAATGAACTTAATTACTTTCCAGTGCCAGCACACTACAATCAGCATTTTTAGATCGTTAGAAAGCAACAATGTTGTCTGAATTCAAAATATCTGGCAGTATCGATTATTAACAATCATAGAAAGAATTTGTCTTATATATAACGGAACTTATTTCCTGAAAAATAGTTGTACTGATGCTGATGACTATATTTTCATAATTACGATCATTTTTAAAAAAAAAAAATCTACTGCCAAACTTTGTTTCAAGCATCTAGAATACCCACTAATGAAATTTAAGCATTTATTATTGTATATTCACATAACAGTACAATTTCTCAATTTCTATAAGGTATGTAAATTGTAATCCTTCGGTGTACATTGTTAAAACACATTTTCTCATTTTGTTGAATCTGTGTTGAGCAGAGAAATTTTATCTATGTCTTTGTCCCTTCGATAACATGAAAGTGATAGAGAATATATGTAAAATAATTATTCTTGCTATAATATGAAAGGTTAAACTTTGTTGCAAAGCATCTTGTTACGAAGTCAGGTAGACAACAACAATGAAAGTATGAGATGGGTTAACATTAACTGCATAATCGACTCCAAATATGTCGTATATTATAAGACCTTTTATGTATTGGATTTGTGATGTATCAAAACAGATCGTCCAATTTGCTTGGAAATTATTGGAAACCAAATTCCTGCAACATAAGTGCACCGATTCCTACAAATTCAGTCCACAAACGAGGTTTGTTGAGTTAACCACTTCTCGATCCTGTCTTTCATGCCTTCTATCCGTCATAAATCCTGAAAGGGCTTCTTATATTGATCCTGGCCACATTTCTGAAGATGAAAATGATAACTAAGTTTGATATCCTGTATTAGTAATTTTTCATTTTGATTTTTCATTTTGATTTTTCTATTACTTGCCAAATTTATTTTTTCTAAAGTTGCACAAGTGACTACTTTTTTTTTTAAGTTTTAGTTATTGTACTTTTACGCTAATATTGAGATATTCAATGCCAATTATGATTATATATCACTATATTTATAACAGATAAACTTCAGCATAGTTTTATGCCAAAGCATAAGTGTTGGTCATCTTGTCATGTCACGATGACCAACACTATTGTCATAAAAATATATGTATTTACAATATCAAGTTTGCAACATACAGGTTTATTGAATAATTGTTTTTATTAAGACCTAAACTTTAAATTTCCGTTTCTAAAAACTTTAGAAAATGGGCATGTCAGCTTTCAGCTTATTACTAAAGAAATGTTATGGATTAATACAAGCCCATTACAGCTGTTCAAGTAATGTGCGTGAACAATGCACGCGCACATTGTGGTGTTTCTCAAAAGGAAATTAATTTTGTCAATTAGCAATTCAATTGAGAATATTGTGTGTATTTCATGAATATGAATGCGTCAGTAAGTGACAAGTGCCAAATGCTCATCGGTTCGTTAAATTTGTGTTCAGTGAGGTAAACTAAACTCATTTTTCCTCGCGCATCATTCGTGAATGTTTTGCTGCCAGCTGCCAGCACATTACATGCATTTGTTTATGTCTGGATTATTCTAATTGTAATGTCTATTGCATAAAACACAGATCAGTTTATGAATAGAAAAACTGCCGGCATAATCCTACAGACACGAAACAAATAGCTTGTTGTAGAGAATTGTTTTATTTGTTCTCTCTGTTGCTAATTGAATATGTTACTATCATATACAGAGCATTCATTTTAAGGCAGAATAAATACGTATTTAAACTATATTTGATATAAACAATAATTATGTCAATTTTGGCAATTAGGGGAACGTTTAAAAGTAATATTAATTACATTTTAGGTTTTACCTTCTTAAACTAACAAAATTTCAAACGTTATGGCACTTGAATTTTAAGGAATGTTCAATTCTTATTTTTTTTATATTTTTTTGTATTAAATATATACAATAAAAATGAAAAATAATTTGACCTTTCGAACATTGTAATTAAATAATCTGAGCTAGAGAAGCAGAAATAAATGAAACATGTAAATAGACATATTTCGAGCATCCGTTCTTCTTCAAAGACAGAAGACAATTACATATGAATGAAAAATAAAACTTTTAACAATATAACTAAGATAACAATAACTAAAGAAGCCGAAAAAAAATACATATATATTCACAGAATTATCCTCGCTATATTTCGAACAACTAGTATTCTTCAAAGATAAGAAAGTAATTCTGTGAATATGTGATTTTTATTTTTTTACTTCTTTCGTTATTGTTTATACATTTAAATTTGTGTGCGCGTGCGTGCGGAAATTATTCTTTCACATCGTATAAGACATAAATGCTCAAGGAAGAATCAGACTTGAAAATTTCAGGTCACAGCCGGGATTCCAACTACGGATATTCGATCTACGTGCCGATGTTCTAAACAACTGAAGTACCGTGTCCTTCATCTAATTCTATACATCTCCGAGACCTCCCTGCGGTTTCTTTATGAGAGATTTATTCTTCCAGTAATATCAAATTACTCGTAATTCTAGAAGGAGACAGTAGCAATTTCGAATAAATTTCTCACGAACGCGAAGAGCTGATTTCGTATTTATAATACTATTTACACACAAAAATACAAATGTAGATGGTGACTGACTTGAAGTTCAAAGAGAGGCAGGCAGGTGACCGTGAGTGGGGAGAGTATCCGGCTTTGGCCGACACGCAAAAATTTGTGCGGACGGTGAGGACATATTGTGGAAGAGCTGTATACAGGGATAAATTTATATATTAAACTTGTTCTTTCACACTAACCGTTAAAAGTTTGAAAATTTAGAGCCACTACCGGCATTCGAACTGGATCAGATGAGAGAGGCTCGTGGTTCCATGCTTGCAGGACAGAGCAGCCAGGTTGATTAGCGCTTGAGCATTTAAGGCCGGAGCCGAATTTTTTGAGTCTAATCCTTCCTTTCCAAATATAAATGATTTGATGCATAGGTGGGTAAGGAATGAGTTCACGATGTAAAAAAGGAGCAGTTAAATAAACAGTGTCTGAAAAAAGCACTGAAAATAAAATGTTCGTTATATTAGGTGACTTGGGTTATTTTCTTATTATAGCTAGAGCAGGCTAGTTGCGGTTTCCCTTACAAAAACATTTTTACATGGAAAATATTTAAGAGAATGTCGCAAAAAAAAAAAAAAAAAAAAAAAAAAAAAAACGTACTATCCAGCTCTGACGGCTGCGCCTTTTAAATACACGGTAGCTAATTTTATTTTTCTTGCGTATTTTTCTCTGCAACCTCTCTGTGAGTAGCGTGACGAGCCCGGAGTGAAAGAATGCCATCGGGCTATTAAATGTTTTCCAGCAATTTCCCCTTCTCTTTTGGAGCACAGCACAGGTTTTTAATGAAAATACATCGTTATTCCACGAAGGGTGTGACGCAGGGACAGGGAGAAAGAGCTCCAGTCAATTTGATCATCTGTTGCCTTTGTTCATAATTGTGTGTAGTTGTATTAATGAATTTTTATTATCTTCTATTCAGTGGTTTGTGATTCGGTGAACATTTTTAAGGTACAAATTTGAACTGGGAATAGTAAAAACACGAGATAGCTTAGTACATAAGTTTCCGGCTTGACCAAGTTGCAGCGCAACGATCACATCAGTTGGAGTGTACGGTGAAAGCTTCCTCTTTATATTTAAGTCAAATAATGGGGTACACTGTGTCGATTAGGTCTAGAAAATAGTGGAGATGAATTACTTGGGTTCTGACAGTAAGGGTGCTGCCACCGGAACTGAACACTCTTCTTGAAGAGATGTAATTGACAGGAATCTAAAGCTGAAATAAATTGTTGGGAGGTTGGTCCTTTCAAAACTAATCATCTTTAGGATTCTACTAAAAACATTTCCTGATGAAAATGATCAGTGCAAGATGCTGCTGCGTGTTTCTTGACAATTCAAAAACAATATCGAGTGGATTTTGGTCTTGTACAAACAAACAGCAAGGAAGTTCTGGAACGAGTTGCAACAGGGGATGAAACTAAGTATGCCTTCCTTCGTAAGGGAAGCAAAGTGCTGCACGTAAGAAAACCCTTCGAGGCTGAAAGAAGAGGCCTCTGAGAAAAATTTATCGGCCATTTCACGTCCTGAATTGAATGGCACGCTGATGACCCGAGATGTTAAGAACGTCCGTAAATAAACCAAACAAATAAAATAAATAAAATTAGGCTCTCTGCCATTAGAAGTCTATAGAGTGGCGGAAGCTGGTGCGGATCTGTAAAGAAGACGATGCTTGTACAGACCAGGAGAAATATCGTGACCATATTTGTTGTGGGTGACTGCAGAGTGTCTCTGTTATAGTCCAATGCAGTTCGAAAGACGGTTATCTGCTTTCACTGAACAGGAAAGAGACAGAATTTATCTGGAACGCTTCCTTCCTTAAAAAAACAACCTTTTCTCAATATATCATTTCATCTCATGTATCATTAGTGTGCACTGTCAGTGATGCTTCAGTAGTAAAACACTATTAAACACTATTAAAACTGTCAATCAAGCAAGCGAGTATTGTTGCGAGCGATTCTTGGAGACTTAAAGACTGCTTTCAGTTTATTATTCTTCACTTTATATCATGCGGAGGTTGTAGTAGTCTTCTTCTGAGATGTGGCAACGTCGCTTCTCCCTCCATGCTCCGTGAAGCATGTTGTCTATTGACTCAATTTCTCTTGCTTGCCTATGTAACACTTGCCATTTTCTTTCACCCTTTTACAGCGAATGCACTGCAACGAACTTGCTTTTGTTTCAGAGCTGAGGGTAATCTGAATGCCATATTGTACCAATATTAAGTTAGATAAGTTTATGTTCCTACTGATTATGCTAGTGTTGATGTAGTCGTTGGACCGAGGGTCCCACTTCACACCCAGGTGGTCCATGGGCCAAAAGTCGCCTTTCTTGTTTTTATTAGTCACGAGAGGAGGGAGATGGAGGGGGAGATTTAAATCACACAGCCTTCATTTAAACGCATTGGAATGTTTAATCACACTATACTAGTTATCGGTCACTTGGTTCGTTATCTCTGTAGTTTTGATGACGAGTGGTAAATATGCTGCATCTGTGTGCCTCTCGTCTACTGCCGCTGGTAAAGCGATGTTGATCATCAGAGAACGAGCGAAGCGTATGTATGAGAGCGTATGACTGAAGAACGTATATGTGAGTAGCCGAACGTAATACTGAGAAGCGTCGTACTGCCTAACTTCCTGATCTGAACTACGGTTGCCATCTGGTAAGAACTGTCTGGTAGGAAAACGTGCTTTTCTAGATTTGTTTCTTCTTATATGTGAAATCCAAACACCACTAAATGGTTTCAAAACGTTACGTGGGGTTTATAGCACATCGTCCATGGTTATCCTGAGCCTTTGAAACATTTAAATATTATTGATGAGTTCTTGAGCTTCCAAACGCGCTTATTTAAAATCTGTCGCCTTCCTGACACTTTATGGGAGAGATCATACTCGTGACGACGTTATTGCCGACACCTGTTCCCCTTCCTACCTTCAACGATTTTGAAGAATCTTCAGCAACTAAGATACAAAAGGAAATATTGTTCGGCTACCTGCATACACTTAGCTTTGTTATAGTAGAGAGACCCCTGGCCATTACCAGCAGAAGAAACACAAAATATGACAAAAGGCAACCTTTTCCCTTATGTCATATAGTGAAACGTCCAGGTAGCTATGAATGCATTTTAGCAATACATGCAATTCCCCAGTTTGCTACTATTAGCTATATTTTATAATTATTACTATTTGCATTATCTTAAAGCATTTAATATTGAGCATGCGCGGGTGTGAGGATCTGTCACAGTTCAAAGGAAAAAATTGTTGAAAACTCACTCATAGCTTCAGCCTGGGTTCTAATGCAGGATATTTTCTGGCTGTTTATATCAGAACAGGCAACAGCAAATGCAAAATTTCCTCTGGCAAATGGTAAAAACCAGAACCTTATCTACAAAATGGTTAGAAATATATATATAATTTTGAAACGGATGATGTCAAATGACGGTTTTGGACTTAGTAGCTTTTTTTCCCTAAAGGTACATACACGTAGGAGCGTTTTGGGAGCCATCCTGCCTATTTTCTAAGGAGAGTTATCAGGATTAATGAAAACCTGATTCACCGCTACCATTGTTCAACAAAGGACCACGCAGACACACTCCCTTTCCTAAGAAAATATTTTTTTTTTTTTTTCCTTCTGGCAAAGTCAGGTATTAATATTCTAGGATTCCAAGGGTATAATTATGTTTGGCCATCTTCGAAAGGTCCGACAATCAACGAAGAATACTATGCCAATTTACTCCAGGTAGTTCTAGAAAAGATCTGGGATTGCCAAGAGGGAAGTGATGCTTTTTTTTCAGGACCGCAAGTCTGTTATCGTACTTTGTCAGTAATCGCGGACCTCACATGGAATTGTTGACTCATACTCCTTATTATGATTAAACTTATCTCCATCATACTTTTTTTTTTATTTTGAATTGGGGGGGGGTGATAAATTGTACCTAGTGGAACACATTTATCCGACCCAGAATTGGACAAATCTTTTTACAACCATAACATTAGTGCATTGCAACAAAGTTGAAGAAAGTATTTTCATATCATAGGAGATTATGTTGAAAAATAAATTGGTTTCAATTGCTTAAACTTTTTATAGTGGAGGTCACGAACTTTTAAAACACAGCTCATAATTTACATTTTTGCTGTGATTGTTTCCTGTGTTTTCTTCTAAAGTCGGCATCCAGTTGTTGAAAAGCAAGTGTTCCACAGCTTTTGAACTTACAAGGGAGCGGAACAGGAACTTTCGGTTACAGAAACTTGCGGCACAATGGTGATGCCCTTAAGAACTGTATAACAGCTCATTTGGTTGATGTAAGCAAACACGCTGTTTTAAAATATACACCAGGATTCTCTGTAACCTTTAACACATGTTATTTCTCTGTTGATTTCTCTTTCTTTAGACATATGCAAAATAGATACGAGTAGAATAGAGCTCCGGTGCGATATGTTTGCACTTGGGATCCGTTATAGTGGGAAAGAGAAAAGTCCAGTAAGAGAAATGAAAAGTTCTGCACCTGCGCACAACCTTCTTCAGTAGCACGCATCATTTCTGCGAAAACAACTGTGCTTGAGCGTGAAAGTGAAAGAATGTCATCTCTATGTAATGAGCTAATTTAAGATAATAAGCATCCAAATAGTTCAGTACAATGTGATTTTGTAGTTTAGTTTACACGATGTTCCAGCATTGTCGTCATAGCAAGTAGTACAGAAGCCGCCGCCGACTGTGTGACATGGGCTAAGTGCAGATATGTCGTGCGTTAGCTTTAATATATTATACATAAGAACTCTGATTGTCAATCCCGAATTTAAATTGGGATAGCTTGTGTTTAAAATGAAGTAATGCATTATATATAAGTAAATAAAACAAAGATAAATTCCAAAGTAAAGAGCCACTAAAAACAAAAGAATAAGTAAGCGATAATTGAACAAATTAATAACTTCAGCTGTCTTGGATGCATAATATCATGAGGATTTCCAAATGATGTTGGTATAATTTCCAAAATGCCATCAACTAATAGATACAAATAAAAAACATTGAGCGGAAAGGTTAGGGGAGATGTCGTTTTAAATTGTTACCGGGTTATTCCAATTCCATCTTTTACCTTATCTTATCAGAAATGTGGACACTAACAACAAAAAACAAGAAGAAAATTGAATGATACTCCTGATTCCTTTGACGGGCTACCGTAAATAAGTGAGCTGAAATAGCATATTACAAAAATGAAATAATTGTTATAAATATATAAATAGGTTGGAATCAACTAAGGTATCTAAAATACTGCATTGAGGTTATTTGACTTGACGTGCTGCTATATGCTGGCAGAAGCCAATCGTCAAGGCCATATAATGCATTTGCAGTTAGCAGACTGCAGTTAGTTTGAGGGAGGCTTTGTCAGCGAGGTTGTACGTTTGTATGTTACTCTGAGCCTCATTGTTATAACTGCAAGGTATAACTTCTTAAAAAGTTACGAGATACAGGATGTTTTAATAAAGATAAACTTGTTCTGAACCGCCCTGTTCTTACTGAAGAACAGTTAGATGAAGTTCGCTGGCAAGTGCTGGCAATGAATTGCCGCTGAGGGGCATTATTTTCAACATTTCTTATAACACAGTTTAGTACTTATTATTATAATCAATACGGTATCGTGTTATGCTTCAAGTAAAAACACAAATACTATAATAAAAATATTAGCTTTACGTGCGTGATTTACTTACCCAGTAAGCAGTGACTGCATCTTAAATCGCTGTTCAGGCGGCCCGTTACTCAAATAACCTAATTGTTTATCAGTATAAACCTAAAGCAAGTGAGGATTTTGACCGTTCTAGAAAAAGATGAAGCGACCAATTTCAAATTCAGGGTAAATATGTTGATGTGCACAGATCTAAATTGTAATGTTTATCTGATGAGCATAACAGGGTAGGTCCATAAGTTTCCTTCCTCGCCGATAAGGATTATCGCCTTCACAAAACGCTTATCTAGTGTCATATCTTATCTGTTAAGTAAATAATTGCAGCTGGAACTTCCGCTCCGCTGTGTTCAGTTGTTCAGATATAGTTGCATAAAGAAGGATGTGTAGAAGATTGTGCCATGTTCATAATGGAGTACAGAGCTACTATTAAGTTCTTCACAAAAGAAGGACTTGCTCCAAATGAAATTAAACAGCGATTGGACGGTGTATGTGGGGAAGCATCCCCCTCATATTCTATCGTAAAGAATGGGCCAAACTTTTTCGAATGGGTAGAGAAAGCATTGAAGACGAAGAGCGTGCAGGTCGGCCCTTGGAGGTGCTCATTCCTGAAAACATCGCTCGCTCTTGTGGAAGGAGAAATCATGGAAGACCGGTGGCTCAAAGTTACAGAAATAGCAGCAAGGTTGGCCTTTCTAAAGCAACTGTCATCCGAATTATTCATGAACATTTAAACATGAATAAGTTTAATACCTAGACTTCTTTCCTCAATCCAAAAGCAGTAACGAGTCATCTGTTGTCAGGTATTTTTGGAGCTCTGCCGTGGAAACGAGAGAGAAGTTCTGAAATTGTTACAGGAGATGAAACTATGGTCCTCTTAACATGATCCCTTGTCCTAAAGGGAATCAATGGACTGGCGTAAACCTGACAAAGCAACGCCTCTAAAGGTCAAGGTCATTCAGTCAACCAAGAAGGTCATGGTCACAATATTTTGGGACTGTGAAGGAATACTGTTCATTGACTTCAAGGAGAGGAACACCACAGGAAATGGGCAGTACGATGTTGACCTACTGCACAGACTACGTGCTTCCACCAAAAAGAAAAGGAGAGGAAAGCTGAGTGGTGGTGTGCGTCGTCTTCACAACCCGCCTGTGCACACAGCTGTTGTTGCAAAGGAAGCTGTGAAGAAATGTGACTTCAAAGAGAGCCACCATCCATCTTACAGCCCAGATCTAGCTCCCAGTGACTATTTCCTCTTCTCAAATCTCAAGAAGGATCTTCGAAGAAGGAAACTTAAATTTGACGATAAGTGATGGATGTTGTTTATGCCCATTTTGTTGACAAGACTTCTGATTATTTTTGGGAGGGAGGATTGAAATGTTAAATCAAAGAAGTGAGAAGTGTATTGCAATAAATGGTAACTATATTGAAAACTCAAATACAAGTTTTGTCTATCGTATCTAGAAAATGATTAGGGTGTAAGCTTATGAACCTATCCTAATATACTCTTGTTGAACCAGTTATCTGCTCCAGATTTTGATTTTACGGAATGTGATTGCTTTTGCAGGTTGTGTCTATTGCTTTACTTCTACAGAAGACATGTATTGTCCTATACCAGCAAAAAAAAAAAAAAAAAAAAAAAAGTGAATGCTTTTATGGTCATCATAAAATTTTAACCGAAAATTCTGTTTTAGCCGAACACCCTTTCCCTCCCCTCTTTGTTAGAATCGTTGGCTCAATTGATATCGATGCATGTATTTTGAAGGATATATCCTCTATCGTAAAGAAAACAAAATAGAATCTGTCTCATTAACCTCTAATTTTTCATTCTGTTTTGCACCTCTATCGTTAAGCTGGTGGTATATGGGACGACGTGCTTGTAATGTATAATGTATAGCTTTTATAGAAAGCAGAATGTATGGTTGGTGCAACTCTTGTCCCGTAATCAGGGTTAGGTGTTAAGTTGCGTTTAATGTGCACAACTCTTCTTACAGACATATTAAAAAGACATAATAGCTTACAGATATTCGTTTCCTTTTTTCACCTCGCAATTTAATAAATACTTACCATTTATAGTGATAATTGGTCAGATATCAACCCGTCGAAGTTGAAATGGATGGTTTAGAAAGATACCAGGCCGTAAAATTTTTGTGCCATCTCTCAATATTCTAATACAGTGTGGTCATTTTGTCGTACATGTCGTGATACTATTACACTATAATCCCACTATGGACTATAATACAGAGATACATGCCCGACTGTCAAGGATTTCGTTAAACATAAATAAATAAATAAAATAAATGGGTCCACTGTACGTCGTCAAGAAATCGCACCCCCCCCCCCACATTGTGCAGTGGTGATTCATGTAAGATGTGTGGGTTGCACTGTTCTTACTATTGATGTAACAGCCTCCTCCCTAAAAACCACATTATCCCATTACTCAGTAGTAATAAGTGATCTACCGCATCTCAAGAATAGAAACAAATAATTTAGGACGAATCGTTGTCGTGTTGCAGACGTTAACTCCAAAGCTACAAATGTGTTTATAACTGATCAAAGGGACTGAAAACACAATACCTTACCGTAAACAAATATTTTTTTTCTGTCAAGTACGCGTCGTAGTACAGAAACGGTTCATAAAATTACGTACTGTATTTATCAAAATGCCTTACCACTTTAATGAGGACCTGCACACTGAGTGACAGTGCGTGACTTCCCGATATGAGTACTTGAGGTTGTTAATACACGGACTCGTGTATGAAAAGTCTGGGATTCGGTTCCCGCCAGGACAGTCCACCCCGATTTTTATTTTTTTAAGGTTTTACTCGAACCGCATTATGACAAATGTACTTCGTCTGCTACTTTTCCCCTGCCGTGGGTCCCGTGTCGTACATTTACGGCACGATAAAGAACCTCAAGCCTGAAAGAAGAGACCTCTGAGCAAAATTTGTCGGCCGTTTCACGCCCTGAATAGATTGGGACGCTGTTGACCTGAGATGTTAAAGAGCGTCTATAAATAAACCAAATAAAAATGTGCTACTTTTCAAACAACACAGAATTCACTAGAATACAACCCATCAATAGTAGAAGAGATGCAACTTTTTCTGTGAAGCCGTGTTTCTCTTAGTAGATTTTGTCACTGCCATAACTGAAATAACATCGTTGGAAAGGATTTCACAAAGAAAGAAATGTTCGATATCTTATTTAATGATTCTGGCTCATTTAAAGCTTAATATTACAATAGAAAAAATGATTAATTTGTCTAATATCATTCATTCGCTATGAATTGTTTAAAAACTATATAAAAAAAACTTAGTCTGAGGGTGAAAAATGACGTGCAAAGCAGCAGACCAAAATGTGTGAAAAAGTCCTTTCCCAATTTAAATTTCACTTCATATATCACCAGTTGCCCACCACTTGTAGTGCTTCTGTAAATAGAACGGGCGTTAAACACTCTTAAATAAAACACACGTCACATCGCAACTTAGCTATGGCGTTGATTCATATAGTTCTACTTGTAAATTATTGGTACATATTTATTCATACTCTGTATTTACAAATTGACAAACATTCGCTTTTTTGAGAACTGAGACCTCGAAACTCTATCCTAGTTTTGTTATATGCAAGCTAGCGATTTCTTCTAAAACGAAGAACACTAATCATCGTGTGTTGCGAATGTGTCGGTCTGAATCTGAGCGCGGTCTGGCACAACTAACACTGCAAAATTAAATTGTATTTTCTCCAGCTTTGCCCAAATGCATAGATCATGGAAATTAGTTCTCTCCGATGATTAAAGACCATGGACGCAAGAGTTTCGTAATTAATATGTCTTTTGTTATTTAGGGCATCAGTTTGTTTACTCCGGCGTACAGTGTCCGTGACCTCAACTTCGATGTTTTTCACTACGTAGCCTTCCTGTTGGTTTTTATGCTTCTTATTGTCGTGATGCACTAGTATGTTAACATACAATTTTTCGTTGAAAACATCTTAAATTGTGTGACTGGTCTGCCGCTGCTAATATTTAGTGCCTGCCATCGCTCCGTAAATCAAGAGGTGCTTGCATGTGAATTTGGATCGGTAATAAGTTTTTTCTCACCCTCTTCCCCTCATTCTTCTTGCATGTGGTTTTTGTGATGGTCTCTGAGCTATAGTTGGGCAAAAAGCATTTGCAGCGTTAAATAACTAGGATGTATTTATTTTAAGAGTAGCTGCGTGTAAATTTTTTTTAAAAAAATGGAGAGCTCAAAAATACTTCCAAAACTGTAAATTCAGGATTTCGTTCTAACCATCTTTAGTTAGATAATTACAAACACAAATGCAAATTCTTTTCTTTTGTAGATAGGGAAGCCATTAATTCTGTCGTAAATGAATATAGAACTTGAATGCGAGGTGCTTTCAAATTGTATCACCTTCGATTTTTTTTTTTTTTTTCTGACTAACCAATCACACGAAAACTATGGAACCTGTAGCACCGCTCGACGTAATCTCCCTGCAGCCGTACACATTTTTCACAATGTCGACTCCATGGTTACATGGCCGCTGCGAACCTTCTGCAGGAGTCTTGTTTTGACTACTGGAAAACCGCTGATGCAATAGCGGCATGGTTAGTGAATGTGCTACCAAGGAGAGTGTCTTTCATCGTTGGAAACAGCCACAAGTTGCTAGGAGCCAGGTTAGGTGAGTAGGGAGCGTGAGGAATTACTTCAAAGTTGTTTTCACGCAGAAACTGCTGCATCCGTTCGTCCCATGAGTTGGGGCGTTGCCTTGGTGAAAGAGCACACGTGTAGCCTTTTCTGACCTTTTTTCACGCAATGCTGGAAATAACTTCTTCAAAGCATCTTCGTAGGATGCACCTGTCACTTTAGTGACCTTTGGAACGCTATGAGTAAGGATTCCTCCATCGCTGTCCCAGAACATGATCACCATGGTTTTTTCTCCACTGGCGCTTACCCGTTATTTATTTATTTTTTGTGGCGGCGAATCTGAGTGCTTCCATTGAGCAGACTGGCGTTTCATTTCAGGATTGAAAAACGGCATCCATGTCTCATCCATTGTCACAATCCTGCCGTCATCACTTGCCTGGCAACATGCCAGCCGCGCAGCCTTGTGGTCGTTCGTCAGCATTGGTGGCAACCACGTGGAGGACACTTTTCGCATTTTCAGGCCTTCAGCAGGACTGTGTGCACAGATCCCACGGTAATGGCAACTTTGGAGGCGATTTGTTCCACACTCATTGGGCTATGCTCCAAAACAACTTTCTCCACTCGCTCGGTCATGTCATCAGACCGACCGGCTTGTGCGAAGCAGAGAGATTGCCTTGGTTTGTTGTCACACGACGATCTGCCTTCCTTGAACTGTCGCACCCATGAAAGCACATTAGACACATCCATGACACATCACCACACGCCTCATTCAACTGGCGGTGAATTTCAATCGGTGTCAAACCACGCAAATGGAAGAAACGAACATGCTTGTTCTTGTAATGAAAACGCCGCCATTTTGAAGTATCAAAAACTGTCCTTACTCTCGCAGCTGCCGCTAGAGTTATATGTGCCATACGGTGCTACCATCTCTTTTACGTAGGGACAACTAATGCCCGGGTATTTTAAAACAAACCGCATGTTTCTGTTTCCATTCCCGAGAGGGGGAAAAAAAATTGTTATAACTTGAACGCACCTCTAAGAGTACTGATTTGAAAACTACTTTTCCTTCTCAACATGTACTTGCACATTGAGGTACTTGTCTTATTTGACAAGCCCCTGACATCCAACAGTATAAAAATTTTTCGGTTGCCCTAGGTACCAGGTGATGACTTCCCTTTCTGTAGCTTCATCGTCGGGAAAATGTTCATGGTTAAGAGGACTGAATAAACTGAAGTTGGTTGGAGTAAGATCGGGCTATATGGAAGATGCTCCAGCACTTCCCACTGGAAATTTCGCAGCGTCTCATGTCCTGTGGGCATTATGAGGACGCGCGTTGTCATGCAAGAGCAATACGCATTAGGGGAGGAGTCCTGGTTGCTTCTGTTATTGGACTTACCAAGTTTTTTGAGAATGTAACATTTGGAGTTGCCCTTTAAGGTTTGTCCTTGAGGCTGTAATGCAGTGAGCAATATGCGTTCGTGATCCCAGAAGACTGTGAGCATCACTTTTCCGGCGGATGGTGTCACTTTAAACTATTTTTTTCCCCATAAGGCGATGCAGTTTTTTTTTCCCCACTGCATTGACGCACGCTTTGTTTTGGACTGGTAATGGTGAACCTGTGACAATGCGGGCTAGCTTATCATGGTAGCAATTGAGATGCTGCATTTTGTGTTCTGAGGTCATTCATCGTGCTCGAATTAAGGCTTGAACTTGTAAATACGCCTCTGGTCGGCCGATGCGGTATTAGCCCTTCAGAAATCTTCTACATCTAGTTGAAAACAACTTGATGTGACAATCACTTCTCACCGTAGATCGCAAGCATTTCTTTATGTATACTCTTCAAACTATATGTTTTTCCCACAAAAATCTCAAAACGGAGTGTTATGCACTCACTCAGAGACGTCGCCATCTTGCAACTGCCGTTTCGCTATTGTAAACACCCATTGCATCGTATCGAATGTCAGCAACTGCCAACGGGCTAATGTTGCCATCTAGTGGCAATAGCCTCGGGTGTCATATTAAACACATCAATTTGTACCTATAATTTACTAAATAGCTTACCCTCTAATTTTATACATTTAAAAATTATGTTGAATTTTCTTGAAAACCATTGAACATAAACTGCTAATCTTTGTAATACATTAAAATTGTTGGAAAGAAATTTTGATATTCATAAAATTGCTTAAGAAAATAACAATATTTGTAATTTTATACTTAAAATGGCCATAAAGTATTCATGCCTAGACCCTAATGCTACTAAGACAATTATTGCAAATCTGTTCCGCAGAATTGTTCACAAGGATTTTTATTTATATTCATTTTAATTCTTTATTCATCCGTAAAGATCAAATATGTTATATCGGATACGTCAGGTTATGGAGAAAGTGCAATAGAAAAAGAAGGCAATGTAATGCTGTAAAAATTAAAAACTTACAAAAATATACAGAAATTTCAAAATAATTATTTAGTTATAGTTTGTAGATAAGGATAATAGGCGTGTGCAAGAGATTGGTATTTAATTGTAAATCTTAATTTATTTAAGAAGTAAATGCCTCCAGACATGTCTCCACACTGTAAAATCAATTTTCAGGCAGTGCAGATTCTACACTAATCTAATTTTTTTTCTAGTAATGTTTGTGACAGTTTGTAATATAATTTAGTACAATTATATAATGAGCTATGTTTATTAATGAGATATTATGACTTATGCTGCTTAACTGATTGTTTCTCGTCTTGTGATTGTGTATTGTTTTTGTTCACCTGAAATGCTGGTAGATGTTTTTTGGTGTACGTTAGAACTTCTAATATGTAAATGCGGGGTGCAGATAATGTTTCATGGATTTAAAAGATTCAGTTTTCTTTTTACGTGTAATTATTTTTAGTGCCCATTTTTGCATGTGCCTTTCTACTTTAGAATATGATTCCATACCTAATGAGATTATGCTTTAAGGGCAAAGCATATTTAACTCAGATTTCAGGTCAGCTCAAAGTATATTTACTGTAATACTATTACACATCATTGCTTTATGTAAAATAGATTTTGAGAAGTTGTTCTTCAAGGGTGAAAAAATTTAGGTTTCGAAAAACACGAGTTACAATTTTTCCTTAATTTCCATTGGTGCTTTTTTTTTTTTTTTTTTTTTTTTTGAGTAGTGTTTAACGCCCGTTTTTACTACTGCCATTGGTGCTGGGGTTAGTAATGCTGTACTTACCTTTGTTATCTTCTACCTCTTTCATGTCCTTTCTCTTGAGCTACTTCTCTTGACGTAAGTTTTATGGCCAGCATTAGCACCCCCCTGCATAAACAGAAATGAAGATGAAGCCAACTCAAGTTTTCCGCAGCTTTAGTTTTCTTCACCTCTGAGTTGCTTTTTCTCAGAAACATTTTTAAATAAAGCAATGCAATTTGGCAGTTTTATAGAAAATATTCTTCTGCACAATTCTGTCGAACGTATCTGATGGGGTCAAGGTATATGAATATTTTCTTACTATTTTAAGTATAAAGTTTTTTTCCCCTCTCTTTAGCAATATATTGAATATCAAAATTGTGTTCAACAGTTTTAACACTGAAGCATTTAGAACGTGTATAAAACATGTTCGATTGCTTTCAAGAAAATGCAATTTAAATGTTTTTAAATGTAAAACAGTTTAATTAACCATGACTTAAGTTTTGTATAATGATATACTCTACAAAAAAGTGTAAAAGATATAAAAACTAACTGCATTTAATTTAACAATTTATTGTACACGCGTAAGCTAAACTAAAATTAAAAAGTATGAAAGAATGTTAGAACTTTTAATTCGATTTCGTTTAGAAAAAAAAATTAAACGAATAAAATAAACAAAATGGATTTGATCGTGGTCTAGTGATAGCATTTAAGACTGCTAATCCGGAGTTTCTGGGTTGAATACTAGTCAGGTCAACATGTTTGAGTAAGGGTTTTTCGGAATTTTCCCTTAGGAGATGAATGTCAAATGGTTTTAAGGCGTCACGGACTCGGAGTCGGTCCTGGTGGTGTAGTGGTTACCATACTTGCCTCCTATACCCAAAACGCGGGTTCGAACCCGGCCAGGACCGATGGATTTTTTCGGGCGTAAAAATCGTAAGTATGGCTTCCTTCGGAAGGGAAGTAAAGCCGTGGGTCCCGTGTCGTACATTTACGGCACGATAAAGAACCTCAAGCCTGAAAGAGAGGCCTCTGAGCAAAATTTGTCGGCCGTTTCACGCCCTGAGTTGAATGGGACGCTGATGACCTGAGCTGTTAAAGAGCGTCCTTAAATAAATCAATCAAAAAAAAAAAAAACGGACTCGGAGCTCATTTGCACCATCATTAATTCATTTCATTCATCCCTACAGACTTACACCTATAGTACACAGTTCACAATCGCGAGAAGACTAATGCAATCTAAGCGACAGCAAATAAAAAATTAAAAAGGAGACTATCTGAGAATAATTTTTATAACATTAGCGAAGAGAAAACAGAATCTTTCTGCAGCAGCATTGCATAAGGAATAGGACGAACTCTACAGTTAATATGAGCCTATACTAAGACAGTTTTATAAAGTTATATGCTACGAAATTCTTTGAAATACCGAGGCGTTTGTCAGCATTATAGCAAATGCGTTAATTTGTGCAATTAATTGCGATTTTCAGTTTAAAGCAAAGTATTTTGCCACCAAAACAAAAGATAATAGAAAGTTTGTTCAAAAAACCGATCTTTCAAAATTTCGCACCAAAGAACTGTATCGCAATGCGGTTGGTAACTCTGATTAGCAGATACACTGGTGAGAGGCCTCACTTTGCCGCCCATATTATGAGTATTTCAAAAGCAGCGCATTAACATTAAAATTTGCATTTTTTTTAATTCCCAGATTGTTAATTACAAAGGATCTGCTTGGAATGAATGGGACCGATTTCAATTGAACTTTGTAGTATTACCATTTAAAATATCATAATTTTAATGGTGGTTTTGTCGTAGAAGCAACCTAAATATGTAAATACTTGTTGAAAGACCGCTCGAGGTAACTACGGAACTTTCAGGTACAGGTGAACGTATTGTGACCTTGCTTGTGCTATTATAGTTTGTATGAAAATATAGATGGATTTGTTTAAACGAATATATTTTAATATATCAAGGAAAAGAATTAGAGATCTTAAACTGGCAAACAACGTGTAGTCAGGCGTTAACGCCAACAGTTTGTAATTATTCCTGAAAATATAATGGGAGAAAAAGTACTGCAAATCCTTGAATGAATACATACACGTGACATTAGATTTCACCAATGAAAATTATTACACATTAATATTAATGTAGCTGAAGGAGGTAATGTTAGAAATAAAATAGTGCTAATCATAGTAGTTATGCATAATCTCCACAGAAACGTCATGAAAGATTGGATATCTTTACAGAGGTATGATGTAGAAATTACGACTTCAGGGAAAAAGTGCCCAAATCAAATCATAAAAAGTCAAGGCTGTAATAATTCTATATAATTTGTAATGAAAGTTAGTGTTACAGCTTATCCTGCTTGTGTTGCATGAGATCCAGATCATTAATATATAAGCAAAACATTTTTAATACGTACTTTCGATTTCTGTACAATGTTGTAGCACCAAGGTTACAAAGTTCTGGTGTTGCTGGTGACAGAATCAGGATAACATGGACTGTCGTGTAGCCAGAGTTAATATGTATGTCCATAAAATGGAAGTCTAACCATAATAAAATCCTTACAGAAAATCTTGATCGTGTTCCAGCAAAATCCATCTCTCTGCCATTGACAGAAAAATAGGAAGACAACGATCGCAATCGGTCAGAACCTCTTGGAACATGCAAATAAGTAGAAAATTTTTGAGTAGAATCATTATTCATGATGAGACATGAAACGAAAGTTCAAACCTCACATTAGATAGAGAAATGTTCGTTAAGCCCCACCCCCCTCCCCGAAATGCTGTTGACTGTTTTGCCATTTGAACTTTGCTCATAATGAATTTCTGTCAGAGAGTGGAATTATGAATCACAGGCATAACCAAAGCATCCTAGTCGTCTCTGAGAAAACCAAGAAGGAAGAAGCTGAACTATTCAGATTGATCTTCCAAAATGACAGGGAACCTGTGCAGTCATCGCTTGTTCATGATTTTTGTGCAAAGATAAGATTTTCCCCACCTTCCATACATTACTGACGTAGCACTTGTGGATTTTTTTATTGCCAATGTTGCATTAACAGAGCTGCTCCTAGAAGTTGAGACGCCATTGGGAAAGCATGGGCGGATGAGATTACTAGTGTGTAAGCTCAAATTTTAAAAATGTAAAATGTCTAGATATTTCTGAACACACCTCGCTTGTACAAATCACTACACAAGGAGAGATCTGCTACAAATTATTATTATTATTATTATTATTATTATTATTATTATTTGTTTTATTTACGGACACTCTTTAACATCTCAGGTCATCAGCGTCCCATTCAATTCAGGGCGTGAAACGGCCGACAAATTTTGTTCAGAGGCCTCTTTTTTCAGGCTTGAGGTTCTTTATCGTGCCGCAAATGTACGACACGAGACCTACGGCTTTACTTCCCTTCCGAAGGAAGCCATACTTAGGATTTTTACGCCCGAAAAAATCCATCCATCCTGGCCGCGTTCGAACCCGCGATCTTGGGTTTAGAAGGCAAGTATGGTAACCACCAGGTCCGACGTCTGCTACAAAAGAAGGTTACCACAACAAGAAAGAAAAAATATTCAGTAGCAGTTTATGGCTGATAAAAATCTAGCAGTTATGCTATTTTGAAACTTTTATTTGTTTTGGGCTTAGTACTAATTATTGCTAAAACGCTCAAGAAATATGTCCTGGTAGATATTATAGGTTGGATGTTGTTATTATGCTTTCCAATTCTGCCCTCTGTTGCATTTTTAACTCTCTTGGAGGTCATCGTATAAGCACCAAAAGTTTTTTTGTTGTAGACAGCATCATTGGTAACGATGGTGCAAAATGTCATTTGTCGAGAATAGTTTCCATGTAGGTTACTCTCTGCATTTCAAGTCACGTTTTCATTATCCGTTGATGAAAGACGAGCAGAAAATGGCTTTTGCGAATTCCATTGGAAATAACTGGCAGACAGAAGCCGCTCATAGCAATTGCGGACAGTAGCACGGCTTCAGTGTTGCATGAGAAATCTCTGTGGCCCGCATCACCTTTTGTCTTGAGGCTGGGCTTTGTCGCTACCAGTGGGACATTGTTTTTGATGGAACGCATTTGGTATGCTCCGCTGCACATCATTTATGTGCAAATATGCGACGAAAGTTGTTTGCGGCGTTGAAAGTCACGAGCAGAATGGAACACTTTAAATCCTGTTCATTTCAAAGTCAAGTGCACATTAATAAAATGATAGCAGCAGTTTATACTACCTCTTTTTATGCTTTAAGGTATGTAAATAATTGAATGGCACACATAGCTGCATGATGAACAACGCTGTGGAAGGCTCGGTGGCAGTGACGGTGTTTTGGGACTGTCAGGGAGTTTTGCTCCTTGCCACCATTAGCTACGATCAGACGAATCTTGAACCTTTGACTCGCAAAGTTCTGTTACTGCATCACACCGTTTGTCCAAATTCATCCGAAAGAACTAAGTATTTGCTTAGTAAATTCAAAAATAATTTTTGCCGTAAAGCGTATCTCTTCATCTTTCTGAGCGATTTCAAAAGTCACCTCGGAGTGAAGTAAGGAAGTGAAAATCGCAGTGTACAGGCGGCTGCGCAAACTGGACCGTGCATGGCACAGACAAGGTATCAGAAGTGTTGCCGAAAATGATTGCGAAAACATAGTGCGTTGTAGAACATTGCTGGCTTTATGGGGGAGAAAAAAATAAGAAAACCAGTATCTTAGAACTATTTTTCAACTCCCGTATGTTTCTTTTATTGTGCTGCTCTGAAATGACTATGGAAGTGGATTGTAAATGAAAATTGAGTCAATCGACTGGTTTATATTAAAAGCTTAAACTTTTCGTTAATCAAGTGATTGATTAGAAACACATTGGTGTGACATAAAAGTAGAGCTAAACACAAACGCTGTTTATGATACCACTATTACTCTTTCTCTTCCTTTATTTTTCTTTCCCTCCTCTTCGTATTTTGTAATAAATATACCTTTGAGCGCTTTCAGCTAAAATAAAATCAGTAGCTCTTAATTACACATCAAACAATATTTCAACGTTTGACCGTCGACGTTATATCAAGCTCGCTTACACGGTTTCAGACTCTCTTTGCGTCCTTTTGACAGCTTTTGAAATAAGGTTCACAATCAAAACATATTTCCAATAATAAAGTACAAAGCACAAAGAATTTTCTGTTCATTGACTTGCTAACAAGAAATGTCGAGACGCAAAAATTATATACGAGGTAGCTACAGTTTTGTGTGAATGAATGTGAACAAGCAGGTAAATTTAATTTTTAAGTTATTCAGTGCTAATGACTGTTTCCTTTCAATTCTATACCACATTATTGATACACATTGTTGAGATAGTTAAGCGTATTTATAGCTTCTTTTAACATTTAAGCAAGCATATTTTTATTCCTAATACATATCACGCATAAGAAGAGATAAAATCATGGACCGTTACATCATAGCCCCCCCATAACTTTCGTAATATGACTCAGAGACTGGTAGCAGTTAAGTGTAAAGTAAGTTTGGGTTTTGTTAATATAACTAGAAGAGAGTAACAAGATTTAGTCAATTTCACCTCAAAAGAAAGAACGGTGTGGCCGAAAACGAAAAATGTCCAGAAAAGACTGCCTATCTAATCAGAATCAGCAGTCAATACTTTTTTTTTTTTTTGAGTAGTGTTTAACGCCCGTTTTTACTACTGAGGTACCACAGGCGGTGAACACTGATGATACATGAGATGAAATGATATATTGGAAAAGAATTTTTAAGGAAGGAAAGTTCCAGGCCTAAGTTTAGGATACCTCCCCGGCATTTGCCAATTGTGAGGATTGAGGAAAACCTGGGAAATTACCTCAATCAGGGAGGACGGGCTCCTGGCGGGATTCGAACCCTAGACCTCCCGGTCACGAGTCCGCACCTTAACGACCTCGGCCACCCATGGCGGTAAAGTCAATACTAAAAAGAGCAGTTTGGAGTCTGCGGGGGGGGGGGAATATCTATGCTTCAGCAGTGCATAAGCGACTTCTAGAAGCTGGAAGGAAAGCTAGAAGACTTGTCAGAAAACAGCTACTGATGTGTCCTATGAAGAAAAAGAGATTGGGACGGGCTAGAAAATAGTAGAACACAAGGTGAGTGCAGAAGGGTCCTATTTTCTGATGAAAGTCATTTTGAAATGCAAGGGTTGAGCGTCTCGCATGTTACGAGAAGCGATGGAGGGGAAATCTCGCCGAATCACATCAAACAGGCGGTAAATTTTCCACAAAAGTTGTTTTGGGGCTGCTTTGCATTCATAGACACTAAATGTATGATTCCTATTTACGCATTGACGAGCAAATATATCCCAATTTTAGAAAAAAGAGCCGCCCCAGAACTGAAGAGATTGGCATAGGAAGTGAACATTTATTTAAACTGCGATTTTCCGCAATTGATTCTATGACTCTATGCCCAAGTGGGTGAAAATGGCAATTAATAAATAAATAACAAAGACACTATTTAGTGAAAAGTAATATTGAAATTTTATGAAATAATTACAAAAATAATTTGCAAAAGGATGTATTTTATTTTCTAAATTGAAGCCTCGCCAATTCTGCCTATTTCTTTTCTAAGTACACTGGCACGTGGTTAAATGTTGAAGCCCAAGATACTTCTCCCGAACTTCCAGAACCAATCACGGAAACAGTCATGCCATGCTTCTTTATAGATAGCACCAAACCTCCTCGTAGGGCGCAACAGGTTCTGCTGAAGACACCTCAGTTTTTCCTTTACAATGGGAAACAGGAAAAAGTCCCCCAGGAGTCAGATCTGGACTGTACGGTTGGTGATAAATCAGTGTCAGTTCCTATTGTTGCAGAAATTCCTTTGTTTGAATGCGATGTGAGCAGAGGCAACTCGCACTTGGGTCTTCTTTCTGTTAGTGTTCTGAAGAACAGGCCTTAATTGTTTGCCAGAGTGCCACAGCATTGCTGCAACGGTGTAATAAATGTAATCAAGTTTGAACATCATCTGTAATTTGTCTAAATAAATCAAAATATATGAAACTTTTTAATACTCCTGTCACCTTTCCTTAGATGATGTAAGCCTCCTAAATGAGGCTTACACTTCGACATTGTGGAATTGTCATTTGGGAAGACAGATCGTTGATTGCTGTTTTTTATTCTGGGTCTTATTGGTAAATTCAACTTTCGTTGCCTGTGAAGATATCGTGAACACATCGAGAGCTGCCATTGTCGAAACGACGAAAAATCTCTTAGCATTATTTCACTCTTGCTTCCTTTTGTTCTTCTGAGAGGTTGTAGAGTACCCAACGACAACAAAGACATTTGTGCAGGTATCTTCGTGTAAGTCACTCGCGGGTCGTTCTTCACTCTGCCTTTTTACACGAGCAATGTGTCCTCCGGTGTACTCCTCATCTTTCAAGGCTGTTCTTTCTCGTCTAAACTCTAGAACACTTGTATACTTCTGTACGTGCGTAAATTCTGAAAAGTTCTCTCTAATTTTTTCAGGCATTATTGTTGACGCATTCCTCAGTTATTATCGTAAAAATATTCGCAAGAAAATGCTCTCTAGTCATCTCCATCTTAGAACATATGACAGCAAGCGCACTAACTTCCGCTATAGTTATTAAGCAAGATATACTCTCTCTAGTGCTGCAGCAGGAAACGTATATCTCTTATAGTTTCTTTAAATCTCAAAAATGAAATATCGACATTTGTACTATCTAAATAAACTAATTTGGAACTATAAATTGTCGGTCACTTTCAGAAGCTAAATCGCTGGCATTTTTCTTAATACCAACCTCGCTGCATGGTTGTTTGTATAAAGAAGTTCTATCAGATTTCATTCTTAAGTTTATGGACATGTATGCAAAAAAAAAAAAATCCATAATACAACAGCTTCGTATACTTATGGACCATGACAATCCAGCAGTTTGTTCAGTAGATCATAAAACTTTGTCTCTCCACTGTCGAATCGTATCGTGGAAGAGCAACAAACCTTTCAAAATTTAAAGCAAAATGACGTTCAATATGGAGATAGTTGTTTTGAGTCAGAGGAAAGATTTAGTTTCCGTAGCAACAACAGATCGAGGAGCTAACATCAGGTTGATGAGATTGCCGCAGAATTCAACATGATTCACGGTTATCCGTATTGACTTCAATGTATAGTAGATTTTTTTTTTTATTGATTTATTTATGGACGCTCTTTAACACCTGAGGTCATCAGCGTCCCATTCAACTCAGGGCGTGAAACGGCCGACAAATTTTGCTCAGAGGCCTCTCTTTCAGGTTTGAGGTTCTTTTTCGTGCCGTAAATGTACGACACGGGACCCACGAAGGAAGCCATACTTACAATTTTTACGCCCGAAAAAATCCATCGGTCCTGACCGGGTTCGAACCCGCGATCTTGGGTGTAGGAGGCAAGTATGGTAACCACTACACCACCAGGACCGACATATAGTAGATGAGTTACAAGGCAGCTATTCGTGATAACAAGTATGATTTGTTATCGAATTGGTCGGTCCTGATGCCCTAGTGGTAACCATACTTGCCTCGTAGACACAAGATAGCTGGTTCACTCTCGACCATGTTCAATAATTTTTTTCACGCGTAAAAATCCTAAGTATGGCTTCATTCAATCCCTTGTCGTAGATTTACGGCACGAAAAAGAACCTTAAGCCTGAAAGTAGGGGCCTCTGAGCAAAATATATCGGTCATTTAACGCCCTCAATTGAATGGAACGTTGTTGACCTGAGATGTTAAAGAGCGTCCTTAAATAAATAAAATAAAATCTATCGAATTGTGATAGGAGACAATCGATTCATTGGCATCACCCGTCGTTTCCGACCGAGAAAATATTCAAGGCATTGGCTTCCGCTGGAAAAGCCATGCTGACGAGCTTTTGCTATGTAAGTGACCCGGTATTACTCCAGTTCCTGGAAAGTACACTGGCATGGTGGTTAAAAGTTGAAGCCCACGATACTATCGAAATGCCAGGGACTTCTCTCAAAAGTAGTGAGCATTGCTGTGAGGAAAACACCCATCTGTAAATCGCTCACGTAATAGTGGATCCTCGAAATTATCTGTTTAAAAACAGCCATCATACAGTCCGGACTTAGCACAATGGGAGTTTCACTTGTCTGGACCTTTAAAAGATAGGGTCAGAAGTTTTTAGTTGACATTGGGAATGAGGTTATGGGGGATACCAAAGTTGGATAAAGGCTACATCAAAAGCTTTGTTTTAGAGAATTCTGCAAGTGGGTAGCGCAGCAGGTTTGCTATTTCTAAAATAAGTCGCTAACGATTTCTCTGCGTGCTCCTGTAAAAATAAAAACAAAATACGGGAATGAATATATAAAAGAAAAGTGGTGATGGTACGAGAGCACACAGCAATCTCAAAGTTGGTATGGTCTTTTCCAAATTCATTTGTATGCATTTGGCCCAATGTTTTTGCCAGTCCTGGAAGACGTACTGGAAACCGTTTTTTGAACATCGTCTTCAGAGCCGCTTCCGCCTCCGTGGATGAACCAAAACGCTGGTTCCGCAGTTCGTTTTGAGATGAGGAAGCATAAAAATCATCACACGGAGCCCCAGGCCTGCTCTGTATGGAGGGTAGAGCACACATCGAATGTTTTGCAAATGTAAGGGCTTGGATTGTCATGGTGAAAGTGCCAACTATATGGTTTAGCAATGCGTTTTCGTCGGATGTGTATGTCAGTATGCACAAAACGGGTCTTGCCAATACTCTGCATTAGCCATTGTTTGCGAGGGAACTATAAACCACACCATGACGGTCTAGGGGCGAAATCGGCATAACCTTGGCCTTCTTTAACGTTATCTAGTCGGCGACAAGTTCATAAAGTCTGATTGCGTCGCTCGGTTATCTTATCAAAGAGGATGTAGTGGTTTCCAGGGTGTTACGTCACTCCCCCTGAGTAATTAACCTAAGGACTAATTTCCTGACCTGAGTTCCCCTGTTTGATTTCGGGATCGTAATGGTGAAGCCAAGCCTCATCACCTGTAATGATGGAATTCAGGTATGTCACGCCATGTTCTATCAGATGCTGACGCTCCAGGCAGCGTCCACTCGCACTCTCGTCAGTTCGGACATCAGCAACAGACGCTTCTCATGTGTAAGCGATTGTGTAGAATAGTGAACGCACTACCATGGAAAATCTGTATCGCCTGCCAGTCTATCCACTGTTATCCGTCCATCTTCCCTAACAATGATAGCAGATGTGTTTATCGTGGTCTTGTTCAGTGCAGTAGTTGGAGCTCCTGGACCGCCCTGCTTTGTTGCTGAAACATGGCCCTCCATGCTTGCTGTAATGTTGCACAGGGGATATCTGCAGACGGAAGCAAAACGTTTAGTGTAGCTTACTGTCTTTAGAAAGCAACTCCATTTTTCGTAGTCAACTGGCAAACACGTCTTTGCTGGCGTCCTGTACAAATGCGCATGCCATTTTTTCCACAAATTACGTGAGATCTGTTCTTATGAAATATTGTTTTAACCACCGCATTCCCCACTGCGCGATGAGAAAAAAATGAAATTATTCTCAGTCAATATGACTAGCCGTCGTACTATAAACTATTAAGAGGTGATAAAGACAACACTCAGCAACATTAGATGTTTAATGCAGAGAAACAAAAACATTTATTACAAATATTAATACGCGTATGATGTAAAAATAAGCATATATTCAATAAGAACGTAACATATGTATTTGTCAAGTATTACGTGTACTTACAATAGACACTGGTATTTTAAGTATGGATAGGAAATAACATTTAACATGACAAATTAAAACTTAAGCACCTAGTTTTGCTTAGTAATTAAATATCTAAATAACCTAGAGTTAAAGATAACTACACTTCGTCTAACCTGACATCTTGTGATTATAAATTGCAAGACCAAGCAATTGCTTTTAAGAAGGAAACCGAGTTCGGAGATGTCTGATGATATGATGACAGGATCAAGTTATGTTATCTTGTGCCATGATCGTGTTGGCAAGTCAGAAGCGAAGCGATAGACAAGATACTTAAGTATGGCGTTACTGACGGCTGGATATAGCAGTAATCGCCTGTCGAAACCAAGAAAGTTGCAAGTATTCAGAGAGACATTAAAAATAAAGCGAACTCACGAGTTATGAACCCGCTGAAGTTTCCCTGAAAACTCATCACTTACATCGCTCTATCAAACGTCACAATAATTAAAGCGAGGCATCACCAGAGTATAAATATTTCTTAAAGTTTTGCAGGAATTAAAGAATGCATGCTTACGAAGACGTTTCAACACGCTTGCCTGATTTGGGCATTCCAGTTCACATTGTAGTCAAAGTAGATACCAAGATTCTTTACTGTATCACGAATGGAATGGTTTAGTTCTTGAGGTCTCGTTGAAATGCGCTCTTATTGGTGGAAGATAACAATTTGGCTGACGGAATAATATTGCGGTTTTTATCTAGTTTTGGTTTAATTGGAGTTTTCTTAGATATAATTATTCATTGAGCAGTGCAGTAAATTTGAAGGTCCTCGATATGCAAGTAACTTTAAAGTGTTGAGTACAGTAAAAATGTAAGATATGTAAATAATGGACTTGATATAGACCCGTGGAGGGCGTCTGACTTCACACAATGCCAAGTAGAAAGCCGATTATCCTGCGTTACCCATTCACGGTTGCGAAGGTAACCGCGTTGTCGGAAAGGTAAAAAGCAATTAGCAGGTTAATGTCAAGTATGAAAAAGCTCTACTGAAACCTGAAATGATGTCCGTCCATATCTTCAGGAATGTCTTCAGTAATTTTGAGTAGAGCAGTAATTGTGCTGTGGTTACTTTTATAACTTGTCTAAAAAGTTGTCTAAAAATAATGCATGTCGAGATAGTTACTCATTTGTTTATAAATGTGTTTTAGATACTTCGAGAATGGTGGAAGAATATTACAATACTAATCGATCTGTAATCAAGTTGAGATGTATGGGGAACATTTCGGAAGCGGTCGAGCCAACGAATGAATGAAGAGGGAGATATTAAATATGGTATTCCCTGTGCATCTTAAGCAACATGCAGTCCTTTAGACAAATGTCTCGCCTTAACTTTTGCAAATAAGGTAGCAGTAGTGGTGTATGTAACTGATTTGCTGCGCTGCCAACAGATGGTGTCTGCTTAGCGCCGAGCTTTTCATATCCTCGGTCAATAGGAAAAAAGAAAAAAAAAACTTTAGATGGAAACGATAATCGATAAAGCTATTGAGCAGCGAACGAGTTTCTTACTTAAAAAGGAACTAAAAATAAAAATAATAAAAACTAAAGGGTCCCGTGGACCATCATGTAATACCTACCTAGCGATGTTCTTGTCTTCATATCGACCAGAGCGCTGCAGAAACATCCAAATTACATTTCCGTGTAGCTACTGCGGTTCCACAATTCTTCTGGAGTGTTCCAGACAGGCTTATCGGCTAAATGTATCTTGAGACTGCGTTTCCTTGCTTCCATTTAAAGCTGATTTTAAGAGCAGCCCGTTATCGCAAGAAGATTGTGGCATATTATTTAGGGGAAAAATTTCTGAAAACTAATGTGTCTTTGGGTTGTAAACTTATTAAGTTAGTGTTGTGTTTAGCCATCTTAGTAACATTTCTGGAAAAAAAGATGCTCTGGTTAAATTAAATGCAGAATTTGAAGTGTATAATTAACGATTTTTAAGAGAAATCTGATTTCTGTCACATGGAGAATTGTTGGAAATTAGCTGTCACTTTGTAAGTTAGTTAATGTATATATGCATCTGCAGAGTGGAAAAGATCTCAAAACTGGAGGGAGGGACAGAGAGAAACCTCTCATTTATTCTCTAAAGCATTTTATTCTGATACGAGAACTCTATGTAATTTTCGACATTTGAAGAAACTGTGAGATATATGCTTTTGATTGGCAGTGGCTAAAGAGCGTCATTTAAGTAATAACCGTAACGGAAGCTACCATGCGGCACCTATGGTTATTTGTGGTCTTGCGCTGGCTGTTTGATGTTCTAAAATGGGGTGATTCGAGGGCATTTTCGTGCGATGTGAGCCAACAAGAATTCATGGAAATTTTGCAGACTGTACTATTTCACGTACAAACGTCTAACAGGTTTAAGCGAGGAAATCTTGAAACACATGGAACATCCAGAAACAGTAGTCACTAATATAAATATCGCTCATGTAGAAGCCATAGTGAAGAATGATGCGCGACTAACTTACAGGGAGATAGAGTAGTCTCTAATAATTCATTTGCTGCAGGTGTCAGAAATCTTCATGAGGAAGCTTTCTTGTCATTGGATATACCACAACTTCACACAAAAACAAAAGGGAGCAAGTGTTGGTGCCAGGAAATGATTCATTGTTTGGACAATGGACGTTCCCGAAGTGTTCATGTTATCTTCAAGGTGATGAAAACTAAATTTACCAACAGACTTCTGGGTCTTCCCAATAAAGGTTAAGCGTAGGCCTGAAGATGGTGGTCTGTTTCTTCTCAGCAAAACTCAGAGTAACACTGGTGAATAACCCACCTTACAGAGCAGATCTGGTACCCTGAGATTATTTTCCTGTTCCATGGTCAAGAAAAAACTGAGGAGTTCATCAATTTGTAAGCACGGAAGCTGTTGCGTCCTACAAAGAAGTTGGGGCCATCTGTAAAGAAACATTCATTTCGGAGGTTGCAACTTTGTATGGAGAATAGTGGAGAGTACTTTAGAAATAGGCAGAGTTGGAACACTGGATCTCTCAATCACTATTAATACATTGTTGCTACAACCTTATATACTTGCAAGTTTACTTTTGGTTACAACAAACTCATCACTTTTATTAACTTAGCGACGCCGAAGCTAATTATCCAATATTACAGACACACACTTTTAAACGCATCAGTTTGCAGCCGGCTGGTCACCGGTACAGCCCCCATGCTATCGCCGGCCTCTCTTTCCGGGAACTCACGACGATTCAACACTTCGCAGTTGTAGAACCAAGTACTACTGTGTTCGTTGTGTGTTTAATCGTTCATAACTTTTTGGTTACCTATGAGTTTTCTCTGTAGAATTTACCAACGTTTATTTGTTTACATAGTGCTAACCCGAGATGTGCTGGAGGGAGCACGAGTTCTTAATTATATTAGTTCCGAGAACTTTGTTAAAATATTCACAAGGAAAAATAAACGCACTTTTATATTTAATAATTTAGCGGCATTTACACATATTGTTGGAGAGTTTATACGTATATAATTATTGTTGGCAACTTCTATAATTTTATTTGATTTATTTATGAACGCGGTTTAACATCTCAGGTATTAGCCTCTCATTCAATTCAGGGAAACGGCACATAAATTTTACTCAAAGGCCTCTTCTTTCAGGCCTGAGGTTCTTTTACGCCCGAAAAAAATCTATCGATTCTGGCCGGGTTTCAACCTGCGATCTTATGAAATGCTGCCAATGCTTAAAACTCGCATTCATTTCAAGTGTCAATCAGTTCCCGCTTGTTGGCTCAGGTAGTCTAGTGGTAATCATATTTAACCTCGTAGACCCAAGATTGCGGGTTTAAAACCGGCCGGGATTGGTGGATTTTTAGGGTGTAAAAATTGTTAAGTACCTCTTGCTTCGGAAGAGAAGTAAAACCATTGGTCCCGCCCGTATCGTGGATTTACAACACGAAAAAAACTTCAGCCATGAAATTAAAGGACACAAAACAAAATTGACTGTCGTTTCACGCACTGAATTGCATCCGATGCTAATGAGCAAAGATGTTAAGTAACGTTCTTAAGTAAAATAAAACCTAATTGCCCGGCTGCTATACGAGGGCAGGTCCATAAGTTTCCAGTCTAACCATTTTCTAGCTATGATAAAGACAAAAACTATATTTCACTTTTCAGTATAGTTATCCTTTATTGCAATACACTTCTCACATTTTAACCCTCTCCCCCCCCAAAAAAAGTCAGAAGTCTTGTCTGCAAAATGGGTATAAACACCATCAATCACTTTTTCGCCACATTTAAATTTCCTTCCTCGAAGGTCCTTCTTGAGTGTTCGAGAAGCAGAAGAAATAGTCACTGGGAGCTAGATCTAGGCTGTAGGGTTGATAGTCGTTTTCCTTGAAGCTGCACTTCTTCACACCTTCCTTTGCAACAATAGCTGTGTGCACATGCGCGTTGCCGTAAAGAAGGCGCTCACCACCACTCAGCTTTCCTCACCTTTTCTCTTTGATGGCAGCACGTAGTCTGTGCAATACACCTGCGTAGTACTCCCCATTTACTGTGGTGTTCCTCTCCTTGAAGTCATCGAAAAGTATTCCTTCACAGTTCCAAATGATTGTGACCACGATTTTCTTGGTTGACTGAGTGACCTTGGCCTTTAGATGCGGTGCTTCGCCAGGTTTACGCCTGCCACTCCAGTGATTCTCTTTTGGACAAGGAATCATAGTAGCGAACCACAGTTTCATCTCCTGTAACAATGGTTTGCAGAACTTCTGTCTTGTTCCCACGGCACAGCTTCAAAAATGCCTGACAACAGATGACTCATTGCTGCTTTTGGACTAAGGAAAGAAGTTTAGGCACTAAATTTATTCAAGTTTAAATGTTAATGAATAATTAGAAGAACTGCTGTTTTAGAAAGGCCCAACCTTGCTGATATTCCTATAGCTTTGAGCCACCGGTCTTCCATAATTTCTCCTCCCACAAGAGCGATGTTTTCAGGAGAGAGCATCTCCAAGGGCCGACCTGCACTTCGTTTTCAATGCTTTCTCGACCCATTCGAAAAAGTTTGGCCCATTCTTTTACGATAGAATATGAGGGGGTGCTTCCCCATATACACCGTCAATCACTCTTTAATTTCATTTGGAATAAATCCTTCTTTTCTACAGAACTTAGTAACAGGTCGATACTCCATTTTGAACATGTCACAATGTTCTACACATAGTGTTCTTTATGCAACTGCATCTAAACAACTGAACACAGCAGAGTGGAGGTTACAGCTGCAATTATTTACTTAACAGATAAAGTAGGGAACCAGATAAGGGTTTTGTGAACGCGATAACCTTATCGGCGAGGCCTAAAACGTAGGGACCTACCTCTTATTGTCGTTGTTAATATACTTTTTTCGGTATTGTAAATAAATTATATTTTTTCAGTGAAATGGTGTTAGTCTACTAGATAAAGTGAGAAGCTGTTATTCTGAAGCAAAGGGTCAACTTTTTTAATGTGTTAAAAAATGGATAGTAAAATATGTGAAAGCAGGAATCTTGGTGGTGAATGAATTTGCAATAGTACGACAGACAAGGTTGCCGAAATCTTTTTACGTGTTATGAGTAATTATATATATATATATATATATATATATATAGGACCAGCACTATGGAAGACACTACTGCTCTTCGTAATATTAGATGCACGAGTTCGTTGATTTAGTATTTAGATAACAAATAGTTACTGTTTAGAACAAGTGTATGCATAAGTTGTGAGTGGTAACGCATTGATTGACAGAAAGCGGTGCAAAGAGATGTGACGTCACATTCTGTGGCTAATTTATGACTCACTCACTCCTCGATGAAACATTTCCCCTTGTTGTGTGTGATATAGCATCTAACACTTGGTCAGTTCTTCCGTCTTTCCCCTCTTCATCTCATGTCTTTATTTGGTCATCCAAAACTGAAACATGCTGTACGGAGGTCCGTTGCAAGATATAACACATCTTAACATACCAGACATTTCTGTATATGATGGGGTTGCATTAAGCTAACTGATTTCCAGTTCGTGACAAGTAACCTTTTCTACTGTTGCTAGTCGGTCGCGTATCATGCCAGAGATCTCGCAACAATCCCAATTGTTTATCTAGTCATGTCGTAGAATTCTAGTTTTAGGGCCAGAGAGCAGCATTTGATTAGTTGTAGGAATTCCTAGTCTATCCTTCAAAAGTACGATTAGCTATTACTGAAACTTTTGAATTTTTACTTCCATCTTGGAACATTTATAGAAAAATTTGTCACTCCAAATAATCGGCAATTGATATGTTTTATAAACTAATCGTTTTCTCTCAGTTGTTTTAAAGATTTTATCTGTAAAGCTCTGACCCTCGAGTGATATATATATATATAAGGACTGTTTCACGAATAAAATAAAAATTTAAACATAATTCCTCTAAACTTGGCTTACAAATTGTAATAAATGTATATTTGTACTTAACGTTTTCAAGCAATCTTGCGACAGAAGAATGCCGATTGTTAGCAATGCCAATAGAGAAGAGCACAATAGGGGTTTAGGACTAAGGAGCACAATAGGGGTTTAGGACTATTTTATCAATAGGATAAGAATAAAAGTGATACAAATATGTGAAAGTCACACACAGAATATTAACACTTGTTATACTTATGAATTCTATTCTATTCTATTTTATTCAGAAACTGTGAGACTGAAATAGTCAAGTCGAATATTACAATCGTCACTGTTCGATTTTCTAATACTAACTGAGAGAGAGAGAAGATAACATACAGTGTCTCTATTTTTCTTTCTATTCTATGGTTGGAATTCCTAATGATAAGATCAATTTGCACATTTGATACTTCACCAAAACGCTTGGAAGAACTCTTTAATTTGCGTTATGATTGTCGATTGTCTATACTTTTGTTGCTATCAATATCTCACCCCCGCCTCTAGCAAAAGTGGTCAGTGATGTGTGTTCATGAATAGGAGTATATAGTGGAGGTATAGAGTTCGTTACACTGACCACAAGACAAATGCACGTCGCGTGGTAAAATGGATTTGATAATTTCACTCCGTAATCCAACTGTGATTGGCCAAAATTGAAAATTTTGTTTAGTTATATTGGTCGATTTTAAGATAACGTCTTGTTTCTGGATGAACCTAAGAACTTTCGAACAATCGGCCTGTGAAATTGTTTGTTCTAGGTCTTTTATCTTATGCTTATGTACTCTGGGGGAAATATTTCGCGTGGCTGTTAGAGAAAGAAAAGTAATCCAGAGCCGCATTCCAAAAATGAATTCATTATTATTTATTAGTATTTTTGTAAAGTATTTCCTGGTTATTTTACGTTTGCCGCCTGCCAAAAAAGAAAGGAATCATTTTTTTTAGAACCGAGCTAGGTTGTATTCTAGCTAGCAGCAAGTGAGGAGGAAGGAAGGGTTCTATCTGCTTAACCGGAGTCTTTGCTGTTGAGTGCTGTATTTTTATATGTGCATTAACAATGCTACATGTTAAAAGGTGTTTTGTGTTTGTGCCTTCTGCTGGAATACCTATAGGGAAGACTGTCACCAATATAAGCAAACAAAATAGCGGGTAATATGGAGTTACAACTTGTTTTACCGCTTCCTTGTTCTAATAGTAGCGTTTGCGACTATTTCCAGAGGAGCTGGGTTAGAATCCCGATCAGGTAAGGTTTTCTCGGAGTTTTTCCTTACCCTGAGTAGGTGAATGCCCCAGCTAGCTTTAGAGTGCCAAGGACTCCGAGCTCATTAGCGCCATCTAATTAAATTAATTCATTTCATTCATCCTTGCAGACCTACACCCATAGTATAACACATAGCCCACAGACATCGCGAGAAGACTAATATAATCAAAGCGGCAATAAATAAAAGAAAAAACAAAATAAAATAAATTTCTATTCTACAAAATAATAAAATTTACAAAGTATTAGCAAACATTACAAGTAATATAAAAATGCAGCTGTTTAACACACGACGTCATATATATATTCAAGCATAATCTTTCACTTTGGGAAGTTAGCTATGCATTTTCACTTTTACGGCACGTTACAGCATTAATTTCTGCTAAATATGAAACAAGAATTGATGTTTTCGATGTACTCGTACGTTTATTTGTTTACTAGCCCATTTGGTCATTTACATTGATGCACATTTTGTTTGTGTTGTTTGGTAAGTACTTTATCATTACAAGCAAAAGTGGTGAAAACAGATTCAAAAGAGAAAAAAATATTATTTTGAAAGAGAATGAGGCAAGGGAAGAAATTCTGTTTTGGGCATTTAGCGAGAACCCTTAAAAATAGCAAAATAAGACGTGGACTGAAATGTGTATTCGAAAATGAAAAAGCCAGTGTCAATTATAAGTTTTTCTACTTTAATAGCACCTAAAGTGTATTCAGATATTAAATTGAAATGAAAAATTGGAATTTTCTTTTTACATCAATTCTCATCACATCTTTCACTACTAGAGCGTCTCTCACGCACGAGTTGTCCATTCGCGTGGCTGATCTGGCCGCGGTATCAATAGCTCTTACCCCCGAGCAATCTGATAAAATATCTAGGCAACTGAAACCACTAACTTTGTCATGATTCAAGTTTTCACAATTACAGTTACAAATCTGTATATATCTCATCACAGGAGGCGTAAAAATGTCCATCTCCTGCATCCATACAACTCTGGCATCTTTTTAGGACTTTTCCCCCCACAGGCATCAGTTCAGCTTCCGGAAAAGAGTTAATTTCTCTCCTGATATTGTCTTTCAGTTCTTCTAATGTATGGAGGTTTGATCTATACACTTTATTTTTCAAGTTCAAAAAAAAAAAAAAAAAATGATGTAACATCCGGGGATCTTGCCGGACATAATCCCTACTAATTACTCTATCTGCAAAACTTTCCTCAATGAAATTTAATGCTCTACAGCTGTATGCGCAGCGGCACAATCTTGCTGGTACGACGTTTAATATCCGTCAGTTGTTCAAAAAATGGGATATGTCCTGTAACGTTCTGAATTTACTGCGTCTACATAAAATATTCGCCCTGTTATCCTGTGCGCATTAACCGTGCACCACACCTCCATTTTCTCATCATGTAATGAGCTTTACTGCACTAAATCGGTTTCTCTGAGCTCCGATACCGGTTATTCTGTTTCGAAACATGGCCGTGTAAATGGGGAAGATTATTGCATTTGGATCAATTACCCCATCATTAACATTCCTCAAAATCTAGTTACAGAAATGTATCCAACTCTCGTTATCATGTGGTAGCATTTCTTGTACGTCAGTGATCTTGTATAATTTAGATTTTAAGATTTAATAGCTCTCCACGCTGAGATTATTAAAATTATGGTTTCTTGTGCAAGCTGTCGCAGAGATTTTTGAAGTGAATGTTCCAATTGTTCTCTAACTTTATTCAATTGTTCTCAGTAATTAGTATAACAAAATATAAAACACACGTAAACACTCAAATCACCTCCGAACTTGTCACGAGCTTCGGTAAGACTGCGGAACGAACGAAAGTGAGCCAAGGTCGCAAGGTGCGCGGAGTTACAGTTGGACCACCACTGCCATGACGTGCCGACCTTCTACCCGTACGTGGAAGACACTGTACTATATCATATATTTAGGCCAGCTTGATACTCCGATTTATTGAAAAGATTAAAAATTGCACCGGTATTTGAAATTGCTAGTATTCTATACATGTAGCATGACTATTCTATACATGTAGCATGACTAATAGTAATAGTTCTGTGTAGGCAACGGAATTCTTAAGCACTTATTAATAAATTAGGTAACGCCGTCTGACTCGTAAACAAGAACTGATTATTGACAGGCGTAAAGAAAGGGAGATTTGTAGCCCGTGACCTGTTGTAGTTCTCCCAATCGAATAGGAACATACTTCATTTTGGTTTTAGTGCTTAAAAATTCCAAAGTCTAGTTCTGTGGAGAAAAACATTTCAAAGTTATTAGTATGGACAGTAAAGTACAAGTGTAGAAGAAACACAAATCCACTAACTGTTCGTACATTGCAATGCATTTGTAATGAATTAGGCCAAAAATTCTCAAAGCTTCTTGACCACAGACCCTCTTTATAGATATGTTGATATCGCAAACCCATACTTTAACTTAACACTTAAAATCCTAAATTCGTACCCTATATCGTTTTTAAAGTTGTTCATCACAGGTGTACAAAAACTGAAATATAAACAAAACAAATGTACATTTTTGCTTTTTTTATTATAGTGTATCCTTACGCGGTAGTAATAATAATATTACGTTCCAAAAGCATATAAAACGCATAACTAACACTGTATGATGGCAGAACATTTCACATTAATTTTAATTTCTGGATGAAAGATGTTACATTTCATTTACAAGCCGCGACACGAGGTTAGGTCCAGAAATTTTCGGCCTCGCCGATAAGGAAGGATGCCTACACAAAACCCTTATCTTGTGTCATACCTTATCTGTTAAGTAAATAATTGCAGCTGTAACTTCCGCTTCGCTGTGTTCACTTGTTCAGATATAGTTGCATAAAGAAGACTATGTGTAGAAGATTGTGACATGTTCAAAATGGAGTTTCGAGCTGTTATTAAGTTCTTTACAAAAGAAGAACTGACTCCAAATGAAATTAAAGAGCGATTGACGGTGTATATGGGGAAGCATCCCCCTCATATTCTATCGTAAAAAAAATGATCCAAACTTTTTCGAATGGGTCGAAAGATTGAAGACGAAGAGCGTGCAGGTCGGCCCTTGGAGATGCTCTCTCCTGAAAACAAGGCTCTTGGGAGGAGAAATTATGGAAGATCGGCGGCTCAAAGTTACAGGAATATCAGCAAGGTTGGGCCTTTCTAAAACATCAGTTCTTTGAATTATTCATGAACATTTAAACATGAATAAATTTAATGCCTAAACTTCTTTCCTTAGTCCAAAAGCAGCAATGAGTCATCTGTTGTTAGGCATTTTTTTGAAGCTGTGCCGTGGAAAAAAGACAGAAGTTCTGCAAATCATGTTACAGGAGATGAAACTGTGGTTCTCCACTATGATTCCTTGTCCAAAAGAGAAATCACTGGAGTGCCAGGCGTAAACCTGGCGAAGCACCGCCTCTAAATGCCAAAGTTACTCAGTCAACCAAGAAAATCGTGGTCACAATCATTTGGAACTGTGAGGGAATACTCTTCTTTTACTTCGAGGAGAGGAACATCACAGTAAATGGGGGCGGGGTACTATGCTGGCGTATTGCACAGACTACGTGTTTCCATCAAAGGGAAAAGGCGAGCAAAACTGAGTGGTGGTGTGCGCCTTCTTCACGACAACGCTCATGTTCATACAGCTCTTGTTGCAAAGGAAGCTCTGAAGGAACGTGGCTTCCACCCTACACCCCAGGTCTAGCTCCCTGTGACTATTTGTTCTTCTCAAAACTCAAGAAGGATCTTCGAGGAAAGAAATTTAAATGTGACGAAAAAGTGATTGATGGTGTTTATATGCATTTTGTAGACAATACTTGGGGGGGGGGGGATTGAAATGTTAATTCAAAGATGTGAGAAGCGTATCGCAATAAAGGATAACTATATTGAAAAGTGAAATATGGTTTTTGTCTTTATCCTATCTAGAAAATCGTTGTGCCGGAAACTTATGGACCTATCCTCGTATATCGGGCTTAATAGAACAAATGTATATTCTGAATTCTACGTTTTCGAGTCGGTTTTTATACTCTGTTTTATAATAAATTGACAATTGACAGTGATTTATCACAAGTTGTTAAGAATGGTACCAGTCCTTTTATGGCCTTGTTTGATTGTCCGTACAAAATGTGGAACTCGCCTGCATGTACAGTTCATTGCCGAAAGATGCATGTTTTTGACAGAGAAACTATAATGGCACATGAGTGTTCTACCTGGTCCGCGTTTTCGACTTAGCTATTTCAAAGGTCCTCCAGAACAAATAAATAATCTTCAATTTATTTTGATTTGCTTTATCTCAAAAAATACACATCGTAAACATAATCCTGGCTTTTCTCGTATTTATTATTTTTATCTGTTAACAGTACTGTTAATGCTTCGCGAGTCTCCTATTAGGGGCTGCATTAGACTATACTTTTGTGAAATAGACCCTAATGCATGTCAGAGTGTAATTGAGCGTTGTTAAACATATGGCTATAGTTTCCCTGTCATAAGTATAATTCTGAAGAATGTGAACGGAGAGGATGATTCATAAACATTGTCATTTCACATCTTGGCTCTAAGGCGATATCATATCAAGATGCAGAAGAGAATGAATTACTATAGTAATATTAGTATATTACTATAATATTTATATAATATTATTATATACTATATTATAATAGTATACTAGGATAGTAATAGGAAGATGGCCACTCAACATTTCTTGTAGTTCATAAACATTAGTTACATACTTGCACTGAATGTATTCTTCTATTTGCTGTTAAATGCATTTGTTCAGCATCTGGCAGTACTTACACTTTCTTACCTCTTCCAGCTGCACTCAAAGATCGCACTTCCATTCAGAAAACCTGTCAATATATATACACCTTAGACTTTAATTCCCAATTTTTATTTTTATCTTGGGGTGGTGTTACACATCTTGGAAGATTTATCGTTACATCGCTTAAATAGCATAGGGCGAGTCAGAACATCTGCAATAAATTTGAAGGACAGATAGATCTCGCAATAAGAAACATTTTTTGTATTCTGTTTTCTTAAGTTTTATGGTACAGGTTACAACATTAAACCAATGACGCTGCCTTGTCTTCACCGTGTACCTCTGTGTGTATTCTATGCGTGAGCAGTATTAATCAAGCATCCATTGAGAATAGTCGTCTTTGCTTTCCCTAATTTGAACGACATGATAATATGTTACGCGGAGGCTAAATGAAGCGGTTAAACGACCTTGGGTTTTTCTTTGAGGGCATGTACAGAGTGTCGTGCAACAAGGCCCCAGATGTTCAAAAAATACGAACTTATTCAGGGAATATTCGCTCATATGCAACACAGGCCTTAATTGTTTGCCAGAGTGCCACACCATTGCTGCAACGGTGTGATAAATGTAATCTAGTTCAGGAAAAACACTTTAAAAGCATCTGTCATTTATAAAAATAAATTAATATATAGTCAAAATTATTAAATATCCCCAACACATTTCCTAACCCTCCTAAACGAAGCGTTGGAAAACATAGGTCGTTTAGACAAAAAGGTTCCTCTTTGTGAGATCTACATTATCTCTTCCAAATTTGTCGCAGACTTTATATATATATCAATACCAAGTGTGATCAAAAAATAACGGCAATATTCGTTTTTCTTAAAGAATCTTTATTTATTCATCAACATCAATTCTATCCCCTTCAAAGTAATCCCCTCCGGATATAATACACTTGTGTCAGCGCTTTTTCCAATCTTGAAAGCACTTCTGGAACTATTTTTTTCGGTATGCCCTTCAGCGATTGTGTTTTTACGGCATCGTTGGTGCAAAACGTCGTCTTTTCATGTTTCTTCAGCCTCGGAAATAGAAAGAAGTCGCGGGAGGGAGGAGGGCATGTCCGGCGAATATGGTGACTGAGGTAACATAACAGTTTTCTTTTTTGCCAAAAAATCACGAACAAGCAGCGAGGTGTGAGCAGGAGCATTATCGTGATGCAATTTCCACGAGCGGTTTGGCCACAAATCTGGTCGTTTTCGTCGGATTGCATCACACAAACGGCGCATTACTTGCAGGTAGTATTCCTTATTGACCGTGCGACTATGGCAGGAATCATGATGCATTATGCCATTGAAATCGAAGAAAACAGTGAGAAGAACCTTCACATTTCATAGAACTTGTGGAATTTTTTCGGTCTTGGCTCTTCAGGCAGCTTCCATTGGGACGATTGGGCCTTGTTTCGACGTCATTCCATGTTTCGTTTCCGGCTATGACCTTTTAAAGAAGTTCTGGATCGTTGTTGACTTCATTCAGCAATTCCTGAGGGACGTCTACGCGATGCCGTTTTTGGTCGAAATTCAGCTATCTCGGAACAAACTTTGCTGCCACACGTTTCATGCCCAAAACATCCGAAAAAATTGCTTGACATGAACCAAATGATATACCGACATCATCTCTGATAGTGATTCGGTGATTTTCCAGAATCATTTTCTTCACTTCTTCGACGTTGTCGGCGGTTATTGATGTGATAAGTCGTCCAGCACGGTGGTCATCTTTAACGTCTTCACGGCCTTCTTTGAAACGTCTGCACCACTGGTAAGCTCGTGTCTTGCTCATAGCAGATTCTCTAAAAGCCACAGCCAGCATTTTGGATACTTTGTTGCATTTATTCCATTTTTCAATCAAAATTTAATACAAATTCTTTAATCCATCCGAGCGCACCAAAACAGGTCTAAACTTTTTGACTGTCAACAATGAACTAAACATTCAAAACAGCTGAAATCGCCTACATCGGTCAGAAACATGTGTACCAACAAGCAAAATAAACAAATAAATTGAAAATTGGATCTATGAAGCTCGCGAAATATAAAAATTGCCATTATTTTTTGATCACACCTCGTAAATCGAGCGTACAATTTCACCTGAAATCGGATGGAAATTAGAACCACATTTTTTTAAAATTTCAATGTACAATATATAAATACTTATGCTTTGGTGAAATAGGATACAATAATTTACATATACATCTTTGCCAAAGTTACCTTATTTTATTAAAATTTTCTTTTTTATTGAGACCTGGATCTCGAACTCCTTAAAGTATAAATTTGAACAATAACTCATTTTAAAATGCATTTCTTATCAAGCATAATGATATGTAAAACATACTCATCGATTTACCGGATAGGGAGAAAACTTGTTTTATGACACTTGAACGATTTTCTCACACATGCAATAAAATAAACATGTCACAAAATTACAAATTATTTAGAACTACTGTTCCAATTTAAAAGAGTATAAAACAAAACATGTCATACATACAGTAAGGTTTCTGAGTTACGCGCTGCCTGAGCGCGGCTGCTTATTGGCAAAGTGCAGCCGCCGCAACCGGAAACAGCAGGTAGTGTCGCCGTACGTAAAGCTGGTATTTTTATTTTTTGTTGGAAGCGTAAAATGATTCTGTCAGACAATAACAGATGATAATAGACACTAATATGTGTTATAGGACATGTTGAACATGATGTCTTTCAGGACTGCATTGAGTGGGAATCCCGGATTTGCAATTAGAACGCTGACCACAAGACCATGGGAGCGGTCGCATTGATGGAACTTAAAAATATTGACAAAAAAGTAATAAGCCCATGTTTTTGTTTTTACTATTTTCCAGTCGGTCCTGGTGGTGTAGTGGTAACCATACTTGCCTCCTAAGCCCAAGATCGCCGGTTCAATCCTGGCCAGGACTGATGATTATTTTCGAGTGTAAAAACCCGAAGTGTGGCTTCCTTCGGTATATTTACGGTACCAAAAAGAACCTCAAGCCTGAAAGAAGAGGAGGCCTCTGAGCAAAATTTGTCGGCCGTTTCTGAATTAAATGGGACGCTTATGATCTGAGATGTTAAAGAGCGTTCGTAAATAAAATTAAAAAAAATTACTATTTTCCATAAGAAAACAAAATGTGAATTAATTTACGTCCCTATTAAAATTGTATATTAAATATGGCGCATACACATATATAGAACGAGTTATGTAAAAAATCTAGCATTAGTATTTTTTTGGCCATATGACCTTAGAAATTGTGAATTTTCACAAGTTACAGTACATATATAATTAAAACAAGAAAACTAGTGGACTTAAAAACGGGCTTAACTGATCAAATATATCATAAATTATTAAATATAATTTTTTTCAAGGCAGCATTAATGTGTTAGGTTCCTAGTTCATCTAAATCCAAGGTCGCAGGTTCAAACCCGGCCAGGATCGATGAATTTTTCGGGCGTAAAAATCCTAAGTATGGCTTCCTTCGGAAAGGAAGTAAAGCCGTGGGTCCCGTGTCGTACATTTACGGCACGATAAAGAACCTCAAGCCTGAAAGAAGAGGCCTCTGAGCAAAATTTGTCAGCCGTTTCACGTCCTGACTTGAATGGGACGCTGATGACCTGAGATGTTAAAGAGCGTCCATAAATATACCATGTAATAAAAAAAAAAAGATTTCTATTTTATGTGAACTGCCTCAAACTTGCCTTTTATGCAATAGGAAACGTAGATAATACTTACAAAAACTGGTGAGATAAAATGAACATATATACTTAAACACATATTTGTTTTGAACTGTAGGGAAAACAAAGAGGTAATTAATTTAAAAGCTTGTAGGAACTCCTTTGTAGCAGATGTATCATTTAAGTCTGCGAAACAGTTCGTCAAGGTGTTTACATTCAGATTAAGACGAGTTATCATTGTTATGTGCCAAAGTTCACGTGTTATGCGGGAGGAAAAAAATTCAGGAAAAAATGTTAGTGGCGTGATTAGCAGTAAATCTTTCTCAGGAATGGTAACTGTGTAAAAGGCTTTCAGAGATATATTTTATAGACTTGACACAGAGATCAAGTGATTATAGTCTAAGGGGCCTAACACAGTTGAATTTTGAGACGGCCTTGGCTGCGCAATTCCTACGATGTCATTCAGTATTTGATATGCCCTCCTCGGTCTCTAATTACAGCCATCGTTCTTCTTCTTGCGTAGATTGAAATGAATAATGCACAAGACTAACAATGCGATCTTATGATAACAAAAATATACTTTTACTTGTGTTGATGGATCTTTTTGTCATAGTTAAAATAACAAAATATAAGCGCGCTGAGCGTTTAACATGACGGATGTAACTAGAGCAAGTTTAAAATCCCCACTATTAAACCCAAAATTCACTCGCCCCTTCATCATAAACATCACTTACTGTAAATGACTTGGACTACTTTTTTTTTCTGGCACACGCCAATGAAATTTTTGAAAGAGTTTTTCCATATGTGCTTCCTTCAGCCTGTCCTCACATTTTCCACTGCCGCCAAGGTGTCAAGGAGAGAAAGATTCCTGGGGACTGTAGCACAATATATTAGTGGAATCATAATTTGTAGTTTGCAAAACACATATATAGTTGGAATATACAAATTATTAGTAATCTAGTCTTAGCTAGTCTAATCGCACACTCAGTTTATTTCAGTTGTGTGCCTGCAGAGCTTTAATGCATTCTGGAAGAAGCCTGTAGTCAAGACCATTTTATGAAGGAGAAATAAGTCATAAGTAATGCAACTATTTTTGTTTCTCGCAAACAAGGAACAAAATGAAAATTGTAAAATGTGCAAATGAAAGTGTATGGAATGTGCTTTCGAATGAAGCCCCCAGGTGGTGCATGTGAGCAGAGCTGCGTGTCTCAGCACGCCCTGAAGTTAAGTTGGTGAGCTACAGTGGTAAGGAATTGGGAGTCACGAAGTGTGAACAACGTGCGTATATGAATATAACATTTTTCCGCACGAGAAAGTCACACAGAGCTACGGGAAACACTGGGTGCGCTTGCCCTGTCCTGTCAGAAGTCTTCAAGCAGGACAGAATGTCGACTGCCGCGCAGTGGACGTCCTATGTCCGCGGACAGGATGTACGGGTGATGGTGGTGGAGCAGTGTTTACCTGATGATAGGCGCTGAACACTTGCCAAATTAGAAGAGCAAACAGGAATTCCGCCAAAAACAGTGCAGCACATTTTGGGAAGACTTGAACAAGCGGAAGATGTGTTCAAAGTGGGTGCAACATTAATGAAGAGAGGTACAAAAGCGGACTCGCTGCGAAACATGTCGCACCAATCTGGCGAAATTTGAGGAACAAGTTCATCCATCACTGTTCAATAGGGCAGAGCACGCGCACCCATTGCTTCCCATAGTTCTGCGTGGCACTCTCGTGCATTTCTGCCGAGGAGAAATGCTATTTCCACATACGTTGCTCACTCTGCTTGACCTGCATTTCTGACCACTGTCGCTCACTAACTGAACTTCGGAGCGTGCTGAGATATGCAGCTCTCCTCACATACACCCCCTGGTGGCCTAATTCGAAAGTACAATCCATACGCTTTCAATTGTACAACTTACATTTTTCGTGTTGTCCTTGTTCGCGAGGGAAAAAAAAAAACATTTGCCTTGATTGATGACATATCTCATATGAGCAGATAACTGGTTGTAGTTGTTTGAGAGGCTTTGTAAATTGATTATGAACTCCCTTGTGAAACGGGATTTTATGTATAAAACATGTGAAACCAAATTCATGCGGAGAAATGGTAACGAAATATCCGACCATCAAGTTCATGCAGGAACTGCTTATTAACTTGTTAAAATGTTACGAGAGATATGATTTCTTAGTGACAAGGAACATGTTACGAACGTGTTCTTATGGAAGAAACTTTGGATGAAATACAGGAGTTTTTTCACGTAGATAGCGGCAGTGTATTGACACTAAGATTGTCATTTCCTCCTGATAGAGAATGATTTAGAAAGAAATATCCATTCGCTCTCTGGTATTGTTTTCTCCAATCCTACATCACAAATGATAAGTCTGCTGCCCTTCTCTTAAGTACTTTCAGTCCACCATTATTAGAGGATTCTTGCTAAATGGATTTTTGAGTGATTAACCAAAGTTTCATCTATATAAAAGATGTGTCGCCAGAAATTGGAACTTGATGCATTGCACGGGGGATTTTAACCGTGCTCACACAGTGTCACTCCTCTGCATTACTGATGTACGTCTATCATTTGTCTTTCTGTATTTGAGGCCTAAACTGCGCAGTATTCTATACGTGAACAAATCAGAAACTTTGCGTGAAATATTAATTTTAAAACTTTGGTAATTTTTGTCTATTGTTGGAAAATCGTCTTCATTGTAAGAACTCCAAACAGTTTTTCGTACATTATTCTTGTTAAAGTAATTTAAATGTGTAATTGTCTTAGGGGAGGGGTCCTTTATGTTTTCGAGGTGACACAGAAGCACTATCAGAGTACAAATCTTTCGTTTCTTCAACACAGATGCCTGAAAATTTAAAACCAACATTTAGTCTCACTTCATCCGATTTTTTTTTTTAAAAAGATATATACGTAGTAAATCATCTCTCATGCCTGACTTGTCGGTCCTAGTGCTGTAGTGGTAACCATACTTGCCTTCTAAACCCAAGATCGCGGATTCAAGCCCGGCCAGGGTCGATGGCTTTTTGGGGGGGGGGGCGTAAAAATCCTAAGCATGGCTTCCTTCGGAAGGGAAGTAAAGCTGTGAGTCCCGTGTCGTACATTTACGGCACGAAAAAGAACCTCAAGTCTAAATGAAGAGGCCTGTGAGCAAAATTTGTTGGTCGTTTCATGCCCTGAATAGAATGGGACGCTGATGACCTGAGAAGTTAAAGAGCTTTTAAAACAACCTGACCTCTTGCTACTTCTCTTTTAGAACTAGGAACATTATACTCTGTTTACTGCCCTGCACAGGCTACTAGCAAATGAACTAGGAGTAAGCAGAAAGGAAGATATGTTTGCAAGAAGGGCATGTTTATCGACAGATGTTGCTGACATTGCTACTGTTGTGTTTACATCTATACAGACTCGGCGCATTCATGCCGTCAATAATATGAATGTGTTATCGTCGTGTATGTACTGGAGAGTTTCATAATAACATTGAAATAGTCAGCTATTGTACACGTGAAATAAAAACAGTATTAAAATGGATCCAATGAAATTAAAACTCTGTTTGTTTTGGCGTACATGTCCACAAAAATGTTTTCTACTTGTCTTGTTAGGTAATTTCTGTGATAAAGAAACATTTCAACCCAGTGCTAGGGAACTATTGACCTTCTTCTCGGGATTGATACATGGTAATCGCTGGGACACAATAATGTAAGCTGTTGGTTGGCCAGAGGATACAGATTGGAGGATCTTAATCCCTTTCCTATTTGGGGAGAAAAAAAAAAAACACTGTAATGCACGAACTTCGTGTTTCTGCATTTAAACGCTTGTTTACAAAATTAAACAGTCAAACACGGACTAAGCTTCGTAACTGTTTATAAACCACGTATAGTGGTGATCAGGAAAAGGCAAGAGGGGACTGAAGTGGAGGGCGGCTTGAACTGTTTATCTGCACACGTACGAGTGTATGTGAGATACCCATGTTGCCACTCTCAGACTCATGTTATGCAAGCCCGCTGGACTTCTAACTATGACCGAGTATATGACAACACTGTTTACTTCTATCGGTACTAACATACGTGAGGAGGATAGAAAACTTTTATGTAGAACATTTCTGTCGCTTGCCTTTTTCTCATCATGCCTCAATAGGCACCAAGATAACGTTGAAAACAATCTAGTGCTGCCACCTTTTGAGTTTGCACAGACTTCGAACAGTATACACTTAAGTACTTGTTCAATATGACGTTTCAATAAAAACATGAATTTCAAGCAAATCTTCGACGTAGTTTTAAGACGGCAAATGTTTGTGTGAAAGGGGCCAATTAATTTAAATCTTATCTTTTCGACAAAGTATACAAAAAAAAAATAAATTTCAATATGTGGTTGTCTTATTGAGATAAAATCATGAGAATGGGCGTTGTCTTGTTCTTATTACGGTTAGACATTTAGATTTTTTGATTAGTGTTTAACTCCCGTTGTAACTACTGAGCCACCACAGGCGGTGCGCACTGATGATACATGAGATGAAATGATATATTGGGAAAGGATTTATTTTTTAAGGAAGGAAGCGTTCCAGGCCTAAGATTAGGGTACCTCCCCGGTATTTGCCATTTATGGGGACTGAGGAAAACCTGGAAAAAACCTGTCAAGAACTGTCCTGGAGGATTCGAACCCCAGACCTCCCGCTCACGAATCCGCGCCTTAATGATCTTGGCCACCCGTGGCGGTGGACATATAGAGATGTTTTTGCCTTTTATTTAGCGTTTTAGAAGAAAAATTCACCAAATATAAAACACTTTTTCTGAAACTACTGGGTTTGAATAAAAATGCTTTAAAAGTGCTTAACAGAGGGAAGATACTTGGGTCCGTTGTGTTAATAAGAGGAATCTGTAGTTTCCCTAACTCTTATCGCTGCTGGGTATTCATGTAATCTCCCTTTAAAATTAGGAGATCGCCTTTTATCGTGCAGTTCAGTTCACTGAAACACGTCAAGTGCAACTTTTGAATTGCTTTTTGCAAAGAGTTCAAAGAGCCGAATGACAGCCGTTCTCATCAGCATACTTGTGTGAAGCCAGGCATCAATAAACACAGACAGAGGGACCGCTTGAATGCAGAACTAGCAGAATCCTTGCATCGAAGTGCTGGCGGACCAGAAACAAGATCATTTGTCTCATTAAGTTAGACTTTACTTTGATAGCGTTAATTCTGTTGTTCGTAATTAATTTTGCAATACATTTTCAATCCTTTATGTCAAGCATGGGCTATTTAAAATATAATTTTTGTTATCGTTACCTTTGTTGCCAAGTCAAATGGTGAGGCAGGGACAAACCACTTTTAACAGTAAATATAATTAGACATTGTAACTAGATCTATTTTAAGAACTTCCATCCAAAAACAAGGCCTGTTTATAGGTGGGAAACTGATCATTACATCAATATAATAGATTGAAAACGTTGTAATTAAACTGAGATGCCATGTACATTTAACATTGCAAATGGCATTCTGTTTTGCACAAAATACCTTTGGGGCTGTAGGACATATTGAGTTTTGATTGGCAGAAGGGACGTGCTAAGCATTGGTTGGAGAGTTTTAGGACATGTTCTTTATTAGTTGAAAATTAAAATGCATTTGTTATCAGCTATTCTTTGGTCGAGTCACAGCAAGAAAAATAAATATATAAACATTTATATAATTTTTGTCATCTTTGCATTATCACTGTGCAGCATACAGCCTCTTACTTCTGCGTAGTATTGCCAGTTACATTTGTTTGCGAAGGTATCACATGCAGTAAATCATTCCTTGAGTATCGAAAAATGAGATGAGCATAACTTTCCCAGCATAAGCAACACTTTTGCTAATGATGGAAATTTCCACACAGAGCTTCGTGTTTGCTCTCAGTATCAAAATGATGTAGTCAAGTTTCATCATCAGTGGAAAAGCAATTAAGCCTCATCCTGTAACATCATCAACTGAAGTCGGTCCTGATGGTGTAGTGGTACTTGCCTTTTAAACCCAAGATCGCGGGTTCAAACCCGGCCAGAATAAATATCCTAAGTATGACTTCCTTCGGTAGGGAAGTAAAGCCGTGGGTCCCGTGTAGTACATTTACGGCACGAAAAAGAACCTCAAGCCTGAAAGAAGAAGCCTCTGAGCAAAATTTGTCGGCCGTTTCACGCCCTGATTTGAATGGGACGCTGATGACCTGAGATGTTAAAAAGCGTCCGTAAATAAAACAAATAAAAACAAAACTGATGCGAACGTCTTTTGTTCGGAAATCTTGGAACCCACCGTACACAAACATGTCCCATGCGCAACTTTTCAGGTACTAACGTGTAGATGAAAGTGTTCTTAATGTTATTCGACAATCCTCTGTTATAACGACAACAGCAGTGTTAATGTTTTCTTTCGTTAGAACACAAACTGCGCAGGTTCCACATTCTCTTAAAAGTAAATGCCTCTTTAAACATTTTAAACTATCTTCGAGATGTTCCATATGGAAAAAGCAAACTCTTATTGGCCTCCTGTAACGTTGCATATGCCTCAGCTGAAGATTTGTTGAGAAGAAACCACAATTTCAGAGCAGCTATTGTTCGTCGTGTGTCACCTCCATTTATTTATATGCGGAACTATTTGCACACCTCTCACAGCCGGAACCGGAAGTAACAACGAAACTATTGCCACGTACATATTACGCATTAAGGTAACAAAATATTGTAGCGGCGGAAGAAATGATGCATGTAAAATAAATATGCTCATTCGTTATGGAACAAAATAACAACCTTTAAAATTGCTTACAAATCCCTCGCTCTTTGCGTTTTCATAACGGTAATCATACACAATAGGGTGGCCGAGGTCGTTAAGGCGCGGACTCGTGAGAGGTAGGTCTTGGGTTCGAATCCCGCCTGACTGAGGCTTTTTCCAGGTTTTCCTCAGTCGTCATTAATGGTAAATGCCGGGTAGGCACCTAAACTTAGGACTAGAACGTTTCCTTCCTCAATGAATGGGGGGGGAAACAAAAACAAAAAACAAATCATTTCCCAATATACCATTTCATCTCATATATCATCAATGATTTACCGATCAATAGTAAAAACTGGCGTTAAACACAATTTAAAAAAATACGCAATAGAGATTGAAATGTTAAGACTTCTCTCAACAATTCGATTCAAAGCAACTGAAAGGAAGAAAATATTTCCCGCAAAATTATGTGGTAAATTGTCGATCTGTCAAGCACAGGGCTTTACGAGGAAAAAATAAGCAGGGTAAGGTATACACAAATGTATTTCTTGTAAAGGGCAAGTATATGAAGGGATGGGATGCGTTACAACAGGCACGATTTTGTATTCGCGAGAATAGTAGACTACCATAACCAAAGAAATGAACAAATGAAACATTTCCAGAAAATAGTAGCTTTTTGTCAACAGCTTCATTTAGATATTATCAATAATGGAATCTTCAGCATTGGGTTGGGCATTTTCATTACCATACTATTACAGTATTATCCTAAATGCGAACATATTTTCTCCTATCTGGCGTCTTCTTCTCTGATGTGGATGTTATAGCTATTATTCATTCCTGTCGAGTGTCACCGAGTACTTTAAACGCTTCAGCAGCAAACTCCGATATTCATTCGACTAGCACTCCCTGTTTACTACAATAAAAACAGGGCCTCCTGCTTAAAATACGAAATGTTAAACGAAAACTTACTGAAATTTATAATTTTCTAATACACTATTAGTTACAAGTTTAATCGTCAATCGACTTCAATATGACTATTATATGTAGCACGACAAATGAGAAGCCTGTTATTCCTCAGCGTATCACTGTGACATTTTGAATAGCATGTGCATTCTGCGCTTCAAACCATCGAGGTCACTAGTGTTCTTTGATCCTTTATGAAACCCCGCAAGAAAAAGTAAAACCGTGCTAAAGGTTATCAAGTCAAGGTATCGGATCCTCTGCCATAGCAATTTTTGGAAAGTTGCCATTGGCATGTGAAGTGTGGACTGCCACGGGTCGTTAAGGCGCGGAGGTCTCGTGAGCGGGAGGTCTCGGGTTCGAATTCCGCCAGGACCTCCCTGACTGAGTTTTTTTTTTTTTTTTTTCCAGGTTTTCCTCAGTCCTCATAAATGGCAAATGCCGGGAAGGTACCCTAAAATTAAAACTGGAACGTTTCCTTCCTTAAAAAAATCCTTTCCCAATTTATCATTTCATATCATGTATCATCAGTGTCCACCGCCTGTGGTGCCTCGGTAGCAAAAAAGGGTTAAACATAAAAAAAATTGCGAAGTGTGGGGGAACACCGTCTTGCTGATAAATAGCTCCAGCAGGATGATATTGCACAACATAAACTCAAGGATATCTGGATATGTTATGAAAGTCGTTGCAGGTTCAGGATCTATCAAACAGTTTTTCATAAAATCACACGAAACATTAATTTTGGGCGGAATCACTTTTTTTAAATAGTTTAACGTCAATTTAGCTACTGAGGCTTCACAGGAAGTTGAAGGGGATACATAAGATGAAATGATAAACTGAGAAGGAATTTTTTTAAGGAAGTAAGCGATTTTTGAGGAATATCTGGGTACATTCCTGGCATTTGTCATTTATGAGGACTGAGGAAAACCTGGAAGAAACCTCAGTCAAGGAATGCAACCCAAGTTCCCGCTCATGACATCGGCCTCTTCACGTTCGTGTTCAATCACAACGCGCGGCTTACCGCTTCCCCAGATACTGCAATTGTATCTGTTGGTTTTTTCTGATATGTGGAAAGTTCACCGTTTTGTCCAAGACGCTCCAGACTTAGGACAGCATTTTGTCTTTTTCATCGCGTTTGGTCCGCTGTATTAATTTAATACGTTTGCAGACGGAGCCTTTTGTGCAAAGCGTATGGCCCGTGTTACTTTTCTTTCACTTCTTTTAAAGCAGGTTGGAATGGGTTACCTTCAAAAGTTTTTCCCTTGAGTGCTTACCAGTTTTCGGCAACAAGCTCCCTGTTTGCTCAACGTCATTCATCATTCTCTAATAGTCAGGAATGGGACCGTGTCTTTGAAGAGAGTACCACTATCCTCGACGTTGTACATGCTTCATGAACTTTTGTTTCTACTAACCAAAGAATACACACTAGTTTTTGCTCAATCGTCCACGTGTAGAATTAACAGTTTGTTATTATTTATTCATTTCTCAATCTCTACCATTGTTACATAAATTGCAAGATCTCCTCTGCATGCGCTAGATAAATTTATTTCTCCTTGACGAATATATTTTATGTTATCCCATTTATTTTATTGGCATTTTAACCTGGACACCCTACATTAGCTATCTGCGATGCCATTAATGCAAATAGCGCGACATTTAAGAGACTATGCGTCCTAAAAGGGTTAGCAGAGTCTGGATGGGGAGCAGCCCAGGATGTCTTGACAAACACATTTAAAACGCACATTCGTTCAACAATTGAGGCTTTCAGTACAGCCAGCGAAACCACAACGATAAAGTTGAACACTGGCCCTAATAACGCTCGGAGAATTTGTTGTGAAATCTACACCAACACCTGCTCTCGAAAGTCGAAGTCAGGTTGAACTTCTCGAGTACCAAAGAGACGAAGCTCTCCTTAAACTCTATGACAGATGCCATAGAACGGATGATAATTTCTGGAAGTAATGTAGACCGGCTACTTTAAGATTAAAAACCCAGGTTACATCAATAACACCCGCCGAAGCACTCTTGACCAAGTATAAATTTGATCCAGGGGAGCGCCAATGCTTCCGAAAACCCAAATTGTACTCAGAGAAACAACTGCCACCATTTTCAAATAATATCCCGGTGATTGATAAACCAAAGACAGATATAGCTCCACAACTCCTGAAAGCGGCAGCGCTCGAAATGATAGCTACTTTATATCCTGCACGAGAAGGGCTACATGTTTATTACAGGTGGTTCAGCTATTGACGAATTCATCTCTTGATAGGTAAGCCCTTCCTATGAGAACTAATTCTGATGGCAAAGTAGCAGCCATAGGTGAAGCGGCCAACACACTCATTTCTCTGAATATCAAACGAAAGGTAGTCTTCCTGTCTGATTGCACTTCTGCACTCCAAATATTGGGCTCTCCAGAGCTACAACAAGAAGACGAATTAGTAATTCAATGTAAAGAAAGACTACTGAGACTGCAAGGGTCCTTGATCACTGTGACATCAGCGGAAACGAAGAAGCTGACAGATTGGCGAAGGAAGGATGCACTATGAATCAACCTTCACCCCTTTCTATCTACGCCATCAAATGCAATGTAATTTCAAACAGTATAAAAAATTCTCGTCGCGGACTCCTGGAGGGCAGCAGCAGTTGGTAAAAATGGGAACCGATTATATCAAAACCTATTCCCAACAATCTGCTCCTCGAAGTCTCCGTGGCGACCTTCAGGATGGCCACAGGCCACAGAATCAGCGTAGTCGACTCTCAAATCTGCCCCCTCTGCTCAAAAGAGGAAGGAACGGCTGATCATCCTCTACACCGTACAGCACTTCAGAGTGACTCAACAAAAGACTCATTAGAAGTACGAGCACAGATGTACTGGGTGACGCGGCGTCAAATGGCTGACCAGTCAAGAACGGGCGTTAACTGAAGAAGAAGAAGAAGAAGAAGAAGAAGAAGAAGAAGAATATATTTAAAAGGGTCGTTGTTTCGGCCACTCTATGAATGCAGTTGTTTATTACTTGCATTGACACTCGTATGTGCCAGCTTTTTGTTGGAGTATTAAATAATCATGGACCAAGTAAGCATGCATTTTTCTCATTTGCATATGGAAGGTTGTCAATCTGAGGTAACCTCAAGCCTGAAAGAGAGGCCTCTGAGCAAAATTTGTCGGCCGTTTCACGCCCTGAGTTGAATGGGACGCTGATGACCTGAGATATTAAAGAGCGTCCATAAATAAATAAAAAAAATCTGAGGTCACACAAATGTCATTGCGTATTTGGCATTCTGTCTTCTCGTGAAAGTCCGGAAGAAATCTTCCCTACCTTCCGGATAAAAAGTAACAGCAAATCTTTGTTACTTTTCGGTACAATTGTGAAAATGCCCAAATTGTTGCCACTATTTCTCTTTGGATGCTCTATTCGAGACTTTCTAACATACCCAGGTGAATCAGGTGTGCGGTTTTTGAGAGCATATTTTTTGTAGAACAAAAAGGAAATGGAAGTATTCGTTAATAGATAAAAGAAAATGTAATGGAAAGTCAACCGTTTCATAGAGTCCACTGCGTATCATCTTGTTAACGCCGGGATGGACGGACAGTGTACTCTGCATAATTTATGGGAAACTCGCTCTCTGGAGCCGCTGTAAAACGCATGCATGCTTTCAGAGAGCTTCACGACTCGCAGTGAGCTAAGTAGATTTCTTGTATAGTCATACTCAAAGCTTTCATTATGTAAAATTTAAAAGTTGTCGAACTTATCTATAGGGCTCTTAAAGCTGTCATGGCAAAAAAGTATTTTAAGTAATTCGTTTGAAAACTGCTATAAAACTAAATACATCGCTTCATTTTCCCTCTTTTCTGCGTTTTAGCGAATTTCGAAGGAATATTGCGGTTGTACCCAGAAATTATTTTTGAAAAAAAATTATTTTTTGAAAAAAAAATCAAATTTCCATCGATCCTACCTACTAGGCACCGAAAATGACAATCATAAATACACTGTGTGTGTGTGTGTGTGTGTGTGTGTGTGTGTGTGTGTGTGTGTGTGTGTGTTTTATACATACACACTCATATATATGTATATGTGTTCTGTTAACGCTCTAGAGGTCACAATTTTTGTTTTTTCTCAACGAAACTTTGTATATAATCACCAATTAACAAACGATTCGTCGAGTTCGTTAAGCAGCAAAATTTATTGGGGAAGAGGAATTTAACCTAAAGCGAATTTTTCTTTAAAAACTTTAAACTCGCTCTAGCAGTCACAATTTTGGTTTTTTCTCAACGAAACTCGGAATATTTCTTTAAAATAAATTGATAAAAGTAGTTCCCGAAAAACAGGGCAGTCGGGGCATAGGGAGTGGAGGGGGGGTTAATGCTTGAGAGCTGATTGGAGGTTAAACCGAAATTTAAAAATCTCTCTATGATGTTAAAATGTTAAAGTAAACACGGTATGTGCCATTGAAATAAAATAATAAAAGTAGTTTCTGAAAACTAGTGACATCAGACTATTAGGAGGCAGGGGGGTTTATCTGAAACCCAAAATTTAAAAATCGCCCTAGTGGCACCAATATTTGTTTCTTCACAACAAAATTCGATATACCATTTAAATAAATCAAGAAAATTAGGGAAATCGGACAATCGGGAGTAGGGTTGTACTTGAAAACCGAAATTTTAAAAGCGCTCATACGTTTAATTTTTTCTACATTGTTTTAAAGGACAAATTAATTCAGCATATAAACTGTGTTTATAACGACGCATATTTAGATATTTAACAAAAGAATCGTAAAGATAGCAAATGTGAAATATTAATCTATTATGTGTGTGACAATTATATCTGCATGTAAGAGCGTTTTCTAATAATCTTCAGAAAACGTTTTGGTTGCACGCTTTTACTACAGCAACATTTAAATAAAAGTTCAAAGCCACTAAAACTCGATTGTATATTGTTAATTGTGTATATTTGCTTAGTATATTGTAATTGTTTTTAAATAGTAACGTGTTTTGTTTTATAGAAACATATGAACATCTTAAGTGCATAATGTAACTCGAAATTTTCTGTTATTTTAATGTATTTTAGTGAATGTGAAGATATCAAGAGCTCAGTTCATAAACATGGTTATATTTAAATTTTTTTAAAAATATCCACACGCTATAACTTTATCTATCAGTGGTCATATATTTAATTTAATTAATACTAAAGCATTAATTTTTGTGGTTTATCTTAAAAACAACAACAATATAATAATAATAATAATAATAATAATAATAATAATAATAATAATAATAATAATAATAATAATTCTGAAAGTGTGGTTTCTCTTTTGTGATACTCGCAGATTGCAATTCTAATTTGGTTTCCCTAAAACCGCACAGTAGTGCCATAACTTGGTTCATTTCATTAATTAATAAGTCCATAATTTGGATTTTATACTCTTTTTTTTATTTTTAAAGTTGCTGTACTAGGGGAGGAATTCGCTTAGTTTACGCAGCTCCCAGCGTGACGGACTTTAAAATGTTTATTTTGTATAATTTATAAACTATTCATTTCTTTTGAGCGTCAAGGTTTCATATCCTTGGAAGAGCTCACATCATTTCAGATATTTAATAATGCATTGTGTTTAATCGAAGATTTGAATAAGCTTAGATCACTAAATTTATCAGAACATGTGATCATGTGGTTTAATTTTTACCTTCACATTCACGAACAGTGTACGAGAGTTGTTCAATAAAGGATATATTTTTTCAGGCATACTTTCTCGCGCTAAAATTTTGTTAGTCTAATGCGCAATGTACACGTAACACTAGTTCCATTGTTGTCACTTCCGGTTCCCGCTTATGAGTGGAACAACATACTAAAATTCTACCTCCATATCAGGATCGTCGGTTAACATTAAGAACACTTTCAGAAATTCTGAAATTCTCACTGGGTGTCACGTGTTTGTAATTGAAAGTTGCATGTGAGATGTGTTTGTGCATGGTGGGTTCCAAAACTACTGATCCCCCAACAAAAGGAGGTTCGCGTGCAGTTACAGGAAGATGGCGGAAGTTTTTACAAAGGTAATCACTATTGAGAGAAGCAGCAAAGCTTTGTATGGAAATTATTATATATATATATATATATATATATAATGGCTGCTATATTTTTACATAAAGCGCGTATACCATTTGGTTTAAATCTTACGTATTAATTTTTTTCCCTCCCACACTCTCATTTCTAATTTCATCTGTTTCCATGCATAACGTTACCTTCGATACTCAATATTTACTTTTATCACCTTCACTTGTCTTCTTGCCACAGAAGGATTCCATGAATCCGAAATATAGCGATCTCAAGTGTGACTTTATCTATGTTTTATCCTTATCTACTTTTATTATTACCGTTAATTTATATATATATATATATATATATATATATATATATATACACGAGGTAATAAAATAAATAAACTAAATAAACAGTGTTAGATTCTGCTGGGAAAATTATGGTCATCCTTTTTTCGAAAATAAAGAAATGGTTTACCACAATGTCGTACTTGCACACGCTGGTGGGCAATGCTACGGAAATGCCCTCGAAAATTCTTCAACGCCATATCACACAAAAGACTAGGTGATATTTTTTCATCTGCAAATCGGGGAGGGGGGGGTTATAATGACTTTTATCTAGGTTAAAATAGTGGAATAATATTCTCCGTTTATAGTTTTACTTTCTCTGAAGATGCCCAGTTAGTAAAATTCATTTAGTATCTCAAAAGACACGTTAGAACCTTTCCGATAGTTCTTTCTTTCTTATATTGTGACCGATGATTGGATTTTCATATGTAATGATGGATTAAAGCCTCACCGACAGTTTTAAATCGGTGTTGCTGTTACAGTGCTCCAAACTTTGTTGCGATATTTTAACAGAATGGGCTTTTGATCTGCGTTTAGCAAAATATTGCGGAAAACTTTTTCATGTGCAATTCTTCATGTTAAATACGAGGGGCGTTCGAAAATCATTTACATAGCATGTACAGTGTTTAAGGATCTCGCAGTACACCTCAATGATGACAACCTTCCTCTAGGAAGCCAGCATTCCTGAAATGTCCCAAAAGACATGGTCAACTGCTTGCCCGCAGATGAAGCAGCGTGGAATTTCTTGGACCGGGGTCTCCCTGGATGTTTCCATTGCAAGAATTGGACTTTCTTCTTTGGTGTGTGGCAGTGACACCATGACTCCTCACGAGTCACCAGTCACACACACAAAAAAAAAAAAAACCGATCTAATTATTCATTCCAGTATCCGACGACAAAAATTCAATCCTTTTGTGCCTTGTCAACTCCCGTGGAACTCAATGTGCGCACACCTTTTTCACATTCAAATCGTCGTGAATAATGATGTGCAGGGTTGCACGACCGAGACACCTCTGACATTCCGGTTTGTCAAAGGTTATGCACCTATCAGACACAACCTCAATGTATCTGGGAGACCGCGATGTTGACGGTCGACCAGTACTCACACTCTTGTGTGCAGATACCTTCTTGACAAGTACCACACTTTAAACATCCATGAATTTGTGTAATTTGACCCCTTCCACGAAAACCATGCAGTTCATCTTTGTCCATGATAGTCGCCTTCCATTTTGTCCACGTCTTTCTCCACTTGCCAATAAACGAACACTATCCGTTCACTACAAATTCTACAAGTACTAAAACAGTTCATCGTCCTACGAATGGATGTACCCATACATTTCTCTGTATTCGTTGAACATCGCTTCTGAAGTTATTTCCGTATGTTCCTTTGATATGACTATTGTCTCAACATTTACTCATGGGACATCTAATATCATATCCTGTACTTGCTCCTGTACATTTTGAACGTCCTTCACGTTCGTGTCTTCAGGCCTGGAAAGGCCAAGTTTTAAGTTCAGTGCTTTGTTAAAAATAAAGGAGAAGAGTCGTCATAAATTTGGTATGAATATCTTTTGGTGCTAAGCCAATGCAGCACTGCACTACGATTTTTATCCTTTTTGGAATGCCCACAACGTGCATGCTTTAGAAACTTTATTAAACAATCTATTTGGAACAGTTACTTGATATTTCAAATGATGCTAAGATGGACGTTCCAATAATTATCTTGCCAATTTCGTTGCCACCTATGGTCGAGGCTGAGAGATTTTTCAGCCATCCTTGCAACATAAAAGTATGGTGCAATTAACGCGTATCTCAGGTCTAGAAAAGTAGCATGGGAGAATACAAGCCACCTCTTGTGTATAATAATAATAATAATAGGCCAGTAGCATTTTGTGAAGAAGATGAACCAGTTTTAGGACTACACTGTGGAAAGCAACGTGAGATTAAACCACACATACTTTGGAATAGCATTGTGGCATGTTTAGGTTTTGGAAGAGATTGTACTCGTCATTTTGCTCTCCAGCTCTTCCGCTTTCCCATCGCATCCCACAGTGTTCTCGTTTTTGTAACCCATTCCATCCATTCTTTCCATTCAACGTTTCGCTTCCCTGACAGCTCTCCCTAGCAATTCGTAATAGAATCCACAGAATTTTCAATCTAAATGTAATTAAACTTCGTGCATTTTAATACAGGATGGAAAGAAACCACACATCGTTTAATTATTGGAGTAGAGCTATTGTACGATTCATCCCACCCTCAAATACTACGGCGCGCAGACGCGTATTTGGGTAAACATATACAAATTCATTTTTAAGATGAATTGCTGGCAAGAGTTCAGGATTGTGGTCGGTGGTGATGTTCAGATTTCTTCCTCTTGACACTATGGTTGCGAATTCTGTAAATTACAGTCATTCCTTCCTAAGGAAAATACCTCCTCCTCCTCCTCCTCCTCCTCCCTCCCTCCCTCCCTCCCTCCCCTCCTCCTCCCTCCCCTCCTCCTCATCACTTCATGGGCTAAGAATAATTTCTGTTCTGTTTCCAGCTTTCCATATTTGACGGAGGGGGCCTATAAAGCAAAGTCTGGTAAGGTAATCAATTTTGTGCCATTCTTTCCAAACGTTCTGACCAACATCATTTAAAGGGAAAATGTCTAGTTCTTCACCCATATCTTCGTTTTTAATATGATCCAGAAAATAACATTCTTTAACCCGTATAAGAAATTTCATCTCTGCAGGTTGTATCCGGGTTTCTTTTGTCTTCCTCTTCACAGCTATATATTAGAAGCGAAACTCCAATAATTTCACAAAAATTTAAAAGTGTCTGTTTCCTAATCTTCTTACCCAAATACCTAATTATTGTACTACAAATATTTTAAAATTTCTATAATGTTTTACTTGATCATTATATTAATAGATTATTTCACAATCTAAGTATTTAGGGTGTTTATTTTGTTCTACAATTTTAGCTTCTAAAACACTTTTGCTTTATACTGATCATTTCCCTCTAAATGCCATCACTTTGCTTTTTAATTGCTATGATTTTCAATTTTTATTTAATTGATACAAAGAACACTGTACTAATGTTCATTTTCTTCAATTACAAACTAATTATTCTCAGCAGAGCTCGAAAACTCAGGCATTTATTTTGATTAAAATAGGCAGGCGAAAAGGTACTTAAAATACTGAAAATAGGCAGCAATATAATTAAAATATTAATTATTAAAAGTGAAAACATAGAGTAATATCAGTCAAAATTAATGAAAATAGAGATTTTAAATACTTAATAGTTTCTTTGTCATATAATTAAGTACTTAAGTTTACTTTTCTTAGTTACAAGCAACAACAAGATTTTTTTTTTTTTTTTTTTTTTTTTTTTTTTAAGGAATGAGAAATGTCAGAGAGAACATTTTTAAGCATGGAAAAAGAGCTTTCTAATTCCACGAAAGTGATTGGAGCATACTTAAAACAAGAACTCCACTGCAGTATGCTGTACGCCCAAATGAACTTATATCGTCTAGCTTATTTCTCCCAAGCAGGAACCGGAAGTGAGAACAATGAAGTTAGTACACGTACACATTGCGCATACAGCTAACAAAGTGTTTTTTTTTTTTTTTTTTTTTTTTTTTTTTTTTTTTTTTTTTTACGGGCAGGTCATCAGCGTCCCATTCAGTTCAGGGCGTGTTTTGGATTTTTACGCCCGAGAAAAACCCAGCGATCTTGGGTTTAGAAGGCAAGTATGATTACCACTACATTACCAGGACCGACAAAAAATTGTTGTAAAATTAAATTTTATCCCGAAAAATTATGCCTGCAAATTTTATAATAATTATTTTACTGAACAGCCCTTGTAGATTTCATATTTGTGTTACAAGGCGAGTATAGAAACAGTTTCATGCCTAGAAGTAGTCCATGTATTTGTCTTGCACACCCATACAGTTATTCAATCTGACTTCTCGCTCGACCCCTCACGAGTATTTTGGACACAACAAGGAAGACCCGCATGTTACAATTGCCGGGTGTTAATGAAATGTACTGCATTAATGTCAGAGATGTAAAAGGGACGTATATAAGCAATTTGAGATAGTGATCTGTGCTGTACCAAGAAAAATACCGGAAATATATGCTAATAAAAAAAGTAGAAAATGTATGCTGGTAAGTCATTGTTAAATTAAAATGGTGTAAAATTTGCCTCAGAACGCTTTCAAATCTAGATTTTCATTAGTTTATCATTTGCGTTTTCAAGATTTGGTGCTTTAAATGTCTATAATCTCGGACTAGTCTGAACTGATGTATCAGTTAATAACCTAAGTCTAGAAAAGTGGTTTTCAACATTTTGCGAATCCCTCTCATAAAAACTGAACTGAGTTAATTAATATACAAAGTGTTTAATAACCTTAATTAGCCAAAGTTGCTGTAATTACCATAAGGATTGCTCTGAAAAAAAAAAGGGAAACAGCATTTAAAATATTGAAATTACACAAGTTAAAATAATAGCACATTTATTTTACATTTAACAATTAAAATTAAACAGATACGAGGGTATGTCCATAAGTTTCCGATCAAACATTTTCTAGGTATGATAAAGACAAAAACTCTATTTCACTTTTAAATATACTTACCCTTTAATGCAATACACTTCTCATATCCTTGAATTAACATTTCAACCCCCCCCCCCCAATAGTAAGAAGTCTTGTCTGCAAAATAGCCATAAACAGCATCCATCACTTCTTCGTCACAATTAAATTTCTTTCCTGGAAGGTAAGGAAGGACCTTCTTCACTTTTGAGAGCAGGACACAGTCGCTGGGTGCTAGATCTGGGCTGTAGGGTGGATGATCGATCTCCTTGAAGCCACAAGAGCTGTGTGCACATGCGCGTTGTCGTGAAGAAGGCACACACCATCACTCAACTTTCTTTTCTTTGACGGAAGCACGTAGTCTGTGCAATAGGCCAGCATAGTACCCCCCATTTACTGTGGTGTTCCTGTCATTGAAGTCAATGAAGAATATTCCTTCACAGTCCCAAAAGATTCTGGTTATGTTCTTCTTGGTTGACTGAGTCATCACGGCCTTTAGAGGCGGTGCTTCGCCATGTTTACGCTACTCCCCTTTTGGACAAGGTGATTCTATTTTCATAGAAGTTTGCAGAACTTCTCTCTCGTTGCTACGGCACAACTACAAAAATGACTGACAACATATGACTCATTGCTGCTTTTGGACTGAGGAAAGAAGTCTAGGCACCCATCTTGCACTAACCTTATTCATGTTTAAATCTTCATGAATTATTCGAAGGACTGTTGTTTTAGAAAGGCCCAATCTTCTTGCTATTTCTGTAACTTGTTTTCCATAATTTCTCCTTCCACAAAAGCGATATTTTTAGGAGTAAGCACCTCCAAGGGCCGACCTGCACGCTCTTCGTCTTCAATCCTTTCTCGACCCACTGGAAAAATTTTGGTCCATGCTTTTACGGTAGAATATGAAGGGGATGTTTTACCATATACACCGTCCAATCGCTGTTTAATTTTATTTGGAGTAATTCGTTCTTTTGTGAAGAACTTAATAACAGGTCAATACTCCATTTTGAACATGTCACAATCCTCTACACATAGCCTTCTTTATGCAACTATATCTGAACAACTGAACACAACGGAGCGGAAGTTGCAGCTGCAATTGTTTACTTAACAGATAAGGTATGACACCCGATATGAGTTTATTGAAGGCCATAATCCTTATCGGCGAGGCCGGGAACTTATGGATCTACCCTCGTATGTTAATAATGCAGTAACTTAGTTCCCTGTCAATAATTCTTCTCTACGAAAGAAGAGTTCGCACTGTGTCCACTAATGGTATTATTATTATTATTATTATTATTATTATTATTGAATGGTCTTTAACAATCTTTTTTATACTGAGGCACCACAGGCGGTGGACACTAATATGCATGAAATGAAATGATATATTGACAAAATATTTTTTTTTGTGGAAGGAAACGTTCTAGGTCTAAGTTTAGGTACCTTCCCGGCATTTGCCATTTATTAGGAGTGAGGAAAACATGGAAAAAAACCTCAACCAAGGAGGTCGGTCCTAGTGGGATTCGAACCCCAGACCTCCATCTCACGAGTTCGCGGTTTAAAGATCTCGGGCACCTGTGGCGGTAATGGTCCTATTGTGCATACACCTCCCAGAGTACACCTCACGAAGGAAGAAATGAGATGGAGGATAAAGCAGGTGACCAGGAATCTGAGGAAGCAATGTACGGGCGTAGGTGGGATTTCTAACTTTTCTACTTGTGGATTGTGGATTCGGGTACTACCAGGCCCTGGGTCTAAAGGGCGTAGCGCACGCACTACATCACAGAGGTCTGTGTGTCCAGTGGGTTTTTTTTTGCATTAGGACGGTACCTTGTTTCCTAAACCGACCCGCCATTCGGCTGCAGGCGATTACGTCGCCCAAGCGCACCGAGTGAACTGCAGCTTCAAAACCCGAGCGCACCCAGCTACCAGAATTTCACTGGCTGATAGGTCGTACTAGCTTAGACCTACTCCTTTATAGGGGTAATCATAAATCCCAGGCGCCGGCCAGGCCCGCCAGAAGCACTTTCAATGAAGGTATCTCGAGGTCCCCCAAGGAGCGAGCCACCGCCACACGCACCATCCCGCCTCGCATAACGCTTCCCACCCTATTATTGATGCTATGGAATGAAATGAGAGAGGAAAATTCTTGGAATGTAAATATTTACCCAGAATTTGCCTAAGTGACTAGGGGAACTTATGAAAAAAAGCCAACAGAAATTAAACCGCGACTTCCTGAATGCCAGTTCTGGCATAACACTCCACTTTGTTAATAATAATATAAATAATAGTAATAATTATTGACCTTACATAGTTTAAGCCTAATGCCTTCTTCGAGTCACGACCAACATATGATTAATTTAAATTTAGTTACGTTTAGCATCTATGAAAATATGACAGGTGATCAAACCCCGAAATTAAATAAGTTAATGTTGCAATAGTCACATTTTCATATACTTTGATTTAAACCAAACACTATATTGCTTTTTTGATATTATTCAACTATTTTATATAAGACGGAACTCCACGTTGGGTTAAGTTACACTACAGAATAATTTCAATATTTTACACAAAACAACGCACTGCTCTCGTACAATTTCAAATGATGAGGTGAATAAAGACTTGCTTTGAAGTTAGGAATCGCAAAAGATAAAAGTGATCTTAGTCTTCATTTAATTTTAGTCACCTGGCACGCATCTTCATGTCCATTATCTGTCTCCTTTATTTGTAACGGACTAAGGAAATTACTTCCAGCCACTAAATATATAAACACTTCCTTCAAAATCCGCCGCCAGAAAATCATTTTGCAAACCGATTGAAAACTTTTGGGAATCCCCAGGGATTTCGGAAACCACAGTTTGCTTAACGCTTGTCTAGAAAGAGCTATCTATCCATCTGTGTGGGCTAATGAAAAGGGCAAAAGACTTTCACCGAATATTGGATTCAGTGGAGTAGCTTATTTATTTATTTAATTTTATGTTCAAAAATATATTCAACTAGACACGAACTCGATACCAATGACCCGCGCTTCTCTGTTGTCAAATAGTAGTGCTCCACAAACGTCCCTGTGTTATTGTGTGCTGTCATTTCAATAGAAACGCCATTAGTCAATGATATACTGCTCCTTTGGAAACCTAATGCCGTACATTTGAAATTTGAATACGCAGACCATCTCAAATTGCTTGTTCCTTTACGTCTGTCAAATTACAAGCGGTGTAGCTCACTGTATAATTAAAAAAAATCTTTTTATGGACATTCTAATTTGAATATTAAAAAAAAATATTAAACTTTTTTGTTAGAGAAAGTGAGAGAGCAATATGTTTTCCGTGGGGAAAATATTACATATTAATTCATTCATTTTTCTTCCTGGTAATTCAGAGTCTATATAAAAGTACAAGAATTAGGATTGATCATAGCGTTAGAATTGGAAACAAAACAGAAGAAAAAAACCGAGTCGTTAAACAGGGATACTCTTTATCGCCAATATTATTTAATATATAGAGGGTGCCAAAATGTATACACGCTTCAAGCAAAGAAAAATCTCTGTTAACATAACAAAACTGAATTCACACAAACAGAAAATGATGAGCACTAACTGTCTTAGACTTTTACAGTTACAACAGTTGCTCAAAATGTCCACCATCGACGTCGATAAACTTCCGAGTACGTTGAACTACTGATTGAGTAACGTTTGCGAAAGTGTCCTCAGCGAATTGCCGTTTCAATTTCTTCCCGAAGTGCTGTCAGTGTAGCTGGTTTTCTACAGTATACAACACCCTTAAGAGTTTCCCATAGGTAGAAGTCTAACGCTATTAGATCCGGAGAACGCGGTGGAAACTCATTCGAACCTCTTCGTCCTATCTTGGAAGATTGTCATCAAGGTACTCACGTACATCTCGTTGGTAATGTGGTGATGCACCATACTGTTGGAAGTAAAATTCCTCATTTCCATAGAGTTTTTTTTTTTTTAATGATTTATTTATAGACGCTCTTTAACAGCTCAGGTCATCAGCGTCCCATTCAACTTAGGGCGTGAAACGGCCGACAAATTTTGCTCACAGGCCTCTCTTTCAGGCTTGAGGTTCTTTTTCGTGCCGTAAATGTACGACACGGGACCCAGGCTTTACTTCCCTTCTGAAGGAAGCCATACTTAGGATTTTACGCCCCGAAAAAATCCATCGGTCCTGGTCGGGTTCGAACCCGCGATCTTGGGTGTAGGAGGCAAGTATGGTAACCACTACACCACCAGGACCGACATTTCCATAGAGTGTATGAATGGCAGGTAAGACGGAATCGCTATTGGCGGTTCTGTTCTAAATACACGTCTCCATTGCCTTTGAACTTCAACAACATTCTTGCTTTTCCAATACCACTTCAAAATTGCTTTCCGCTGTTCAGACGATAATCTTGGCTCCATTTTGTTGTAGCAACGTAATGTTTTTTTATTAGCGTTTAATGCCCGTTTTTACTACTGAGGCACCACAGGCGGTGTATAACGTAATGTGAGTCACATCTGTTTACAGAATATCATATGGTTTGGCTTCATTTGTTCATTGTTGATTTACCTGACACGTAGCAACGTTATCATAATGTATGTGATTCACATCTGTTTACAGAACATCATCAACACATTACTGTTGTTTTGCGGTTCAACTTTGAAATGTATTAAAAGACATCTACTGTGGAAGTGTGTATCCATTTTTGGCACCCTCTGTGTGTGTGGGGGGGAGAGAGAGAGAGAGAGAGAGAGAGAGAGAGAGGCACTTAAAGAGTGGGAAAATTATTCTACTTGGGATATTTATTTATTTTTGAAGAAAGGATGATGGTTTGCAGAGAAGCATTAATAACCTGAAAGATATCAAGGAGACATATGGTTTAAAGATTTCAACCATCAAGACAAAATCAATGAATTTTATGAGGAACGATCTGTAAGATAGTTAGTAATGAAGAAATGATAGAACAAGTCTCTGATTTTAACTATCTAAGTTTTAATGTATCATACATTAAAAATCTAAATATAAAACTAAATAAATTAAGACAAATGAATGGAACAATAAGAAGAACATAATGGCATTACCAATGACGACATATGAAAGTGAAAACTGGACTATGAAAAGCATAGACAGGCAAAGAATAGAAACCCCAAAGATGAGATTTTTAAGAGCAGTAGCTGGATTTATTGCCCTAGACAAGCAAAGAAATGACGAAATTCGAAAACAGTTAAATATATTAATTTAAATGAAAAATTAGTGGAAATAAAATTAATTGGTACTTTTACTTAATTATAAACCTATAAGATATCGTCAAGTAGGAAGACCAAGAGCAAGATGAAGTGTTATGTTTAATTGAGGACGGAACAGGTCAAAAGGCCTATACCTTGTGCTATAAAAAGATCTCCCTGGTTATCTTTTAATTAAATATTGCACATACACAAAGTGTGCTGTAAGCTAAATCAAAAGTCTAAAATGTGTACTGTTAGTATTTTCGTGTTATGTCCTAGTAACGGTTGATTTATCAATTTATCATTAAGGCAAGAAAGTTAATAGACTTTCATAATCATATATATTTTATATTTTAACGCTCTTTTTTCAGGACTGTACTAATTTGCAAAGATTTTTGGTGCCCTTTACCGGTTCTAAGGAGAATCATTCGCAGTTTCGGTACCCGCAAGAGTTCGTCTTTTACGACTGCCAGCAAGTTGGGGTTTGCAAATGCAGAATCACCAGAGAGTGACGAAACTGGCAAGAGGCTAAGTGCATATCTTTCCAATTTCAGACAATCGACTCTGTTGGTGAGGGGTTTTATATACATGCAGTTGCTTCTCAACTAATTGCGATGAAAAGCGAAGAGCTGGCCGTCCAATTAACGCAGCTGTACAAAGACGTGCTTTAGCGCCACCATCGGCACGAGCAATGCGCAGGCGAGGCCTGGTTTCGTCTGCTCGGGTCGATATCAACCCCTCTCGCACCTGCATCTACATGGGTATTTCACCTGCCGGACATGAACACAAAAAAACCGTGACTTGTTTAGTTGCTTCAACTCGCCATTGCGCTTCATAATCTGGCGGCACATTCCTCGCTGAAGCCATCTTGAAATCTTGACCCTCAGCAAACACTAGCGGAAGAAACAAGAAAAGTCGAGTTGTCGTTTGACTCTCCCACTATTATTGGTTTAGAATGCTTCACGCCCAAAAACATGTCTGTCCCTAAATAATGGGATTCATATTTTGTTTAAGGGTAGATGTGGGCAAAGTTTTTTGGGGGAGAGGGAGGAAAGAGAGGGTGCATATTTTATATTTAACTGAAAAAAATAGTATATACTTCAAGTTGTAATTCCAGGTTTCATACCTGAAATATCATTGTTTCTTTTATACTTTTATACATTAAAATTTAAGGCGTATTTTCTTAAAAACTACTGGACATTTTGTATTGATTTTTTTATACCTAGACCCTACAGCTATACAAAGAAAGTTATTGAAAATCTCTTCCACGGGATTGTTCAGAAGGATGTTTTCTATAAAAATGGCAAATATCATTGCTTTATATAAAATAGTTTCTGAGAAAATGCGCCTCAAAAATTGGGAGAATAAACCCCTTATGTTGCGGAAAATTGAGTTTTATCTTCATTTCCAATGGTGTTATGGTTACTAATGCTGAGCGTGCCCATAGTCCTCTTCTACATCTTCCATTTCCTTTCTCTTGATCTATCTCACTGGACCAGCTTCTTCTTAGATTTTTATGGCCAGTATTAGTAACCCTAGCATCAATACAAAAGAAGATAAAACTTTAACTCAAGTTTCCATGTGTCATCTTTGAGGGCATTTTCTCAGAAACTATTTTATAGAAAGGAACTTATAGCACAATCCTGGGGTGAGGATCTTAGTATATCTGTAGTGTCAAGGCACATGATTCTTTTATGACCATTTAATCATACTACGACACAATCAGCATGTGGCATTACGGTAGAATTAAATTCTATTTTTCAACTTAAGTAAAATATGGCTGCGATCGGGAAAGTTTTCGGCCCCGATCATAGGTAGTTATGCAATTGGCAATATATTTTTTTTACGTTGGTACATCCGTCTTAGGCATTCACGAGGGTGAAGTCTTGAGAATGAACATCATTGACTTGTGACCAACCAGTAGAGAGAGGTATTCTACCTTTAGATTGAAGTATAGATAGCAAGTCTGAGTGCGCTCAAAACCTGTGGGTCAGCACTTCTGTATTGCTGTATCAGACGCTAGGGTGGATCTCAAGCGAGAATATTGTGATTTACTATGACTTTAAATTTATTTTAGGGAAGAGAGAATGCCTTGAAAGATTGCATCGTGCATTTAAGAATTATTTGCCTTTCGCGTTCCACTATTTATCGATGGTTTCCAGATTTTAGAACAGAAAGGGGCTCCTTCTAATATGGGGACTGCGCAGGGCGGCCTGCTACAGCAACAACGAATGGAAGTGTGACGAAACAGGGCTTATGTTGAGGAAAGATCGTCGCTGTACATATTGTCAGATTCAAGAGGCTCTGAATATTGGATCGGCAGTAGTGAAAGTATTCCTCGAAAAAAAACTTCATGTCAAGAAGCCTTGTGATCACAAAAATCCTCCACCACCTCACACATCACGTGTTCATTGGTGCCAGGAAATGTTGGACAAATATTTATGGAGGAAACATCATAACAGGAGGCGAAATCTGGATAAACGATCCGGAAATTAAGCGACAGTCATTGCTTTTGGTGTTCCCAAGAGAGGACCCTTCAACAAAAACGAGGCAAGCCCCAAGTGATTTCTTCCTAGTTCTCAGCTAGTGGCCACATTGTGACATTTCCACCTGAGAGAAAAAAAATCTGTCATTGCCAGATGGTAAATCATAAACAGCTTGCCCCAAGTCTTCAATGTACTGAGAACAAAACGTCCTAAGATGGTCTGGTTGCATCACGACAATGCTTCAGCACAACTCAATTTCTGTAGGAGTCTAGAGTCAAATGCTCTACAGTTCAGATCTTACTCTATGTGCATTTTTTTTATTTCCCAAGCAAAAGAGGGGTGGCAAATCAGCTCACTGAAGCTGCATTGGCTGTATAAAAGAATTTACTTGCACCTTACCCCAAAAAGAATGGTTTGGACTGGTGAGTCGTTGTATAGAGTGTAATGAAAAATACTTTGTTAAGATCCGATGATCCTATCTTGCTTTTTCATTCTCAAAACTTTCAGAGTAACGCTCATATTAAATCATTGTTTGAAGTAGTCTATTTAATACATATGCTATAAAATGGATAACATTTGAGTATCGTGTAGTAGTAAAAGTTATTGGTATAAGATAAAATCATACCAAATTCATAAAAGTTTAAGGGCATTTTCAACGACTTAAAAATTGCCGTACATATGTTGAAGATGACAGATGAGAAGGACGTCCAAAAGTGAATTCACTGAACAAATATTTGATGACTGGGAAGTTGAAGAACGTGAATTTATTGAGGCTATATTTTACTTAAAGAATAGCATATGAAAAGCTTTGCGAATGTTGGCTGCCGTCAAAAACACCTCGTATGAACATAGTAAGCATTCATCGTATTCCCAAATGTTGCTCACACTTCTTCCATCTGTTCCTAAAGCTGAAACTCTTCCTCGTGGTGAGCGTTTTTAATCAAACGAGTAATCGATTGCAGCGCTATATTTTATTTGTTTGGTTTGTTTACGAAGTTCTTTAATCTCAGATCATCAGCGTCCCAGAGACCTCTTCTTTCAGGCTTGAGGTTCTTTTACGTGCCGTAAATGTACAACACGGGATCCACGGCTTTATCTCCCTTCCGAAGGAAGCTATTATTAAAAATTTTAGGCCCGAAAAATTAGATTGAACCCGGAGTATTTTGCAGATCTACTGGAAAAGGACTCCAGAAATGGGATAATAACACTGAAGTTTCACTGGAATAGACCTATTGAGCTTATGGCAGATTGTGTTGAAATTAAAAACGTATTTTATTGTTGGTCCAAAACTTTGAACTCATACGCTTTTCCATTTAAGATACCAAAAGGTGTACATTTTATCTTTAATTCATATATGTTCCATGTAAATAAAGATATCACGAGCTGTAATGCTGCCAACCGGTTTCTCCATATGTCTGTTCGAACTATAGACGCTCGGTCATGTGATGGTACCTTCAGACCCACTCTGCTAAAAATAGCCTGTTAGAGATTTCTTTTGTGAGCCTGCAAAGTCGCTAAAACCGAAGGAGAACATAAAATAAAGTAGAGCATTCTTAGGGGAAAGTTTTTTTTTCTCTGTCGATAACATTACATCAAGACTGTGTAAACCATGCAACATATATGGCGCGTTCTAAAAATTCTCGGCATGCCCAAGAAAATAAGATTTAATTTTTTTACCCAACAAATTACAACTTGTAAATATTTAGTCCAACGATTTTCCCAAAATTTTAATACCCTCAGTAAAACAAGATTTATCAAACTGTGAAAAACAAGTGTCTGTCTCAGCTTCAACCTTATCATTTGATGTGAATCTTCGTCCATCAGCCATTTCTTCAGGTTTGGGAACAAAAATAATCACTGGGAACCAAATATGGCGGATGTGGAAGCACTTGGAAGTGAAGAACATGCAGTTTTCCAGCAACAACTCAGACGTGTGTGAAAGTGCATTATCATGATGAAAGAAAATGTTCTTTTTCTTAACGTATGGGCGTTTAGTCTGAATAGCATCCTCCTTTTGGTCCAGTAGTAAAGCGTAATACTCCCCGGTGATGGTTCTGCCTATCTGGAGGTGGTCTACAAGCACCACATCATGAAAATCCAAGAAAACCGTATTCATGACTTTTCCTGCAGATGGAACCATTTTTGCTTTCTTTGTTGCACTTTCACCTGTTGCCACCCACTGTTTGACTGTTCGGAATCCACCATTCATCTATCGTTATGACACTTCGGAGAAGCTCACTGGAACATTGTTTAAAGAAGCTTAAACACTCTTGCTAAACGTTCATTCAAATGCGTTTTGTTTCATTGGGCGGAAAACTTTCTCATGCCTAAAACGTTTGTAAAATATAGTGACACGGCCTATCGAGCGAGGCCTTTGCAATGTCAGCAACCTCGCGTAACTTCAGTCGACAATCAGTAAGTATGGTATTGTGGATTTTTGTCACAATCTCCTCGGTCGTAGCAGTTTTGCGACGGCGATACCGTTGCTCAATTTAATGTACAACTGCGGTTGGATTCAGCAGCCCACTTTTTAACCACAAAAACGAAGGTAATGATTCCTTTAATGTGAAATCTAACTCCTTTGGTATTTCTATTGGATCAATTCCTTTAAAACGAAGTACTTTATGACAGCTTGTATTTCACTTTCATCCGTTTTGTAGAAAATGTTAACACTAGTTTGTTTACATGATCATCGAAAAAAATGATTACGCTTACGCGTCTGAGATTTTACAGCGCGCCATCTAGGGGTATGATACTTAACAACTATCATAGTAAATTGGCCAGCTTCACGACATCTCTGAGTGAGGCCGAGAACACCTCTCGCATTTATTGCTGTTCGTTTATTAAACCTTTCTATCTGTAGCTCACTTTCTATTGCACCATAATAAGATAATAATAAAAATGTGAAAGATTCCATCCCGGTACCTTGTTTCCTATACCGGGACATGTATTGCAAACTTTTACACTTTATTTCTAAATTATTATTTTCCAGATGATATTATACCTAGGTCACAATTAGAAATTTACTAAAATAATACAAATAACAAGTTTGATAAATAACAAAATTACATTCCCTTCCTACTTCCTAATAGAAACCATCAATATTCGAGTAACTGTAAACCGGCTTCTATCTCCATTTAATAATCTTTAAATTATTAAACTACTATTCACCGGTAAATTTCTGACATACTTTTACTTCACTATTTATATGTATCTATTCCTGTCTATATGTGTATAAAATTATATATAATGTCCTATATGTTCCATTATTTTCCTTATATAATATCATCTTTCTATATTGTATCATCTTTATAAAATATACTCATTTAAATATCACATTTATTTCTTATATTGATCTATTTTTCAACACTAATTATATTCTTTGTTTACGAATCTAACTGACATTTATAAATGCAACATTTACCTTACAGTTCATTACTTTGACATCGTTATAATAATCACTAATAATATTAGTTATAATTGTAGTAATTATTACGACAATTTTTCTTTATATTTTATTTTACTTCCTCTTTATCTTCCTCTATTGCACCATATCCCTAAGAATGACTTGGTCATTCAGATAGTCTGTAACACTAATATAAGGCCTAACATTAGAAGCATATTAACAAGCTTTGCCGCTCAAAAATCGCTCTTTCCTGACTACGTTACAAACACGTTGTCAAAGTGTTTGTTAACAGTACAATTCGGGAGTATAATTTTAATGTAACTAGTTTACTATTTACAGCTCTTATTCTCTTCGATTAAAAGCCTGATATGAAAAATGCTTTAATAGGGACTCTTGTTTGCAAACATACCCTTATGTTGGTATTAATAAAAATTTAATATTATTCGAAGTTTCGTGTAATATCAAGATTATTATTTGAAGCATAGCAAAAATAAACATCATATAAATATAACCTAGTAAATATGCCGCAAGATGTTTAGCTATGTATGGTGAGGTTATTTGAATTAGGGGTCTAAAGAGCGCCGCTGCGTGTCAAGGTCGTATAATGCATGCTGAGGTAGCAGCTTGAAGTTTGAGGAAAGCTTGTCAGCGAGTCGTGTGACGGTGTGTTTCTCGATGCTCTTTTATCAGTAAATTGTGGGGCAGTTATTCGTTAGTTACGAGTTTTTATGTGCAATAGATGCATTTGTGAATGCGGATTCTTGCAAAGAAGTGGTAATGCGGTTAACCTGACAATCGTGTTCCAGGTAGGGGATTAAAAACTTAAGTAACACAAGATCTCTTAATGTACTGCTACTGTACGATCATTTTTGACATTTCTTATAGGGAAGATTGGTGCTTATTATTGTCAATTTTAAATAAATATAGCGTCCGTACTCTGTCTCCGTTTTTCCGGTTACGGCAGCTGCAATTTCCCTGAAAACAACCGCATTCAGGCTGCTGGTAACAATAACCTCATTGTGTTAAAACACTATGCATTAAAATTGTTAAAACGGAGTATATTGCGGTCCAATGTAATATTTACACATTCCAGAGATATCGGGTAGTCACAAAGTAAGGTCAGACAGTCACAGAGTATTTTTAGATCCTAATTTTATTAATAAGTTTTAATTAATTTAATAATATTGAAACTTAAACCTTCTTCTCTGATAATTTTTTTTAAAAATATACTGGAAATAAACACTCAGAAATGTATGATCTGTAAAGGGAGTTGACAAAGAATAAGTAACAAAATGTTAGAAATTACAGTGAGGTTATTTGAGTTACTAACACGAATGCGCATTGGCAGAAGCCTTTACATGGCCTGTAATTCAAATAGCTGACTACATATATAATATTTTTACTTTTAAGCCAAGTTTTTCACAGGCGCATTTTCTATCAGACAGTGAGGTCAAACTCATTAAAGATCTCCCAAAATTCATAAAAATATATTGTAAATGTAAGGTAGACATACTAATAGTAATTGTTCGGGTTGTGAGTGGTTTTGATAATCAAAATGTTTTATTATGGGTCGCGTAATGTGCTCCAAGAATGTGAATTCGTGATTTTTTCCCTTCTTACAGACCCTAGTGTTCACAGAGTTGTGTGTGGTGCATTAAGAATTGTCGTAGTATCATTGTTTCCAGCAGGTGTATGCAGTGATTGTGTTACTAAGGATTCATGCAACACCGGAAGAGAACCGTTGTGTTACATTACACTTGCCTTGGTGCAAGTGTAATGAGATGCTTATACGGCACTCCTCACTTCCTTTTCTTGTTCAAGGGTTTAAGCAATAGCTTGCACTATAGTAGAGCTGCAGCTTTGGGGAAGGGCTAGAAAATTAAACGGACTTTCACAAGGCATATTTGGTGTTTATTGTGAGGAACTGGAGTCTGTTAAACGAGGGAGCAGAAATACAGTTGAAATATACAGAGAAAGCAATTTTTGTACATAACCTGACGCTTCGTTATATTTCCAGAAGCAATTCACACGTTAGTAGAAGTACGCGTAAAACATGTTTAGAAAATTGATGCCATTTACTTCCACAGAAATATTTGAGTTTATATTATGTTAACTTTACAAGCTTAACCTAGAGCTACAATTTGAAATGTTGCACCGTTTTGTACGTTGTCAGTTCCAAGATTTTTGTACATAAAAAAAATTTTAAGACCTATCTTAATATTATCTTGTGAATTTTCTATCTATAAGTATATTATAACATTCTTATGTGACGAAAGATAAAGGTTTAAAAAAATGCTCCTTTTTATGGCAGGTAGAATTGATGAGAATTAGCAAAAGCTTTCAATAAATAGGAGGGTAGGTCCATAAGTTTCCGGCCTCGCCAATAGTGATTATCGCCTTCACAAAATCGTTATCTGGTGTTATACCTTATCTTTTAAGTAATTGCAGCTGTAACTTCCGCTCCGTTATGTTCAGTTGTTCAGATATAGTTGCATAAAGAAGGCTATGTATAGAAGATTGTGACATGTTCAAAATGGAGATTCGAGCAGTTATTAAGTTCTTCAAACAGGAAAGATTTACTCCAAATGAAATTAAACAGTGATTACACGTGTATATGGGGAAGCATCCCCCTCATATTCTACCGTAAAAGAATTAGCCAAACTTTTTCAAATGGGTCGAGAAAGCATTGAAGACGAAGAGCGTACAGGTCGGCTCTTGGAGGTGTTCACTCCTGAAAACATCGCTCGCTCTTGTGGGAGGAGAAATTATGAAAGACCGGCGGCTCTTAGTTACAGAAATAGCAGCAAGCTTGGACCATTCTAAAACAACCGTCCTTTGAATTATTCATGAACATTTAAACATGAATAAGGTTAGTGCCTAGACTTCTTTCCTCAGTCTAAAAGCAGCAACGAGTCATCTGAGGTCAGGCAATTTTGGAGCTCTGCCGTGGCAACGATAGAGAGAGAGAAAATTTCTGCAAACTATTGTTGAAGGAGATAAAATTCTGGTTCTCTACGACGATCCCTTGTCCAAAATAAATCAATGGAGTTGCGTAAACGTGGCGAAACCGCCGCGAAGGTCACTCAGTCAACAAAGAGCATGGCCACATCTTTTGGGACTGTGAAGGAATACTCTTCATTAACTTCTAGGAGAGGAACACCACAGCAAATGAGGAGTACTATGCTGACCTACTGCACAGACTACGTGCTTCCATCAAAGAGAAAGGGCGAGGAAAACTGAGTGGTGGTGTGCGCCTTCTTCATGACACAGCTTCTTGTGCACACAGCTCTTGTTGCAAAGGAAACTGTGAAGAAATGTGGCTTCAGTGAGATCGATCATCCACCCTACAGCCCAGGTCTAGCTCGCAGTGACTATTTTCTCTTCTCAAAACTCAAAAAGAACCTTCTAGGAAGGAAATTTAAGTGGGACGAAGAAGTGATGGATGATATTCATGCTCATTTTGCAGACAAGACTTCTGACTTGGGGGGGGGGGGTTGAATTGTTAATTCAAAGATACGAGAGTACATTGCAATAAAGGGTAACCATATTGAAAAGTGAAATATAGGTTTTGTCTTTATCATACCTAGAAAATGGTTAGGCCGGAAACTTATGGATCTGGCCTCGTACATATCAGGAAACAAATATCTGTTGAGATTTGGCGTATTCTTTACGAAGGTCGCAATTTAATTTTTGGGATTTGAAGAAACTACAAGACACAAGTTTTCTCTTGGCAGAATTGGAAAGAGCGTGTCCATATCTGGGTCCCCATTGTTGCAGTTGCAGTTGTTAGTCATGTGTTCACTGTCTGATGTTCTAACTTGGAAGTGACTCAAAAGCATTTTCATGCAATTATAAGTACAGCCTGAGTCAATAAGAATGCATAGAAAAATTAAAGAGAGCTGTCCCAGACTCTGTTCCTTCACGTACAAAAATCTGTAAGACCTTAGAGAAGAACAGCCTTGAAAGACGAGGAGCACATTGGACTTCCAGCAACCGTAGTCATAGATGAAAACATTGCTCGTACAGAAGCCACAGTAAAGAGAAATCGGCGAAGGACTTAGGGAGAGATAAAAAAAAAATCAAATTGAAATGGTGCCAAACAGTGGCAGCTCCTAATGTGTTCACGATATCCTCGCATATGACTGAAACTAGATTTACCAATATAAGCCGGAATCGAAGAGGCTATCGACGATTTGGGTCTTTCCAAATGATGTGGAAATGCAGGCCAGAAGACGTTTATCGGTTTCTTCTCAGCAAAAGGCCATATTGCAACCATTTCTCTCCCATATAGTTTGTTTCTTCAGAGTCTTCAGGACAGTACCAGAGCATCGTGGTCTTGGTTGCGGGGATTGTTGCTTCATGAGGAAAATGTCTCGGCGCACACCTCTTTGAACACAACGCAATTTCTGCAAGAATCGGGGATGACATTGGGAATCACTCACCATACGGACCAGACCTGTGACTCCTTCCTCAAGGAGTCTACTTAGTAGCATCCCCAGAAATTATTGCAGCAAACGGATTTAATATAATAGATTTTTTTCCCCTTGTAGGGAGCTGATAGGACAGGAGAGTGAGGACCCGTTCACAATGAAAATTAAACGTTAACGTAAACTTAAACATAAAGTAGATGCTATGTATTGTAATGGAATATATGTTTTTGCGTTTATATATATAATAGTCTTGTATTCTTGCCATAGAAGAACTTTAGTAGTTCGAAATATAGCGATTACAAATGTGACTTTCTCTTAATGTTTTATCCATTTCTAGTTTTATAATATATATATATATATGAATTAATTGCGAATTCCAATAAGAGAAGATTTGCCGCCGTTACAATATTTTACTTGCAAACAATGCCCTATCAATTTATATTTAAAAGATACGGAGGACAACGCATAGGCTACATTATGTTTAACAAAAAAAAAAAATACATTTACCCTGCGGCCACGCTCAATAGTTCGGCTCTCTCCGCTGTCGCCCGGGACTTGCAGCAGCTAGCAGCAGAAGTTGCACTTGTTTTCCGTGCTCCGTGTAAGGGCAAGTTATGGTAGAGAGCTGAAGATCAGTGACTCTGTAGAAAGAATGGCGTCAATGGACAAAAGATTAATTACATTATAAGATAGCTATCCTTGCTGTTATTACTCCAAGCAAATTCGTTACTACACTTTGCATATGCGTAAACACTACCGCCGTCTGCTCAGAACAGCCACTTTCAATCAGCTGTTAATTGATCTTCGCTTGTTCTTTTGCGTCTTTCATTGTGAATGACTACATACTAATAGATTAACGTGTTACGTTATATTTTATAAAGTTTACGTTTAGTTTTTATTGTGAATGGGATCTGAAAGGAAACACTGACTTCATCCGATCGCAATTTAATGAATGCTCGAAAAATTTTATTGATTGGAAACGAGGAAGGAAAGGCATGCTACTCGGGCAAACAAAGAGTCTAATCAGAAAATATACCGCTACATGTTTGCGCAAAATGCGTCGGGAATGGGTGCCATTATAAAAGTGCTTCTGACATCATAGATGAATTCCAAATCTCAGATTAACCTTGTTCACATGCACTATCCAAATAACAAAATTCTTGCAGATAAAGCATCTGAAAGGGCGGAAGAAATTAAAGTTTGACAATGACAGAGAACTCCTAGTAAATTTGTTTCAGACCTTTGTTATATTTAAAATTATGTTCAGACTGTCCACAGTAAGTTCCGGTATGCTCAGAGACAAGGCTCCGTTAAAAGTAAGCATCAAGACTGAAACGTGGATTGTGAATCTGCTAGGTACCCGGCACTACTTGAAGCTATCATCTCTGCTGCAGACAAAGATGAAGAAAACCAACATATCAGGACACAGTGGGCTTTATTTACGGCTAGAATGAGACAGTGGAAGTAATTGGAATCTGAATGAAGAGAACGCTGTTTCAGATGATTGCACGTTATGCACTCATTCTTGTTCGGTCTGTGGAAATTCAGTTCATGCAGTAAACGCAATGTCCCAGGAGAAATACTGTGCAAGATACACATCTAGTGTGCAAAAACGGATCAAAGTGCAAAGAAGGGCCCGGATGTTCAGGCTTTACTTTAATTATAACAAGGAGGCAAAAAAAAAGCACTTAAAATACTGAAAATGGACAGCAAGATAATTAAAATAGCTATTTATTAAAAGTGGAAACAATGAGTAACATCACTCATTAGCGAAAATGGTATTTAAGATATATAATAATTTCTTTGTCACAGAATTAAAGTACTTAAGCTTACCTTTCTTGGTTAAAAGCAATAACAAGATATTTTTTCAAGGTATTAACTGTCATAGTCAGAGGGAGCATTTTCATCATGGATAAAGAACGTTCTACTTTCACTTAAAACAAGCTATTTCGGAAGGCCTCATACCAGTTACAAAAGAACATTCACCTTTCAGGACACCATGGAAATGTTGATAGAAACAAAATAAAGTCGTTTTGAATAGTCCTGGCGAATGAGCAAAAGTTGTTAGTGTCCCTCATACTTTCGTACTGAACACATTATAGGGACGGTTTATAGCACAGCTGCACCGCTCTCATCTTTCTCGCTCGCAATTGTTTGTTGCATTTATGCAGCTGAGAAGATAACCCTATTACAAATTTCCTAGAATTGTCTCGCGCAGATGGATAGGTCATTCGCCAGCACTATTCAAAACTACAGTACTTCCCTAATCCTCTCTAATTCCTGATATTCGTACGCCAGAGGTAATCGTGGGTTCCTTTCACTAATGAAGGTTCTGCTATCAAGGTTCTCAATAGATGTTTTTGTGAGGTGAACATGCCATTTGATTTTTAAAACATTTTTCACTTCGATATATTGAAGTTCTTTATGTTCTTTTTAAAATTCGTAAATAAACTCAGGAAAAAATCCATATTAATCCAAAACAGGTAAAAAAGATTTTAAACCTTAAAATAAACAACAGAAGCGAAAATGGAGGAAAAAGGCAAAATCTGAACTGGCCCTACTAACCCCAAAAGTACGGAAACGTGTTCAATGCTCCCTGGCTCTTAAATGTATCCACCCAGGTAGAAAATGCATTTTGTCCAATTCCGCTCTCTGCTTATAAACGAACACTGGAAAAATAGACTTCAAGATGATTTACATTTCCCGATGATTTGAATTTCCCGACTGTTGCAGCCTGTCCCTCTGCGATTGATCTTGGTTGCACTGACGGGAACAAAACATTTAATACGCACTCCTCCCAAGTAGATGAACAAGAAGAAGAAAAAGGAGAGAGACAGAAAACGGTTATAATTAAAAAAAAAAAAAAAAAAAAGCTTTGTTTTGATCTTTTGTGTGATTTGTTTTTAAAAAATATACGAGATATATCATTTTTATTGATAAAGTGGCACTTCAGAATTCAACCATGTGCCTAAAGTCTTGACGTTACGACTCTGAGCTCTCCACTTGCAAGAATTGTCCAGCATGGTCTCGTAAGCCGGAGTTCTGGGGCTCTGTTCCCCACCGGATCGTCCTCCCTGATAGGATTTTTCCAGGTTTTCCTCAGTTCTCATAAATGATAAATGCCGGAAAGGTGCTTAAATATAGGCCTGGGACGTTTCCGTTCTTAAAAGCATACTTTCTTATTTTATAATTTCGTCTCATGTATCATATGTGTCCACTGCCTATGAGGCCTCAGGAGTAAAAAGAGGCGTTAAACACAATTAAAAAAATGAAAGAAAAAAAAAAGGGTGACATGGCAAAGAAGGAGAGGGGAGTTGAGGTATAAAAGTCGCTGACTGCAGTACGCATGAAAGCAGAAATGCGCAAGATGTCTATAATTAAAGTTATACATAGCGTTCTATTCGCCTGTGAAGAAGGATTGATTCGTAAAGACGTGTAATATACCTCATGTTTTATATGCCGTTTTTCATTGTGTATTATTTAATTTACTTCAATATTTTTGCTCTGAACGTCCTCGCGAATGTTTTTGTTAAGAGCTTAAACCATGAAAGTATCGCTCTTTGTATGACTCGACATTATTTCAAAATTTAGCTGCTGTATTTTAAAAAAATGGAAATTAATTTTCTAGCACTTAGTTGGCAATGCACATAAAGCTAACAGATTTGTTTCCGTCTTCCTTTTCTCATCCGCAAATTAAGTTTGTACTACAGGACCATACGCTTATACTCTGCAAAATGCTTCCGCTTCGTAGCGATATTTTTAGCTCTGGTAAAGATGCTACTGTCGTAAACTTCGAAGAAGAGAGAGATAGAGAGACTGAAATCTGGACAGTATTAGCCTTGCGTATTTGTCCGTACCAGAATACAAACTTAATCTTGTAATTACCACTTTTGAAGAAAAAATGTTCGTTTTATTCACTGCGTATACATTTCTATTCTGTTACCTCAGTCTGTCTTCGTTTGGGTAGTTGGCCGTCCATTTAATAAAAAATAATAAGTTATTAGAATGTACTCAAGTAATGAACAGGGGCAGCTAAAAGTGTTTACGTTATTCTGGTACAAGTAGTTTATAGCAGAACATGTCTGTAGAACTTCGCTTGTAGCAAAAGAAAATTTCATTTCTTTATAAGAACTCTTGAACGACCTTTAATGGACTTGGGTATCAATAACTTTAGTCAGAATAAATTGTACATTATATTCCATTCAGCGAAAGAATGTGACGTAAGTGTTCTTGAGTTCTCTGACTGCCTCTTGAACACATCACATGTTTTCAGATTTTAAAGATCGTTTTAAATATATCTGTTTAAAGAATATAAAAAGAAAAAAATTCTTGTGCGTTTATTTATTACTACTGCCTTAATTTTCTATTAGTTTTATTTTGAATTTCCGTTAAGTCCACGATACTCTTTGCTTGTTAGCTTATACTCCTGTTAGTTTTTTACATCTACAACTACATTCATTCTTTGCATATGTTTCTTTCTCCTCTACTAATTTAAATCTCTTAATTTTCTTCAAAATGCGTCATTTATTTCTCACCAGGGTGCTATGTACATTACTTTCTTACGTTTATTCACTATTTTTCAAACTGTTACATAATATCACTATAGAAAGGAACAAGGGCATTTCTTCGCGCCAGCATATTCAAGCGAAGCCTGCAAATGTGGAATGAAAATCGTTAGCTTAAACCTAACCTAAGATTATAACACCTAGAGTACGAGGGTCCTTGTAATAACGAGTATGCTTACGTCATTTAGGCTAGGTGTTCGCTAATGTTTGTGTAACAAATCTGCCTTGAATCTATACCTGAAAGGTATCCGAAACAGACAGTCTTTTCGCACTGCACTGCAATCTAGTGTACTGGCAACGCAGTGACGTCGCCACTCTTCATTTCTCAAACGTCATTTTTCCTTCTTGTGACCGAAATCTACTGTAAATTTAATATTTGGGGGGGGGGGGGGTTGGGCTGTTGGGTTAATAGCTTCCGACCAGCTCTCATCTTCTCCTGACGACTTCTGCCAATATAATTTATAATAAAAATTTAACAACGATTAGTAATCTCACAGAAGGATCATGTAACGATGGCTATTAAGACACAAGTACGAAGTAAGTTGCGACGCAAGAGTTAGCGAGCGTTATAAACTTCGTAAGAGTGTACGAGGGTAGGTCCATAAGTTTCCGGCTTAACCATTTTCTGTATATGATAAAGACAAAAACTATATTTCACTTTTGAATATAGTGACCCTTTAATGCAATACACTTCTCACATCTTTAATTTAATAGTCCAATCCCCCCCCCCCAGATAATCTTGTCTGCAAAATGGACCTAAACAGCATCCATCACTTTTTCGTCACACTAAGTGTCCTTCCTCGAAGGCTCTTCTTGAGTTTTGAGAAGAGGAAATAGTCACTGGGAGCTAGATCTGGGCTGTAGGGTGAATGTTAATCTCCTTGAAGCCACATTTCTTCTCAGCTGCCTTTGCAACAAAAAGCTGTGTGCACAGGCGCGTTGTCACGAAGAAGGCGCACACCACCACTCGCCTTTTCTCTTTGATGGAGGCACGTAGTCTGTGCATAAGGTCAGCATAGTACTCTCCTTTTACTGTGGTGTTCCTCTCCTTGAAGTCAATGAAGAGTTTTCCTTCACAGTCCCAAAAGATTGTGGCCATGATCTTCCTGGTTGACTGAGTGACCTTGGCCTTTAGAGGCGGTACTTCGCCAGGTTTACCCACTCCATTGATTCTAATTTGGACAGGGATCACAGTAGGGGACCATAGTTTCATCTCTTTAACAATGGTTTGCAGAACTTTTCTTTCGTTGCCACGGCAGAGCTGCAAAAATCCCTGACAGCAGATGAGTTGTTGCTACTTTTGGACTGAGGAAAGAAGTCTAGGCACCCATCTTGCACTAACCTTATTCATGTTTAAATGTTAATGAATAATTCGAAGGACTTGTTTTAGACTTGTTTTGCTGCTATTTCTGTAACTTTAAGCCCCCGTTCTTCTATAATTTCTCCCTCCACAAGAGCTATGTTTTCAGGAGTGAGCACCTCCAGGGGCCGAACTGCACACTCTTCGTCTCCAATTATTTATCGACCCATTTGAAAAGGTAGCAGGTCAAAACTCCATTTTGAGCATGTCACAGTCTTCTACACATAGCCTTCTTTATGCAACTATAAACAGTTGAACACAGGGGAGAAATTACAGGTGCAATTATTTACTTAACAGATAAGGGTTTTGTGAAGGCGATAATCCTTATCGGCGAGACTGGAAACTTATGGACCTACCCTCATATTAATAGCCATTATATGAACAATTTGCATAATTTCTATTTACAAAAATAAAAGGCAAATGTTGCATATTTATTAGAAACGTGTGATTTTAGTGTGTTAACTATATGGAAGTATGAAGACCATCTGAAAAATGAGAAACAAAACACCAATTTATTATGTACACTTAGTTGCCACATCTTTGAAAATAAACACTTTCATTTTTGGGAATTTGTGATTTTAATCAATATTTAATTTCAAAATGTTTTATATGAATGAGATCAACAAGTGGAAGTAAGTTTAAACCTTCTGAATACAAATTACCTTTGCAAGTTGCACCATACGTCATTGGTAAATAACAAGGAGGATATTGCTGAGATTTTATAATTTGATGTTTAATTGTTACTGAAGTAAATTATACAAATGCATTTAATTGAAGATAATTCCACATCATTAGTATCATTAACATCTTCCAAAATAAATTAATTGGTAACGAAATGAACCTCATTTAAGTACATGTAACACACAATAAATAACTTAAATTTAAAAATGGGAGTATAACAATTCTATTTTACAGTTGACATCATGAATATGAAGTTTTCTCTTGCCTTTATCAAACACAAAAGCCGTTGAACATTGACGCGAAAGTTATGTTAAAGTTTTGTGATACATTCCGTGACAAATCTAGGTGATTATTCCCAAATAGGAAAATTTTAAAGACATCCGTAAATAGAGCAAATAAATAATTAATATATATTGCAACACATTGCATGCGTTCATAATAGCCATGCGGAAATGATGTCTGTCTTCTCGTTGATTATTTGACGCTTGCGTTGCGTTCCTTCATGGCTGTGTGTTCGTCCTACTTCGATCCGCTGATCTTGTATTTTTTTTTTCCGCTATGGACACAATTCGTCCAACACGAGTAACAATTTCTCGAAATGACATCCGGCACTCTCTGTATGCCACAATTCTCTCTTAATCAAATTCAGACACCTGCCGGTATTGCTCTCGCGTTTTCGACAAATCATACATTGATTCTGAGCAAATGTGTGTTCCGTTTAACGCGTGTCTTATGGGCGTTGTAATGTTAATGGAAGCACTATATATTTTTACTGAAACTATTAAAATAATACTGTATTTAAAATGAATATTTTATTTTATTTTATTATTTTTAATGGTGTTTAACGCCCATTTTTACTACTGAGGCACCACAGGCGATGAACACTGATGATACATGAAATGAAATCATAAATTGGGAAAGGATTTTTATGAAAGGAAACGGCCAATTTACCAATTATGAGGACTGAGGAAAATGTGGAAAAAACCTGAGTCAGGGAGGACGGTCCTGGCGGAATTCGAACCCCAGACCTTTCGCTCACGAGTTCGTGCCTTAACGACCTCGGCCACCCGCGGCGGCAAATTGATATTAATAAATACTAGCCTGTATAATAAGAGATGTTGATAATGTTGCCCCTCAGAGGAAATACATTGCCAGCATCTGAGAAAACGGCGGTTAAAATGGCATTTATTGTCATTTGAGAGATCGTGTCTGCTGTAACCTTTTAATAAGTTGGCAAACGTTTCTCTACATGGAAGATGAATGCTTACTAACAAAGTGCAATAAGCACATAATTTATACATAATGAAAACCCACGAATGTACAACTACTCGCTGACAGCTACCTACAAGATGCTACCTGCATATGCGGTATATTCTCAGACGACTGGCTTCTACCAGTATGCAACCGCTCTTAAATTACCTCACTGTACATTTGTAAGTAAGTCTGATTTTTCTTTCTTGATCTATTGATATTCGAGATGTTATAACCACTCGTTAAACTTCTATATCTGGCACGCAAATTGATTCATATTTAAGTAATGTGGCTGCTCTGCATACACACTGCAGTCTAAAATGTAAAACAAGCACTTGCTCCGTTTTTACTCATACAGCTCTTGATTTAAAAGATAGGGATGCCAGTACATCTATGAGATAATGCATTAGGGCGATGACTCTACCTTGCTATACATGCCCTGCTCACAAGAGGTAAGGGAAACAGAAACTTATGGGAATTGCTGTCTCCTCCCTCTTCCTCTTGCTCCGGTGTGCTCAACCCACCGGGGCGAAAGAAGCAGAAACTTATGGGAATTGCTTCTTGCAGTGATTTCGGAAGTAAAGTTAAGTAGTGAACAGCAAATTGGCAATTTTACACTGCCATGGTCACTAGAACTATTTGCTGGATTAAACTATTTTGGCACATTCATTCCTCTTTGTAGGCTATTCGTTTTAATGACGGAAGGAGGAGGAAACCTGATATACGTATATATATTTAAAATAAAGTTGACAATACTCGTACACGTATAAACCAATATATGTACATAAATAAATGTATGCTAATACATACATGTTAATAATGAAAAATATTAACTTAAGAAGAAGAAATAAGGAAATAAAGAATAATAATACACAACAAGCACAGACAATGACAACTTATACATATATATCAACCTACGTAAATACTGAAAGTGGAAATAAAAGATACAAGCAAACATAAAATTAAACCCTAACAGTATTATGAAGATAGGAACATTTATGATAGTAATAAAATAATTCTACAGCAGGGTAAAACAATTAAATACATTTATTGTTACAAAATAAATCTAAATCTAGGCAATCGATTATTTCTAATAATATTAAACAATTTCTTATGAAATGCTCCTAAAGTTCGGCAGTCTCTGGCATCCCGTGGCAATGCATTCCAGAGACGGGCAGTGCTTACGGTGAATGATGATGAGTAAAGTGATATAATAACAGTACGTGCTGGGATTCAGAACGTGTGATAAGATTATGAGAGGAAGACAGATTTTGAAAATGAGAAGATGTATGGATAATTTTGAAAAGTAGTGCGAGACAATGAATGTTTCTTTGGTCTTTCAGGAGGAACCAAGACAGCATATCGAGGAAGGCCCTTATCTGATTGAACAAACGCACATCGCAGATGTAATGTATGCACACGCTGTAGTTTTTGCGTTAGGTTAGAGTTTAAGTCTGTGAGCAGAAAATCGCAGTAGTTAAGTGAGGCGTCACTAGGATTGCACCAAGATGTTAATATACTGGACGTGGAAAGGCAGTACCAGACTAAGCATTTTGAATATAGGAACATAAGGTCGCAGAAACTTTTTACTGCTCTATCTCTGTCACCATTAAATCTGTCATGCTAGACTAACATAATGTGAAACTTATTTGTGGCGTGTCAGATTAAACAAAACGCACTCTTGTATAGTACTAGTCACTGTCGCTAGGTGTGTCTGATGTTCAATGCAGCGTTTGTGTTTTGAAACCCATTGGATGGTACGTTAAAGCCGAAAGCTACTTGAAATTAGGCAAAATTTATGGTTCCAGCATGATGGTGCCCCTGCACATTTTCAGTCAGTGGTGGATCAATCCTGTTGCACATCAATTAGTACTCGCATATAATATTTAGTTTCTCATTGTGTACTAGTACTCATTATTTGAGACAGTACACAGGGAGTTACGAGAAAAAAGATAAAAAATACATTTCACTTTTCATATAGCTACTCTTTATTGCAATACACTTCTCACATCTTTGAATTAACATTTCAATCCCACCCACCCCCTCTCCAAAAGTCCGAAGTTTTGTCTGCAAAATAGACATAAAAGCATCCATCACTTCTTCGTCACACTTAAAAATACTTCCTCGAAGGTCCTTCTTGAGTTTTGAGAAGAGGAAATGGTCACTGGGAGCTAGATCTGGGCTGTAGAGTGGATGGTCGATCTCCTTGGAGCCACATTTCTTCACAGTTTCCTTTGCAACAAGAGCTGCGTGCACAGCCAGGCGCGTTGTCATGAACAAATCGCACACCACTACTCAGATTTCTTCGCCTTTTCTCTTTGATGGAAGGAAGCACGTAGTCTGTGCAGCAGGCCAGCATAGTACTCCCCATTTACTGTGGTGTTCCTCTGCTTGAAGTCAATAAAGAGTATTCCTTCACAGTCCCAAAAGATTGAGGCCTTGATGTTTTTGGTTGACTGAGTGATCTTGGTCTTTAGAGACGGTGCTTCACCAGGTTTACGCCTACCACTCCGATTGGGCAACGTTTGCAAAAGTGTCCTCAGCGATTGCAGCACATGCCGTTTCAATTTCTTCCCGAAGTGCTGCCACTGCAGCTGATTTTCTACGGTATACAACATTCTTAAAGAGTTCCCCATAGGTAGAAGTCTAAAGGAGTTAGATCCGGAGAACACGGTGGAAACTCAATCGGACCTCTTCGTCTTATCCAGTGCCTTGGAAGATTGTCATCAAGGTACGCACGTACATCTCGGTGGTAATGTGGTGGTGCACCATCCTGTTGGAAGTAAAATTCCCAATTTCCATAGAGTGTATGAATGGCGGGTAAGACGGATGTGCCTATGCTGGGCCATTAACTGTTTCTTCAAAAAAGAATGGTTCACTTAGATTCCTAGATCACGACCCACACCAAACATTAATTCCAGATAAATTAACGGCTTTTTCCAAAATAACACTTGGATTGTTTGTACACCAGTAGACACAGGTATGCCGGTTAACATTTCCGTTCAACTTAAATCGTGTCTCATCGGACCAAACAACTTTACCTACGAATGCCTCATCCTCTTGCACCATATTCCGAAACCACTCACACTACTGCATTCTCCGATCAGGCTAATTTTCATTTAATGCATGCAAAAGTCTTGAGATGAAAACTATCAACTTTGCAATTTCAATAATACGACGTAGGCTGGTTGTGCTAATCCCTGTCTCACGTGCACATTGTTTTGTAGATTTCTGCCATGAGTGCTCAAAACGTTCCGAAACCATAGCCGAGAACGCGGGGCTTGTTGCTGTGCGAGGTCTCCCTTGTGAACATCCGATATGATACCGTGAGTCTGATAATTTGTTACTCGAGTTGACGACTCTGTTCTGTACACACGTCCCCATTGCCCTTGAACTTCAACAACATTCTCGGTTTTCCAATACCACTTCAAAATTGCTTTCCGCTGTTCAAACGATAATCTTGACTCCATTTTGTTGTAGCAATGCTAGCATAACATCAGTTTACAGAACATCATACGATAATCTTAGCTTCATTTGTTCATTGTTGATCTGTCACGTAGCAACGCTATCATAATGTATTTGAATCACCTCTGTTTACAGGACATCATACTACACATTACTGTAGTTTTTCGGTTCAACTTTGAAATATATTAAATAAATATCTATTGTGAAAGTGTGTATACATTTTTTGGCACCCTCGGTAGATAGCTGGCAGTTTGATTATGTAATAGTATCACAAACTAAAGGTGTACGAGAGAGGGAGATATAAACAGAAATTGTGCTATAAACGCTTTGCAATTCCTCAGTAAGCAGCGTCACTTCTACCTTTCAGATAACCGTTTCATTGAGCATTACAATACTCATACTTGGATTTCCCATTTCAGCAATTACTGTCCTTTCAAATATCTCTCCTTTTACACTAAACATAACCATTTATCATTCCTAGTACTGTAACAATTCTTCAACTGCAGTCACTTTAAATTCCCTCGGGTTAAGCACTTTCCTGTATTCTTCTCCACTTCCTCGCGCACCCCCCTCCCGTCCCCCTGTAATTTCCGTTCTGAACTTAATGGGAACCAGGTAACGCAGAAGAGGGGGAAAGTTATGCAAGTTGAAAAAGAAATATTTTTTATGGACTTCCTTATAACTTTCTCGACAGACGGTGTGCACCAGCTTGCTTCTTACACTCTTCTCTATTCAACAAACTTTTTCTTCAACTTTCCATCTCTACTGAAAGAAAGGGGGGAAAGGAAGACGGCGTTTCGTCCTATTTCCGTTTTTTTTTTTTTTTTTTTTTCCCCTCTCAGTTTCCGCTACAAGAGAGCTGTGCTTTAGATCTGTTCCGGCGAAGTCTTTCATTGATCAAGCAATCGGAATAGATCAGCAGAATTTAAGGCAAACAGATCTTCGAAGGCCTTCATAACGATGGTAGTAACAAGTTCATCTTCAGTGAATGTAATTTTTCGAGAGACGGCAAATTTCTCAGTACTTTTCTTTATCAAACCTCTCTTTGCAGGAGACAGTGTTTGCTGGTTCGAAGCAGGTGATCATCATTCCTTCTACTGTTTGAGTACTAGATACCTCTGGTTATGTTTACCAGAAACCTTCACATTCATGAAACAGTCACTATATTTGCCTAATGCATGATCTGAACTGAATACCCAAATGGATAAGATTCCCAACATTTTATTCAACATGCCAAACATGCTCTGTAGCCATCTCTAGTTCAAGGTTCTGTGAATATCTAGAGCGAACAAGGCCGTAACCATTATTTTGTATAAAAAAATGTAGTGCATTTTTGCTTACTAAAGCTTGTGTACATGAGTTAAAATTTCTGTACCACCTGAAACTTTTAGTGACATGTATGAGGAAGCCCATATAGGGTATTATGGATTTTTTCCACTTTCGAATTAACCGGGTGTTATGTATGTTTACTATTTCATATGAAACATGCAATATATTTTTAAATTTTTGAATAATGCTCTTTGGTGTTTTTCAGAAAGTGCACCTTTTAGATCAATGCAATTAGTCAAACGACTTTCCAACTTTTTAACATCTTCAGTAAAATAATGTCTATCCAATTGTGAAAAATAAGCATCTCTCCCAATTTCAACCTCATTATTTGATGTGAATGTTGGTAGTTCTCCCTCTGTTACTGTTGTACATGAAAGACTGAGAAGGAAGCTGGTCCTGGTGGTTTTGTGGTAACCCAAGGTCGCAAGCTCAAACCTGGCCAGGGTTGTTAATTTGATTATTTACGGACGCTGTTTACGTCTCAGATCTTTAGCATCCCATCCAATTCAGGGCGTGAAACGGCCGATACATTTGCTCATAAGTTTCTTTTTTCAGGCTTGAGGTTCTTTTACATGCCGTAAATCTACCACACGGGTCCCATGGCTTTATTTTCCTTCCAAAAGGATTTTTACACCCGAAAAAAGCCATCGGTCTTGGTAGGAATCGAACCGCCTAGGTTAGTTGGTTATTTTTAGAACATAAATCCTTCGAAAGGAATGAAAAGCCGTTGGTCGTGTGTCGTAGAAGACGACGTAAAAGAAAGCGTGAATAAACTGATCTCTGAGCAAAATTATCAGTCGTCTTACGCTCTGAATTGTGTGGACGCTAATGATCAAAACTGTTATTTAGCCTTCGTATATTAAAAAATGAGCAAAAACTCTGAATATTTTCTAATCTGATATTTATACATTTATCGCCCCAACTCTTTTAGCATTAAACATATACTGAGTGCTGTTGCAGAACTCTGATACACTTCATTTCTCACGCTTATCACAACATAAATAAGCAACTGAATAATGGTAATCTCAGTTCCAAGGGGAAAAAAAGACAATCAAGGCTTTATTGTATATAACCGGAGGGATACACATGGTGACTTATGGGCAAGAGAGACTTTCTATCGCTTGCTCTCACAACCAAAATACTCCATAAATGTACAGATACATTGGCAAATCAAGTACCCTACAGATAATAATCGCAAATACAAACTGAAATCTCATACAGATATTTTTTCACGCATAAATCGCATTAAGCAATAGTTAAAGTAAATTAAAACGTAGGTAGCACAAACGAACAGATTTCTACATGAGCCGCCGCTGAATCAGCAACAATGTTCTACTTGTGTCGAAGCGACTTGGCCTACTGACTCACAAGTCACAAAGGACTTACATAGCGGCGTTTGGATCTACATCGGTTTGTTCTCGCTCGCCATATAGGAGGGGCTTTTCGTAAATGATTTACTATAGTTAAATGTACCTTATTTATTATGCAACATGGTTCAATTTACTCCCCACCAACGCCAATGCACCGTTGCTGTATTCCTCAAAAACTACTCAGTCCATATTTGTCCACAATAGTCACCTTCTATCTTGTGCACATCTTCCTCTACTGGAAAACAAACGAACACTGTCCCTTTACTACACGCCCTGCTTATAACTGCCATCTAGCATCTGTATGGTATTCTAGTTCACATCCTATGAATGGATATGCCTGTAGATTGTGCGCTATTGGTGAATCACTGCATTATAAACCATTTTTGTTGCACTTGAGGTCCGGTGAAATCGTTCGAGAGATATAAGTAGTCTATAAGACAAGATTCACACATGAACGATACAGTTATCACATACAGAAGCATTCCGCAAGATCAAAATGAGCTTAATTGAATAATACTTTTGATTTAAGTTTTCAGAAATGGATAACCTTTTGCTTTTGAGTTCTGTTCATAGTACTTCATACTGAAAGAACGAAGCGGCATTTTTATCCAATAAACAAGCCTTACAAGCGATTAAAGAGTCGGCAATTATATTTGATGCGGCGGGAGATATTTTCAATTGAAGGCGCTTGGGTGGCTTGAATAACTCAGTCGGAAGTCCTTGCGGACATGCCGTCTTTATGAATGACGAGTTTAAATTCTTGTAAAGGAACGCTTTACCATTCAAGTGAAACCTTACGGCTGGCTGATGGTGTATAGCTTGTACCGGGAAAGCGCTGAAAGCGTGAAAGGCGATATTAGTTTTTAAATAGAAAATGGTGAGTGCTGCATTATAACTGTCAAGACTATTAATACGTTCGCCCCATTTATGATTGCAGAAAATGAAAAACGTAAATAAACAGCCATATTGAGGAAGAGAATATATACTTTAGATTATTACTATTATTATTGTTGTTGTTATATGTTTTAACGAAAGCTGAGATGCGATGTCAATAAGAGCATGTGTTTTATTTTATCACAGTACAAAAGTGTACTTCTCCTTTGTAAATAGTTAGCAAATATTAGATCAGTTCAACGTATTATTTAGATTATGAATAAATAAATTGAATAGTGTATAATTGTAAGCAATGGGCATTTTAATTGTGTATGGAACGAAAGTACTGATTAGACATTGTGGCCATTGTGGCACTAATAGATAAGTGTTTGCTTCAGTGTACATGCCAAACTCCCTCCATCTCTGCTGATGTCCAATCACAGTGCCTTATCCTCGCCGTTCCACCCCAGCATAAGCGCGGAAGTATATAATGCTTGTTGATAGTGCATATTAGCTTTCGTTAAACGGAAAATGGGATAAATAATAATAATAATAATACCAGGTATGTTCAAAGCATGTTTTGATAATATCTAGTGTTATAGCTATGAATAATTCACTGGTGCTGGTGCTGATTTTTCTTTGGAAAAATTAAGCGGAGTTCTGGTAAGCTGGCATTGTCATGATATTTAATCTTTTGAAATAATTTCTGTAAGATTTCTGGATAGAAGTGCCAGTAATGCTTCTGTGTGCCTCTTTTTTATTTTTATTTTATGTGTGTCATATAAAAATTTGTCTAGAGCACAAGTTGCCATTAGAACAATTAAAACCAGTCGTACCAAATTTGTACGATTGGTTTTGATTTTAACTCAACATTAGATGAAATGATAAACTGGGAAAGGATATTTTTAAAGGAAGGAAGCATTGCAGGTCTAAGTTTAGAGTACCTCTCCGGCATTTACCATTTTTGAGGGCTGAGGAAAACCAAGAAAAACCTCACTCAGGGAGGACGGTCTCGGTGAGAATCGAACCCCAGACTTCCCGCTAACAAATATAGGTCTTAACAACCTCTGCCACCCGTGACGGTGTTTTGCACGCTGTTTCTCTAATGGTAATGGTAGTGGTGGCAGGACTGTATTTATTTCAGTGGTACCAATACAGTGAAATTTCAAGAGTGCGTGTTCTATGGACGGTGTGTGCTTTTATAATATATTAGGTCTATAGATTAGATACTGCGCAATAAACTACAAAACAAACATTCAACAATAAAAATATAAAGAATAAAATATAAATTAATAATTAACAAATTAAAATTACATATACAAAAAATTAGAAAGGAGCTACATTACAACCATGACATGCACAGGAATCACTTTGTTTCTTTCACCTGAGCTGTCTCATTTTCACCAGAAATTTAACTAATCTCTCTTCTCCTTCCTTGCCTGCCAGCAGAGCCCTGCATGACCATCTCCCCCGGTTCAAACCCAAAAGGATCGTGGTAGATTAGAGACGGCTAGACAAGTTAATGCTGGTTACGCAATGGTTTCAGAGGTGCGCGTTGTTCATGGGTAATGAGTCATATATTTAACGACACTTGTGCTATGTTGCCTTTAGAAAATATGGACCACTTGCAGAATAAAGTTAATATGCTTAACATTTCCTAATGAATTAATAAAATATATTGGGTAATCACTTTCTGAAATTTCTATCTCTTCTGTTTATTCGCTGTCACAAGATCAGAGATGTCTTCATTTTTCTCAACGGAGTCACTAGAGTAATTCGTTTTACTCATTTCTCCCTTCAAAGAAATAATGAAACTATAAATGACATCCTCCAGTAACCCACCCTTTTGCCCAAAATTGTTTCTCTGCTCTTTTCACATGATTACATTAACTCAACCAGTCTTCAGAGAATTCCTAGGGACCTGGGCCACCTAAACGTTTAGTAGATTGATTTATTTATGGACGCTCTTTAACATCTCAGGTCATCAGCGTCCCATTCAACTCAGGGCGTGAAACGGCCGACAAATTTTGCTCAGAGGCCTCTCTTTCAGGCTTGAGGTTCTTTTTCGTGCCGCAAATGTACGACATGGGACCCACGGCTTTACTTCCCTTCCGAAGGAGGCCATACTTAGGATTTTTACGCCCGAAAAAATCCATCGGTCCTGGCCGGTTTGAACCCGCGTTCTTGGGTGTAGGAGGCAAGTGTGGTAACCACTACACCACCAGGACCGACGCGTTTAGTAGAGTGGGTTGAACTCATCTAATAAGGAGCTATGATAATATAAAAATGTATTTAATATTTAGTTTGGTTGCACTAAATACTTCCGGAGTAGCCAAATTTATACATCATTTATCATCAATGTTCACCACATGGTAGTTAGACCCTATTAAAAATGAAGTGCAAAACATAGGAGTAGCGAACGACAATACTCCTTAGTCCTTGTTTAATAAGAGCTTTTCATCCCCTCACTCTCCCAACCTAATCCCTTGCAACTCGGGTAAATTAAAATATACCGTATACAAGATAACTCGCATACCCTGCAAGAATTTAAACAATATATACGTCAGGAAATAACAGAATTGCTCTAAGTCAACTATAGTGGAAGTTGAACGGATTTTTTAAAGAGGTGCCAAAAATTTGTGGATGAACGATGTGGACAGTTTTCATAAGTCGGTAAATGAAACCTTTTAAACTAGTTTAGGAAACTGTGCGGCGAATTTTCGGAAAAGGGTTATATTATATTTGTTTTGTTGGTTGTAATAATAAGCACCACGTTGAAGCGCCAATTTGCGGCGGTTTTCAAAAAAGCGTGTTAGTTTATATTCAGCACCATGTTGTACTGCCAAATTTTTCGGCGGTTTATCATGAATGATTGATTACTATTATGATGTTAAGAAAGTTGATAGTTTATATTGAGTTGTGGGGGAGAAATTGATTTTAGTGAACTGGAGAAAGATGTAGATTAGCTGCTGACGAGTCTTGCACCAAAAGAGTTCAACGGGCCACAGTGAATAAAGTGGTACCAACCCATGTAGCGACCCTGACTTCTCTTTTGTTTCTCGATGAATACCACGGCTTGAACACCGTCTTCTGCCCCTATTAAACTGGTGTTCTTCTCAGAGATTCTGTAAGTGTTTTAAAGCTTTTCTGAATGTTCTCAGGGAAGAAAAAATACACAAAACGGGACTTTACTAAATAATAATATTTCACACTTAACCAGTCCCTCTTTATTCACGACACTTCTGGACCACTTGCAGCGGCCGTAATATTTTGGTAATGTTTCTAATGATCTAAATCGCACTTTAAACTTGTTATTCCTAATCAAAATTCAACTAGATTTATCATTAATTAATATTCGCGATTTCCTATCATAACATTTACTATGAAGATATTTTTAACATTTGTTACCTTCGAATTGGGTCAGCGAAATTGAACAGAATTAGTTCGTCTTCCAGATAGAACTGAATTCTTACTTCTGCTAAGCCGCACTGCACTGTTACGTCTCCTTAAACGAATTGACTTTAAAATGCCTCCAAATAATGTTTTTTAATGGTTTCTCAACGAGTCTCTCCGCGAAAATTCAAATCTTATAACATTCTAGACACGTCCTAAACTTTACTCCCTGATTGGCTTAGTATTTTGCTGATGGAAGATTTTCTAAGATATTATTTAAAATTCGAGTGCTTATTGGCTGAGCTCATTCTGTTCTTTCCTACGCTAGATGCGTTATACATAGCAAAAATTCCTCTTTTTAAAGGTTGCTTACCCAAGGGTGAAAGCGATCTATCAAGGCTTCACTTCAAGAACTTTTTCTTTAACAGAGATGAAAAGAAAGGTTCCTGATTTATTCAAAAACTGATCCTAGCACATGGCACGAAATGTCGCTACATTGTTACATACATATTTCATTTTTACTACACAAATTATATTTCTACCTCTTGTTCGTTTATTAAAAATATATTTTAAGACGCATTTAGTAAATTATTAAATTGGATATATTATGATGAATGATTATTAATTATATGGGAGTTGAATCTGGATCTGTCGTTACAACTGTCAGGCCAATCTAGATACCCATAGGTGGCAACTAGAGCGTCGCTCTCGCCTATAGACAAAGCACAAGCTGGTGCATAGTTCATAGCGTTACTCTGTACAAAACTAAAGGAAAGGTATGCCGAGGAGAGATGGTACACCAGTTTCTTTGTGAGGTGGGGGCGGATAGCAAGACCTAATCTTTGAAACTGCTGATGATGGAGATAAAAGCTAAACAGTCCCAGGCGTCATTCAGTGCAAGTGCGTGTGAATGAACGTTGCGAGCAAAAGAGAAGTGGTGTGACGCAACGTTGCACCACTTGAATGCTCATTAAAAACCGTACATGTTCGCCAGGAGTCCACACCGTTGCGTCACCGACATGGTTGCAGAACGGCCAAGTAATTCATGCTCTTGGCCAGCATCCTCAACATGTGCTAAGTCGTTGAACCTGCTGTTGCGATTCGTCCATGTGAGTTTAACCTCCTCAAAGGCATGTCCTGTATAACCATTTAACAATATTCGTACACTTAATATTTTATTTCATTCTGTCCACAAGGACTTAACAGCAGGTAACATGAAGGTATGGTATTTTGGGCTCTAGCATCTACAATTTGCAATACATATAGAGTTTTATTATTAACTGTTTTACTATTTGTGGAATAAAAAAAAATTTAATGCCTTAGACACAGTCTCAGGCAAATGCATGACATACTCTTTCCCTGCAGCCTGGAATTGGCAGCAAGAAATTAGAACTGAGAATTGTCACTATCCTTTTTCCTGAAATAAGTTAATCTGAATTTCTTGCGCCACAGAACTCGCCTCTACTGACTTCTCCCCGCAATACTGTAAATTGTTTAAATCTTCCTAGAAGAAAGGTTGTCATTACGAGCTAGGTCTGGTGAGTACGCAGGATGTTTCAGCTGTCCAAATCTTTCTTTATAACTTCAACTGTTGTAATACAAGACTTGTGGTTTGAAGCATTGTCCTAAACTTTCCGCATTGCTTTTCCTTGATGCAATGTTCATATTAAATTAAAGTAAGATGTTACGAGAGGTTTGATAAAAAGCTTGATTCACATACTAATAGAGGGCAACAGAATCATCTTAAATACAATCATTCGGTTAGCTTTTTATGTTCAATATTCTATAATCATAAGTCATTCTTTTTTTGAATAGTGTTTAACCCCCGTTTTTACTACTGAGGCATCAGGTGGTGGACACTGATGATACATGAGACGAAATAATATATTGGGAAAGAATTTTTTAAAGGAAGGAAACGTTTCAGGCTTACGTTTAGGGTACCTCCCCGACATTAGCCTTTTATGAGGACTGAAGAAAACCTGGAAGAAACCTCAGTCAAGAAAAGGACGGTCCTGGTGGGAATCGAACCCCAGACATCCCGCTCAACGACCTCAGCCACTCGTGGCAGTGATCTGATGTTAAATCATTGGTTGCCAGTTGTTTAAACACAAACGTTTCAAATGACAGTGAAAAAGCGCATGCGCTTGGAATTCCTGAGATAATTTTGCTCACATTGGGTGACGCATGCCCTTCCTAAGAAACCTGTCGACATTGGGTAAATGAGTACAAGCGTGGCAGAACGCGCCACGTCCCAGAGCTCCAAAATCAGCCTTGAGGCCAGAAATATCGATAAAGTCTATGATATTGTTTTGGTTGACAGATGAGAAAAGGGTGCGAAGTAGCAGAAACCATGAACATGCATTTCAACAGATAGGGGTTCATTTTATTTTACATAATGAATTATACATGAAAAGAACTTGGCGCAAGAGCAAAAGCGAAATCGCTTGCGAACTTTTGGAAATGTTTAAAAGAATACAATAAATTTTTATATCGTTTTGTGACTATGGATGAAACATGGTTTCATTACAGCGGAAACGAAACAGCAATCTAAATAGTGGGTTGCACGAGGCGAACAGACTCCAATAAAAGGAAAATTGCGTTCCCTACTTCCGAAATGTGATGGCTTCAATTTTTTGGGATGCAAAAGGAATTCTTTTGCTTGACTACTGTTGATGATTTTCCTCATTGAGACAAAATGCAGACAGGTATGAACTCTTTTTACTGAACAATGCGTTGCTTTTTGCCTAATTATCATGGGATTTCTCTTAAGATAGACCACTCGTAAACTATTGGGGCTGGAATCGTGCAAAAACTCCATTGACATTCTAATATAATCTAGTTTTATTTTCTTGAAATAAATATGCTTTATTCCATTTAAAAAAAAATATGTAGCTTTGTTCTAGAATTACAGTTTCTAATGTTTTGGATTTTTTGCAGCTTCTACATTGTGGAATCCTTGTCTGAACTCATTTCAATAGCATTTCGTTTCAGAAATATTCGTATTGGTGGTTTCGATTGTTCATCCTGTACATTTATGTGCGATATTTCTGTTGCGTAATATTTTTTCTAAAATTGTAACTACACTTTTAATGTAAACCAGACTACTTTATCTGTGTAAGAATTATACGGATAGGAGTTGCAGATTGCGTTAATAAAATTGAAGGAGATAAAAAGAAAAAACGTGTATTAGTTCGTCTAATCATTAATAGTTTCATTAAAATATAAAAGTATATTTTTAAGTGCACATGTTGGTATATTTTTAAAGAATATTTAACCTTATTATGAAATACCGAAAACAACTTCTTTTACGCACAACACTGAATACGTAATTAGCTTATGTGTTCTCATATTTGTAAGAAACGAAATTGTCAGGATTTTGCACGACAGTTTTGGAAATTACGTAAATGTTATTAAGAGAAGCAACTTTGGCGGGTCAACAAAGTCTGCACCAGGTTACATAACACGAAAGTATAGTATGTGTTTAGAGTGGAGGGGGTTGCTAGGTATTCCCAATATTGACAGGAGCGGTGTACGGGCGAATTATTTACCAAGCAGGGCGGAATGCCGAGAATGCATTGCCATCCATCCATCGCGGTATGGTGGCGGCGCACAATGGCGGCCGATAACGCTGTTGTGCTCGCGACCCCATTAACTGCTTTGTGGGACAGCCACAGCCATCTTATTCCTGATACCGATAAAGCGGATAGCCAAGCAGCGTGGGAGCTCTAACATCTTCATTCCTGTGTCCCTCCCTCATCTCGTTATGGATGAATTTCAGTGGGGCTTATGACCGTGCTCGCCTTTAAGCACGAGTTTTTGCGGAATGAACCCCAGAATTTCTCATGCCGAGACAAAGAATGTATTAGGTTACTGATCTCGAGCAATAATCGGCATATATATGTTTTCCACAATATAGAGTGGAACCCTTTCATTCCACCTTCGTCATGGTGATAATTTCGCAAAAGTAAGAAATATGACATGAAAGTTTAAACAGGGGCGATAATTATTGACAAAAGAAGAAATAGATAAATTGGAAAAGAAAAGGGTTCCAGTATGTAATATATATATATATATATATATATATATATATATATATTAATGAAACATAAAAATAAAGAAACACTATTAACAATGTAACAAATTAACACTAATAATAAAAGTAGATAAAGATAAAACACAGAGAAAGAGTCACACTTTAAACTGCTATATTTCGAACTACAGCGAGTTCTTCACTTGTCTAGCTTCTTGCCATTGAAGAACTCGCAGTAGTTCGAAATATAGCAGTTTCAAGTGTGACTCTTTCTCTGTGTTTTATCTTTATCTACTTTTATTATTAGTGTTAATTTATATATATATATATATATATATATATATATATATATACATACACAACGGTGCCGCAATTGCGACATCCACACTTATGTCCACCTCCTAAAATCTGGATGATGTTGCCCTTCTGTCACCCTAGTGTTTTTCTTTGCATTGGTCAATAAATTCAACTTACACAAATTTACTCTTCGAGAGTTTGCTCAATCTCTGTCTCTCGCTTTTTAAATATGAACATTAAAAAAAAAAAATACTATTTCTGCCTTTATTATAAAGCTTTATAATGATATAGTGCACATGTACGGCTTCGCGTTCTGCTAACTCTCAGAAGAGTACAGAAAGATATTCAGCTCACAGAGACCAAGACTAGTCTATAGAGTAACGAAAACTCCTTGAAACACTCCCTTCATCACTCCCTGACAGTGACTTGAAAAATCACACTTACCCTTGCGCAAGGTATGATTATGCACGTCACAGACAGCGCGCTAATTCATTACAGAGGTGCCCAAAAAGTATACACACTTCATTGAAGCAAATAAAAAAAAACTGTGTCAACATAACAAAACTGAATTCACACAAACAGAAAATGATGAGCACTAATCTTCATAGACTTCACACAGTTACGAAAGTTGCTCGAAATGCCCACCATCGGCGTCGATACACTTCTGAGTACGTTGAACTACTGATTGAGTAACGTTTGCGAAAATGTCCTCAGCGAATGCAGCACATGCCGTTTCAGTTTCTTCCCGAAGTGCTGCCAATGTAGCTGGTTTTCTACGGTATACAAAAATCCTTAAGAGTTCCCCATAGGTAGAAGTCCAACGGAGTTAGATCCGGAGAACGCGGTGGAAACTCTATCGGACCTCTTCGTCCTATCCAGTGTCTTGGAAAATTGTCCTCAAGGTACGCACGTACACCTCGGTGGTAATGTGGTGATGCACCATTCTGTTAGAAGTACAATTCTTCATTTCCCTATAGTGTACGAATGGCGGTTTAGACGGATGTGAGTATCATGTTCAGGTGCACTGGACCAGTTAATGTTCCTTCAAAAAAAAAAAAAAAAAAGATCCAATTAGACCCTAAGACACCAAGCATTAATTCCAGCCTTTTCCAACATAACATGTGAATTGTTTGCATACCAATTGACACAAATATGCCGGTTAACAGTTCCGTTCAACTTAAATTGTGCGTCATCAGACCAAACAACTTTCCCTACGAAGGCCTTACACCAAGTTCCGAAAGCACTCACAGTACTGCATTCTCCGATCAGGGTCATCTTCATTTAATGCATACAAAAGTCTTGTGATGAAAACTTTCAACTTTGCTGTTTTAATAATACGACGCACGCTGGTTCTGCTAATCCCAGTCTCACGAGCACATTTCCTTGTAGATTTCAGCGGTGAGTGCTCAAAACGTTCCAGAACCATAGCCGAGCACGCGGGATTTGTTGCTGTGTGAAGTCTCCCAGATCTGCCCTTAAGAACATCACATACGGTACAATGAGTTGTAAATTTGTCTCGAATTTGTGCAATTGTTACTCGCGTTGTCGGTTCTGTTCTATATACACATCTCCATTGCCTTTGAACTTCAACAACATTTTCGGTTTTCCAGTACCACTTCAAAATTATTTTCCGCTGTTCAAACGATAAGCTTGGCTCCATTGTGTTGTAGCAACGCTAGCATAACGTATTGTGAGTCACATCTGTTTACAGAATATCATACGATGTTGGCTTCATTTGTTCATTGTTGATTTACGATAATCTTGGTTTCATTTGTTCATTGTTGATTTACCTGTCACGTAGCAACGCTAACACAGTGCATTTGAGTCACATCTATTTACAGAACATCATACTACACATACTATTGTTTTTCGGTTCAACTTTGAAATATATTAAATAGACATCTACTGTGAAAGTGTGTATACATTTTTCTGGCACCCTCGGTATATTTAAATTTGTCAATAAAAATTAACACATACGAGCGAAATCTAATTGTGGGTCGACTCAACCTTACAGCCTTAATGGATGCTTCGCCCTGCTTATGACTATATCTCTGTTAATTTTATGTGACTGGCAATGAACATACGTTTTATCGCATTATAGTTATGACGTTGATACATGTGTGTCTGTGCGTGTTCCTCCATATTGAAATGTCTGAGACTATTTGCTCCTACTCTTTTAAAGTCCCCTCTCTGCTCGTAACTTTTTGTGTATATATTTAAATATGGAATGCAAATTAAATTGTCCTTTTTGTACATTTTTTGGGTTTAATAGCCTTAACCAACATATTCCAACACGTAGTACTTTGCACCGCCACGAGTGGCCGAGGTCGTTAAGGCACGGACTCTGGAGCGTGAGGTCTGGGATTCGAATCCCGCCAGGACCGTCCTCCCTGACTGAGGTTTTTTCCAGGATTTCCTTAGTCCTCATAAATGGCAAATGCGGGGAGGTACCCTAAACTTAGGCCTGGAACGTTTCCTTATTTAATAATCTTTTCCCAATTTATCATTTCATCCCATGTATCATCAGTATCCACCGCCTATGGTGCTTCAGTAGTAAAAACGGGCGTTAAATACTATTAAAAAAAACGTAGTACTTTGTGACTTTATATATATATATATATATATATATATATATATAAATAATCCCTCAAATGTTGTGTCATCGATTCTACCAACTTTGTCCTTTCACCGTTCGCACAGTGCCATGTTGTCTAATGTACTGCAATCATGGATTACAAAATACATAGTTTCAATTGCATGGGTAAATGCGTTGGACAAGTTAGTGCTGGAGAGTCGAGGGGGATTATGTGCCTCATTAGTGATGGTCTCTAGGTTAACATTAACATTGTTACAGTGTTATGTTTGTATACTAGCTATTTGTTAACATAACCAACGCTAACCCTGTGTGTTGTTTTTGCATGGTGTGTGCTGCAGCAGTGGACATTGAGACGATTTTGTGCATGTGTTCGAGATCCCCACATCTTCCAGAGTATTGACACTGGTGAGTACACAATTGCTATACTTGTAGTAATAGTTCATAAGTAGGTACAGTTACTGGTAATAGAATATTAGGTGGATATAATAGTATATTATAAATTAGTTTAATACCAGAGTTATCAAAATATTTGAATAAAAACGAATATTGAATTATTCCAAGTTTGTGCCTTCTTTTCTGCTTATGACATCATTGTATCGATGGAAATTATTTAGTTCGTTTGTGAATTCCTATTGTTAACCAAGAAATTTTAGCCCAAGTTGAAAAGGCTAACTAATTCACCAATACCGAGACACATTATCAACGTATTATCAAATTCTGCTAATTAATTTGATAGCAGTATTGAGTTATTTACTTAATTAGTTGCATTATTTTACAGTTGAGGAAGCCGGATAATCGCCAGGCCCAAATATAGTTGCTGATTTGTCTAAATCACAAATGCCAGCTTTTTTTCTATGCGAAACTGTCCAAATACACTTGCCACTTTCACATTCATAAGTAGGTCATCACACCTTGTTGCATCTTCTATTGTTTGTACATCATTTTTAAATAGCTCAATTATCCCCATACACTTGTCGCCTCATTGCACCGTCTTGGTCACATTTTTGCCGAGTTTAAAAACCGAATTTAATGTTCGCTTCCTGCTGTTTCCCGCTAATGTGACAACGTTCTCCTACTACCGACACATGCCGCCCTAGTTCCGGTGATGCTTAGCTTGCAACGATGCAATGTTGCCAGATTGTAGCCGAAGGTTGTACATTTTGATGCTATGGAATATGTTCATGACTTTTCTCTTTTTCTTACAATAAAACCAGAATCATATTTAATTGTCGGACTGTGTATATGTAATAAAAAATTATAAATGTATATTTATGCAATATTAAAATATGCATTATACATGAATTTACTTCCAAAAAGATATGTAAATATGTAAAAGATATGTAAAAAGTATTTTTATTTTAAATCAGTAATTCATACGTCAAATGTTTGTAATGTTTGAGAACTAGCTTATACACTAGGGAGGTCCATAAGTTTCCTACCTCGCCGATAAGGATTATGCCTTCACAAAACGTTATCTGGTGTCATATTTTATTTGTTAAGTAAAATTGCAACTGTAACTTCCCTTTCGCTGTGTTCAGTTGTTCAGATATAGTTGCATAAAGAAGGCTATGTGTAGAAGATTATGACATGTTCAAAATGGAGTATCGAGCTCTTATTAAGTTCTTCACAAAAAAGGACTTACTCCAAATGAAATTAAACAGCGATTGGATGGTGTATATTGGGAAGAATCTTCCTCTTTTCTGCCGTAAAAGAATGGGCGAAACTTTTTCGAATGGGTTGGAAAGCATTGAAGACGAAGAGGGTGAAGGTCGGCCCTTGGAGGTGCTCACTCCTGAAAACTTCGTTCTTGTGGAAGAAGAAAATGTTGAAGACCGGCGGCTCAAATGTTAAAGGAATAGCAACAAGCTTGTGTCTTTCTCAAACAACAGTCCTTGGAATTATCCATGTACATTTAAACATGAATACGGTTAGTGCAAGATGGGTCTTCTAGTCTTCTAGTCTTCTTTCCTCAGTCCAAAAGCAATACGAGTCATCTGTTGTCAGGTGTTTTTGGAGCTCTGCCGTGGCAATGAGACAGAAGTTCTGCAAACCATTGATACAGGAGATGAAACTATGGTCCTCTACTATGATCCCTTATCCTAAGAGAATCAATGGAGTGGCGTAAAACTGGCAAAGCGCCGCCTCTAAAGGCCAAGGTCACTGAGTCAACCATCTTTTGGCACTGTGAAGGAATACTCTTCATTGACTTCAAGGAGGAGAGCACCACAGTAAATGGGGAGTACTATGCATGGGGCACTGCACAGACTACGTGCCTCCTTCAAGGGGAAAAGGCAAGGAAAGCTGAGTGGTGTTGTGCGCCTTCTTCACGACAACGCGCCTGTGCACAGAGCTCTTGTGGCTTCAAGGAGATCAATCATCCACCCTACAGTCCAGATCTAGCTCCCAGTGACTATTTCCTCCTCTCAAAACTCAAGAAGAACCTTGGGGGAAGGAAATGTGATTGTGACGGAGAAGTGATGGATGCTTTTTATGCCCATTTTGCAGACAAATGGCTTTTGGGGGGAGGGAAGGGTAGAAATGTTAATTGAAAGATGTGGATATGTATTGCAATAAAGGATAACTACATTGAAAAGTGAAATATAGTTTTTGTCTATACCATACCTAGAAAATGGTTAGGCCGGAAACTTATGGACTTATCCCCGCAAAAGCACGATTTACATAGAAACTCACGCTCTACTCATTACCCTTCTTCATAGGTAAGCCGAACAAATCGTGAATAAAACGTGTTGTTTTCATGGTGCTTGTATAAATAAATGAAAACAAAACTTTCGTTTTACGGTTATTATTAGCAGTTATTGCCAGAAAAGACAATACAACACTATGACGTTGGTTGCAATTCATACTTTTATCGTGGACAGCGGTACATGCTGTATAAAGCTAGGGCTACACCGTGTCAACCATGAATGGTTTCCCACAAGAGCTTCTATTACATAATTTCTCATACTTTGGTCCAGAGGAGCTAAGCTTCACACTCTGTCTGGGAACAGTGGAGGTGTTCGGTATCTCTTTGGAACTTTACTGACAACATAAATGATATTAAGTGCGCTAAATTAGTAATCAGCCAAGCGCTGTTGAAATAGGAGGTGCAGACTCCTGCCCTGCCACTGATGATGGTTGCTACAGATGCCTCCGAAACATAGACCTCGTCCAATTAGCCCGGAAATTGTTTCTTACTCATAGACTTCAGTCATGAAAGCCTTGAACAGTAATGAATAACTTGTGTAAATGTCAAGTTACCGGGCGTTAACTTTTTATCATTTAGTGAAATAAGTGTTATAATAAAACACACTGGAAATTGTTGCAGTATAAAACAAATAATAATAATAATAATAATAATAATAATAATAACGGAGACATTAACTAACAATAAATAAAATAAAAATGTCTAAATATACAGTGAGACTATTTGAGTTACGGGCCGCAGAGCGCAGCTGACTAATGTTAGGAGACAGCCGTTGAGGCTGTATAATGCATATCGGTGCTTTTATTGTGTGTAATTGGTCTTTGTTAATGCCAGTACATAAATATCATGTTGATGTGCAGGTTTTTATGTACAGTACATATATAAAAAAGGATTCTTACAGAGAAATAAAGCGATTCGCAAGACAATATCTTGGCAATCGTGTTTTGAACCGCCGGGTCCTTACGGAAGAAACAGATGAAACATGAATTTCCTAAGCAAATGCCAGCAATATATTGCCGCTGAGGGGCATCAGTTTCAATATATGTTATAACACACCATATTGCTTATTATTATAAGTTTTAAATACAGTATAATTTATTGCTTTCAGTAATATTAACACTAAAATAAAAGAAAATAATATATTTCCCGTTGTGTCGGCAGCATTTCCAAGTAAACAGCCGCACTAATGCGATCCGTAACTCGCATAGCCTCAGCGTACAACATTTGAGAAACAAAAGACATTTCTTTAAATGTATACTCTTGTTTAGCCGTTTTCGTAATTTCTTGCGGATGTATTTAAATGTTATGATATCTTAGCTATGTAGGTTGCGGATTGCTACACTTTACCCGGCCAGCATTGCTATACCAGCACCCAGTATTTGTCGTCCGTACCGTTGAGTGTTTTGCCTACGTCATTTAATGGGCTGCATCAGTAGTACGAAGGCCTCATTTGCTGTATGAACTGACGTCATTGCGCAGACCAGCGCTAAAGTATATGTGTCGTATGTTTCTTTGGTTCCTTTCACGTCGGTCATACCGTAAGGAACAATCCTCGCTAACAAGTTGCATGTAACTGAAGGTTGGGCAGTCACTGAAGAAATGTCGTTAATTCGCTATTACTGACCAAATATTCCAGCCACTATATATATATATATATAATCTGTATACGCTAACGTGTACCTGGTTTCCCAAACCAGGGCGTGTATATCAAATTTTTCATTTATCGTTATCATAACTACATAATTCAATAATATTTTAATACATTATTTTACAGATTTTCCTAATAACTAGATTAAAATAATATAATAAAACAATAAACAAAAAATATATATAATTAATTGAACCAAAATATAAATTTACTTAGTTACTTCCCAAATTAATCTTCCAAAATCTACAAAACTACCAAATTAACAATTTAACAATTAAATTTATTCCATAACTATACAACTATACTATTACTAACCACTGGTTACCAGCGGTATGTACTGGTATCCAGTACTCGGCAGAGATTCTCTTAAATTGGACATTATCCTTAATTGTTTCAATTCTCCTAAATTTATTACAATTATAATAATATCCTTCTATTTGACAATTTACTTCACTTAAAGTTCATTTATCATTATTAATCTTTCCTACTCATTTCATTTATTTGTCCCAACACTTGAACTCATTAAACACTATCACCTCGCTTCCACCATATTACTCTCCATCTTTTCTTCCCAACCATTCCTTCTTCCATCTCGCTTGATCCTCCTGGTCCCCTGGTTGCACCATTTCTTGCGTTCAGCTCCTCCTCTCCGAACACCACTACTCCATCCTCCATCTCCTGCCGCGGCTCATTCCCGTGCATCTCCAACATCCTTCCTTCACCTTCTGCAATCTTCCTTCTTCCATCTTCTTCCCGATGTCAAAACTCTTATAGGTATATTCTCTACTTCAGGTTGTAAATCAACATTATCCCCGTTTATTATACTTTTTAGGCATTTTCATCTCCATATTCCCTTCTTCCTTATCTTTATCTTCTCCTTCAATATTCTCTTCCTGTTGATTTAATTAAAGTTATTTTCTATATTTTCTATTCTTGTTAGTTATTTGTGTTTGGGGGTTGTCTTTGCATACGTATGCGTTCTGATCTTCTTACCTCGTTCTCAGCTTTTTCATTACATCTATTCCAGCCACTAATAAACAGTGCTAAAGTTAAGCTCATAGGTACGTAAATTACTGCTAGCCCAAGCAAAAACACAGCTGAAGTACAGTCATGGGTGGCGAGGTCGTTAAGGTGCTGACTCGTGGGTTGGAGGTCTGGGGTTCGATTTCCACTAGCACCGTCCTCCTCCCCCCGATTTTCCTCAGTCCTCATAATTGGCAAATGCTGGAGAGGTGTGCTAAACTTAGGCCTGGAACGTTTTCTACCTTAAAAAAATCCTTTCCCAATATATCATTTCCTCTCATACATCATCAGTATCCACCGCCTGTGATGCCTCATTAGTTAAAACAGGCGTTAAACACTATTAAAAACTGTTGAAGTGCTGGCCAAACCTTAATGACCTCATCTCGTGCAACTAAGTTCCGAATGTCTAGTGCTATCGCTTTAGTTTAAACAGTAACGCAGTGCCAGGAAACTCTCAAACATAGGAGAAACGGTGAATATTCCCTGTTTCTCATGTCATTAAAATATCTGAAGGTGTCTTAATACATAAATAAACAAATAAATTATTTGCTCTCACATTCACACATCTCTGCAAGCACTGAACAAGTACCGAAAGAGACTGCAGAGGCGTGACAACGTTTGTTTTCCTGAGCGGTGAGACACCTCATGTGGCCAAGGCGCAACTCGTGAGCGGGAAGTCTGGGGGTTCGAATCCTAGCAGGACCATCCTCCCTGACTGAGGTTTTTTCCAGGTTTTCCTCAGACTTCATAAATGGCAAATGCCGTGGAGGTACCCGAAACTTAGGCGTGGAACATTTTCTTCCTTAAAAAGTCCTCTTCCAGTTTATAATTCATCTCATCTATGATTAGTGTCTACCGCCTGTGACGATGCAAGCAGTTGTAACGGGCGTTAAACACTATTTTGAAAAAAAAATAATCATTCACATGGATTAATTTTAATTGGCTTTTTGAAATAGGCAAATCATAACCGGCGAATATTACGCTATGCCTCTGGCAAAGAAAACGGGTCTTTTCAACCACGAAAACCAGCATCTCACAAATCTGCAACTGTGATCTCAAAATTATTGGTCATAAGTGTGTTATTCAGATTATTTCCTGTTCCCCAACTTAAAGAAAATACTAGCAGGAAAGAAATCCGCATTCAAACGCAGAGGTTGTCGAATCAAATGCGTATTTGGCAGAGCTGAAGAAATCTCATTTTATGAACGAGATAACAAATTCTGAAATTGCTGGAAGAAGTGTATATATACTCGAAAGAAAATTATTTTAAAAAGTAGATATTTTGTTTCAAAAAAGTTATGTCTTCTTTTATTTTTGAATGGGCTTAACGAAGAGCTCTCGATAAGTAAATTATTTATGAGTATCCCTGGAGTTAAAATTGTTATATATTTGAATATATATGTATTTGTATTGAACCATTGCCGCAGGGTTAACAGTTTGAATTAAGTTGCCTGAATGGTTTCTACTGATTGTGAGTAAAATTTCATTTTCGATTTCTCAGAAACGTGTAATAATTAAGTAGACACAAAAGAATATTCCGATATTTATGAAATACTAGAAGCACTGTACATTTTAATAGACAGTTTTGGCGCACTATATATGTAAATATTTCCACACGCTCAGGAGTCTCATACAAGTTTCGCTCTGAAAGGGCAATCTCGGAGAGCAGCCGGTGTAAAGAGATTTCGTTGAATGAGGTACGGAACATGGAGTAAAGGGAAAGCGGCATTCTCTCCAGGTCTCCTGACTGTTTATGTTCGCTCCTATTCTGTTCCGTAACTAGTTACTGCTGGGGCGAGCTGCATGGAAATTAAACTACTCTCTTGTAGTTGTCTGCTGGGGGTGACAACTGGACCGTAAGAAAAACATGACGCTACTCTAATACATATTCATTTAAATATAAATTGCATAGAAGGCACTTAACGAAATTAGCAAAAGAAGACTGAAATCTAGGGGTATAACATGTTGTAACTCTAATTGGCAAACCTCGTGACTGGAAACGTTTTTAACAAAACTACTCTTTTTCGTATTATAAAATCCAGTGTTAACATTTTAAAGTTTCAAACTTTCCATGCAGTTGATCAAAGTTCTGCGATGTTGAGTTTTTTGGAAAGATACTAATCCGGAACTCCATTTCCCAACTGATTCCCCAGAACATTAGTGTACCATGAGGAATGTATAAGTGTTTCGCTTCTAGTTGATGTCCACTTTTTATAGGGAACCAACCGGTTTATTCCGCCAGACACAAGTAACAGCTATATTGTGAAACAGTATTTATGAGCTGCTCTCCCATATTTAATTAGAATGATTATAGCAATTAATTTTATGTAACTCCCTTATTATAGTCATGAGTGTAATGGCAATTTATTTTCTGTACAAGTGTTAAATTATTCTTTGTGGTGTTATTTTCTTGCAAGAATGTAGAAAGCTACCCCAGCCATAAAATCTGACCTGGGAATTTCTGTTGCCTATTGTAATAATATTTTGTAAAAGTTGACCCAAGCTAACCAATGTTTTCTAGAGAAATTTCTAATGGAGTAGGATATTTATTTGTATATTGTTAGAAAAATTTGAGCAAGGTAGGCATAATAACGCGATAAACGTGTGGGGGTGAAAAGACAAGGGAATAGCCTCTGAAAGGGAGAGCGGTTTCATGTAATACGCAAGAGATATAGGTGACATGCAAGAAGTCACGTAAGCCTTCTGATCAATAATGTAGCATAGAAAAAAATGGAGGGAACACATTACCCAATAGAGATGCGAGAATGGGAGAAAATATTGAAGATCTTTTCTAAAAGCATATTTGAAAGAATAAAGATAGCCTCATGAGATCGGCAGACTGCCATTTTCACTCAGTCTTGCCATTTTGCGGCCCCTAGTCGATCCAGATTCTATCAGTTCAGTTGGTTGGAAGAATAGACAGTCGATCCAAATTCATTCTCAGTTCAGTTCAGTTAGTGGAAAGCTGTAGTCAGTTATGGAAGAGTATTCAGTATGGGGGATAGGCACGGCCAGTTCAGTTCCGTTCAGTGGGAGAGTATCAAGTGTGGAAGATAGGCATGATCAGTTCAGTTCCGTTCAGTGGGAGAGTATTAAGTGGAAGAGCTTTATCAGTTGAGTTCAGTTGCGTCTCAGGATTAGTAATTTCAGGTTCAGTCTTTATCAAATTAGAAAAAAACGTCAGAGTGATCGTCATATTTAGTGCGAAAGTGGCACATATTCTTCAGAAAATAACGGCAGTACATTTTATGTGGAATAGTTTATGAACAATAAATTGCGTTTCATCTCCCATAACGAGAAATCTTATCAATCTCCAAGACTCCTTCCCCTATGATCACAGGATCATATAAGTATCCAGCTGCAGAGTCTCAACAGCCGTGCCAAAATATATTAGCGGAAACCAATCGTCGGAGAGGAAGAAATAACATAACACTTGAAACAACAACAATTAACACAACCTTTTACTTAATTTAAACCGCTGCAATTGTCATCCCCGTTTATTATCAAATCTGCTTTCATTGTTGCGACAGCTTGCTATTCCCCTTCTACTACTCTCAACAATGATAAAACAATAATGTTGTATGCTACTTTGAAGGTAGTTTAGCACACGGATCACACGGGTAAAACACGGGAGTTTAAAAGAAAATTTCCCTAGTACCTCTGAGGCGGCCAAATTAAAAGGAGAAAAATGTAATTCAAAGTGTCGAAGACCAGACTGTAAGTATTTGAGTTACACTTTTATAAGTGTCGGAAACGGAAATGCTCCTGATGCCCAATGTGTTGTATGCAACAATATCCTCTGTCAATAGCTCAATGGCTTCCAGTTAGAAACCAATCACCCTAAATGCAAAGAAAAAGATTGAAAGTTCTTTAAAATAAAAAGTAATTCACTTGACATTTTTAGATTTACCACGAATAAAATTGCTAAGACCGACAGCGAAAGTGCAACAGAAGCGTATCATGTGCTGGGGAAGCACATCCAATGCAGAAATACTTGTAAAGCCGCATGCTAAAGACATAGGGGCTTGCATGGTGGGTAAGAGCCAGCAGAGAACATACAGCATTAACAGAGTTTTACAAAGAATTCATGATCTTCGGAAGAATTAGTTCACCGAATGAAAAAATTCCAAAGCAAGTAAACAACTTGAGTGAGCTTTTAAAATTGTAACATTTATTTTAAGTTATCGCAAAGCATGTTACGATTTTTACTGTGAGAATGAGTTTTCCGTTTATATTACCTTAAACAAAAAGTTCCATGGCCCCAAAAGTTTGGGAAGCACTGTCACTAGAGTATGCCAACAAGATGGATAACGTTTTCATACCACATTAGCAGTATATGGTTTTTGCATTGTCCAATCCAAAATTGTGAATAATCTAAATTTATCATCATTTCCTTGAATAACTTAATTTTATCCAAAAGTATTCATAGTGTTACTTCACTTATTTAATTAAAGTAGCAAACTGCCGCACTTCAATTCACATTTTCTCTCTAGCGCCATTACATCTCGAAAATGCGATCCTATTCTTGCCCCGAACGGCGGAAGGATACATTATATGTTGTTTATGTTAGAGTGTAGGGCAGTACGCTACAGATAGAGGCATTTATCGCATGTCTAGGACGAGTTTATTTATTTAATTTAAAGATGTTATTAATTCCACCTGATATTTACTATAAAGATTAATGGTTAAACCTTTACCTCCTCTACCTGATGTGTATAAAGGGTACGAACTACTACTTTTGACCGCAATGCCCCATAACAAGGCCGGTATTTAGCATTAGCATGAAAGGCACTACTTTCAATTAAAAAGTATATTAGATATTAAATATCAAACATTTTGGACAATAGCCCTTACAAGTCAAACATATTCTTCGTGTTTATTTCGAAGTTCGTTTTTAAACAAATCCATTTAGAGAGGAGAACATAAACCTTAATATATTGCTATAAAAACCACCTGAATGTATTTATTAATGAAGTTAGGATGCAAAAAATATTTCGTGTCTGTCTCACTTAACTTTGTGACTGCCTGTCATCTGAAATATGTGCATATTATATTAAACCAAAACATACTGTCATAATACATAAAAGAATAAACATATTAAGGCATGTTTTCTCAAATTACGAGATGTATTCAATAAAGAAGATACTTTTTAAAGGCATTGTTTCTTAGCTTAATGCTTAATGTACACGTGATACTAGGCTTCATTGTTGTCATTTCCGGTTCTCGCCTTTGAGAGGTGGGCAAGTTGAGAAATGTTAAGTTCCGCCCACGGCAAAATGAAGGTGACACGACGGACAATATGCTGCTCTGAAATTCTGCCTTCATCGTAACATATCCTCAGCTGAGGTCTTTGGAGAGTTCATTCTTTCCTATAGCAGAGCTCGAAGATGTTTTAAAATGTTTAAAGAGGGGAGGCAAACAATTTGTATGTAAGGTGGACCCGACGATCCAGTTTGTACTCTAATGAAAGAAAACATTAACACCGCTGCTGTCATTGTGCAACAGGATCGCGAATAAAAACTAAGAACACATTCAGATTTTCTGAAATTTTTACTGGATGCCACCCATTCGTTGGTAACTTAAAAGTTGCACATAAGATGTGTTTGTGTGCGGTGGGTTTCAAGAGCGCTGCATGCAGTTGAAGATGATGTTACAGGAAGATGCGTAGTTACTTTCAAAGGTAATCGCTGCTAAAGAAATTTGACTACATCATTTCGAACCTAAGAGCAAACAGCAAAGATCTGTTTGAAAATGTCCATAATAATAATAATAATAATAATAATAATAATAATAATAATAATAATAATAATAATAATAATAATAATAATAATAATAAACAAAGTCGTTGTTTCTGCTGGGAAAGTTATGGTCATCTCATATCTCATTTTTTGATAATCAAGGAATGGTTTACCAGCATATCATACCTGCACACGCAGCTGTAATGGAGTAATACCACAGAGATGCCCTGAAGACTCGGCAAGATCATTTTACACGCAAAAGGTCCCATTTCCTTGATGCTGCGCCTGCATAACGCATGACCGCACATCGCAAATGTTGTTGAATATCTCACAAAAATGAACGTGACATGTGTTTCTCGCCCTGGATTTTGCGTCTTGTGACAAATTGAAGAAATACCTTCGGGGGAGTCATTTTCATAATCAGAAGCAGTGGTGCGGCTTCTGAAGGACATGCCAGAAATGATTTCCGGCATGTCTTTGAAGACTGGCAGAAACACTGGAGCAGATCATTGCATATAACCTACTGCTTTGAGAAAGATCATCAAAATTATGAGAGTGGGTATAGGTATGTTGCCAAAAATAGTATGATCATTCTTTATTGGACAGCCCTCGTACAAATATAGTTGATATTATGAAACTTAAAATAGAATATTAAGCTTTCAGCTATGCTGACATATGGAGTTAGTTACAATAAGAGTTTCTATGAATGCATTTTGCACTTCACTTTAGTATAAGGTATTCTTAATAACATAAACATAACATAACATAAACAAGAACATAAAAGAACACAAACATTAAGACTTACTTTGTTATATCATATGAAAGCCCAGTTTATTATTAATGTACACTAATTAAAGTAGAGTGCCCTTGCTACTGCAAGTTATGGATAATGAGCTCTATGTGTCGACATGCACAGATGAACATCAAACTGCAGAAATAAACAACATTCCATCCATGGCCGCAAATAAATCATATCGCATACTGCAGGGACACTAAATACAGCAGATTATAAATATTCACTAACAGTACACAGATTGTTTATGTTTTGACTAACGAAACGTGTGAATCAATTTGACTGATTGTTCACAGCATGATGTGCATACTCATTCAATATTTCATCTGTGGGTGACTGGAAGAGCCGAAAAATGAAAATGTTTGCATTTATTTTCAAAATATGCCTTAATTTTATCAATGCCATTCTAGGATTTGTCCTGTACATCATGTGCTAGCTTTATTGCTCACAAAACAGCTAAGGTCATTAGCTTAAAAATTGCGCCAAGGGTAAAGAAATAAATAAATAAATAAGTATTCTACACAAAGTCATTGTATGAAATAAATAACAACAGCACTTTGGGCAAAAAATTAAACCCCATAAAAATAACAAGGGTAATATGATCAACAACAAACAAGACTGGTACTAAAACTCAACTGCAAGTGCTCACAACAGTCTTAAAATGGTCTAAAAGTGTAACAATAAACACCCTAAAACAAATAACAATGGTATAAGGCCAACAACCAAAAGACTGGTACTAAAACGCATTAGCAAGAGCTGAAAACGCAGCAGTCTTAACAATGGTCTACAATAGTAACAATAAAACTCCAAAAACAAATAACAAGGATAATATGATAAGCAACAAACAAAAGACTGGTTCTAAAACACAGCTGCTAGAGCTGAAAACGTAGCAGTCTTAAAATGGTATAAAATTGTAAAAATAAAACCACAAAACAAATAACAAGGGTAAAATGGTCAATAACAAACAAAAGACGGTTACTAAAACGCAACACTCTTAAAATAGTCTAAAAATGCCGTCATTAATAAAATGATATAACCTCGTATTTTGCTCACAGAATGAACAAACTATTCAGTATTTGGTACAGTAGTTCCATTTTTCACAGCTTCCATGCAATCCTCTTCACTTTAGTTACAATCCCATCTACTGTCCGTTACCTTACAAAATAATAGTACTTGGAAATATAAACACGATGCCAAAATGTGTATACACACTTCAAGCAAGGAAAAAAAACTGCTAATATAACAAAACAAAATTCACACAAACAGAAAATGATGAGCACTAATCATCTTATACTTTTACATTTACAACAGTTGCTCAAAGTGCCCGTCATCGGCGTCGATACACTTCTGAGTACGTTGAATTACTGAAGGAGTAACGTTTACGAAAGTGACCTCAGCGATTGCAGCACATGCCATTTCAATTTCTTCCCAAAGTGCTGCCAGTATATCTGATATACAACATCCTTAAGAGTTCCCCGTAGGTAGAAGTACAATGGAGTTAGATCCAGAGAACGCGGTGGAAACTCAATCGGACCTCTTCGTCCTATCCAGTGACTTGGAAGATTGTCATCAAGGTACGCACGTACATCTCGGTAGTAATGTGGTGGTGCACCATCCTGTTGGAAGTAAAATTCCTCATTTCCACCCATAGGGTATGAATGGCGGGTATGACGGAATATTTACTCGCGTTGGCGATTGTACACACATCTCTATTGCCTTGTAACCTCAACAACATTCTCGGTTTTCCAATACCATTTCAAAATTGCTTTCTTCTGTTCAAACGATAATCTTGGCTCCATTTTGTTGTAGCAACACTAGTATAACGTAATGTGAGTCGCGTCTGTTTACAGAATATCATACTATAATATTGGTTTCATTCGTTCGTTGTTGATTTATTTGTCAAGTAGAAACGCTAGTGAGTCATATCTGTTTACACAACATCATACTACACATTACTGTTGTTTTTCGCTTTGAAATATGTTAATAGATATCTACTGTGAAAGTGTGCATACATTTTTGGCACCCTCGGTATTATACATATACATATATATATATACATATATATACATATATGTGTGTGTGTGTGTGTGTGTGTGTGTGTGTGTGTGTGTAAAAAAATAACTAATTATAAAAGCAGAAAAGGATAAAATACTAAGAGAAAGTCACATTTGTAAATTATTTGATCCTTTTCTGCTTTTATAATTACTGTTAATTTGTTACATTGTTAAGAGCTACTTTATTTTCTTATATATATATATATATATATATATATATATATATATAGAGAGAGAGAGAGAGAGAGGGGGGGGGAGATGAGAGATGAGATATACGTGGTTATATGAGGTTTTGTTTTAAAGCTAAAAATGTATCGTATTTTATTGAAAATAAATTTGAAAGACATAAACCTAAACAGATTAATGAAATACGAGGAATGGGAAGAAAACGCTTTTAATGAACATGTGAGGTCATTGTGCTTCTCAGCATGTCTAGAAGAATAGTCTTAACTGTTCAGCACACTCAGCGTCACTAGTGGCCTATCTGTTGACGGACGAAGTTATGGTGTACATTTGATGCAAAGTGATGTTTTCTTAAAGTGAGCAGCGTGCACGGATTCAAATTGAGGTGGCACGTGTTAGGAACGCGAGGAAATATCCTGCAGGTCTGCAAGAAGGCTATGTAATGAAACTTTGCCACATTAAATTGTGATCCGTGGGTTGACATCCTTTCAATAAAGACGCAGTAGTGGAAGATGAATCACATTTAGGTTGTCTTGTGCTTGAAGCGCATTATGTTGATTGATTCAGTCACTTCTGGAGGTGAGTCATTGATAGACAGTGAGGGAGTTAGCCGTAGAAGTCAGAACAAGCCACATAGCCGAGCTGCAGTAGACAGCTTCTCAAAAATCAATGGATGTCCAGGGTCTGCCAGAAATTTTAACAGAGGGCAATAAATATGGCAGAAATAAGTCTCCAAATGCAAGAAAAAATGGTTTAGTCCTTGTGAATATGTTGCCATTACTTTATTCCCAGCCCTCTTATATAAAATATATAAGCCGGTAGCATACATTGTTTAAGTATATATGTTATATAAAAGTTCAGTAGCAATATAAATAATTTAATTGATATTTACCTAATACGCTCAAGAAATACAGTAAATATGAAAATATCAGCTGATTACTCTATCTCGCTTCTCTCTCTCTCTCTCTCTCTCTCTCTCTCTCTCTCTCTCTCTAGCAAAATGTGTTAATATTTAGATCTATCAAAAAATCTATTTTTTTTAAAAAGTATATTTTCAGCACTCGGGTCTTGCTAGTTGAGTCCTCACAAGGTGTTGCGGGCCAAGCAAGAAATCAGTTGTACTATTCTGACTTGAGGGTGTTGAGCCGTGTTCTAACTATAGGCGTGCAAGAAATACAAGATCTCTGTTTCTGGGTTTGATTTGTGTGTATGAGCGCGCGCGCGTACTGGTTTAACTTGGAGCACAAATCTGAAAACTATATTTATTTGTCTTAAAATTTGCAATTATATCTTGTTTTTACTTTTCATTATTATTTTTTTTTGGGGGGGAAACATTTTTCAAATATGTATCAAAATTTTTTGTGTAATTTTTTAAAATAGTACTATATTTTACAAGTAATTGTGCTCGTAAAAAATATAATCTTTAAAATGAACTGAACTATTATACTTTCTGTTTTAAGTGGTTCGAGAGCTGTTTCTGTACAACAACAACAACAACAATAATAATAATAATAATAATAATAATAATAATAAAAACGGCGAAACCTATCAGATCTAGTCGACCCTGGTGATTTAGTGGTAACAATACTTACCTCCTAAACCCAAGATCGCGGGTTCAATTCCGGTCAGAATCGAAAATTTCTAATCCTTCGGAAGGGAAGTAAAGTTATACGTAATAAAAGAACCTCAACCTTGAAAGAAGAGACCTCTGAGCAAAATTTGTCGGTCATTTCACACCCTGAATTGAATGGGAAACTGATGACTTAAGATGTTAAAGAGGGTCTGTAAATAAACCAAATCAACAGATCTAGGAATGTCTTATTTCAAGGAAACATTCGTTCTTGTATGTTATAGTGGTTAGTATAAATAATATATTAATATTTAAAAACATGAGATTAATTATTCTAATTGATTCCGTCCAATATGAAATGGAATCTCCCTTATATTGTGGAATCTTGGAAAATCTCTAATCTAAGGTATTTTTAAACCTAGTTGTAGCCATTATTAGCAGAGTATTGATATATAAATGCAAATATTCTGCGGTATAAATATACACGCCTATCTCTCAGTGCGGTCTGTGGGGTAATGAGCTACTTGCAAACGCTCGGGCTTTTCCAACTACAGAGCAGGTAGGCTGGTGCTATATTAGGCCATCCAACCAGGGGTGGTGGTAGAATATAGTTGTTAACTTTTCGCATGAAGTAGTGCATCTGCTTATGTCGTGTAATTGGGGTACTGGTTTAGCCTCTTAAGTGCAACCAACCCGACCAGTGACCTTAGGCGTTCTACGTCACTGTGCGGAGGAGAAATTCTGGCCGAAATAGTCTACAGTCGTGATCCAGCACTGAGTGTCTGGTTTTCACATGAGAAAGGAGGTTCGATTTCCGTTCCGGCGATGTCTTTCACCGTGAAAGGGCGAGAGTCAAATAACTTAATGCTCTACATACTGTGGAGTTTGTTTGCGCCGTCAGCTCGTTACACATAAGTGTTTTATGAAACATCAAGTCTGTGGACATGGAACAACAAACGCTTACCCCCTCCCACACAAAAACTCTCTAAAAATAAGCGTTTAAACTTTTATCTTTCTCAAGAACATTTGGCTTCCGTGGCAGAGAGAGGAAAAAAATATATGCTCTTTATAAGCACCACTAAGCATGATCCTTTACCATTATCATTACCTTACTAAACAGCTCTTTTCCCTTTCTCTCCACATTGTTGCCAAGATTTCTTTTTTCCTGAGCTTTGATCTACTGCCTGTTTGCAAGTCATCTTCCTAAGACACCGATGGGTACGGAATTTTGTTTCTTTATCTGTTAAGATGAACTTCTGGATTCTTTCTACTCTCTAATAATTGTATTCTATGCTCATCTGGATATCATATTTTAATGCGCCCAGTAAATAATATCCATCATTAATATGTTGTAGCTTTGAATAGAGTGTTCAACGGTCGTTTTTACTACTAAGGCACCATAGACGGCGGACATTGATGATACATGAAATGATAAATTCTGAGAGGATTTCTTTTTAAGGAAATAAGCGTTGCAGGCCTAAGTTTAGGGTACACCCCCGGCATTTGCCATTTACAAGGACTGAACAAAAGGTGGGAAAAACTTCAGCCAGTTTATTTATTTATTTGGTGTATTTACCGACGCTCTTTAATATTTCATTCAATATAGGGCATGAAACGATCGATAAATTTTGCTCATAGGCCTCTTCTTTCAGGTTTGAGGTTCTTTTACGTGTCGTAAATGGACCCACGGCTTTACTTCTTCCGGGGAAAGCCACACTTAGAATTTTTACTCCCGAAAAAAACGAAATCTACCCTGGCCTTAATTGAACCCACGATCTTGGGTCTACGAGGCAAATGTGGGTACCACTAGACCACCAGGACCGACAATCACATTAATGGAGGACGGTCCCGCTCACAAGTCGGTGCCGTAACGACCTCTGCTCCCATGGCGTTAATATTTTGTTGTAACAATTACAACAATGAAATTATTTGCAAACGACCAGCTTGCAGTTGTAAAAAACTTTCTTCAAGGAATTGGTAAAAAGTAAAAAAAAATATTGCACCATGGAAGTATCAATTAGTAAAACACAAGTACCTAAAATGAAAAGAAAATATAATTGAAGAACAAAAACAACGTTCTTCTGATTCTGCAGTGTGATACATATAAACTCACTCTGGAAAATTACTAATATCATGGGAAATGTTGAAACTGCCCCCCCCCCTCTTCTTGAAGGCATAACTAAATTACGTCTCGTGTTCCTGGCCGCTTGTTTGAGAATTCTGCTGTCAATATCAATGATCTGGTTGTAAAGATCTACTTCGTATCATCCAATTATCCAAAGGCACAAGCTCTGTCTTTCAAGAACTCCTTAGAAAAAAGTTCGATGTTGTCCAATCTGGAGATCTCGCTGTTTTTCGAAATCATCCATCGTCAAAGAAACTTCAATCAGTTCCCTAGACTCAGTTGATGTAGACGTGTTGCATGATCTTGAAAATGTCCTTGACGCAAATCTTAGATAATCCGTTCGCTCAACAAACTCCATGAAAATATTTCGATATTATGCTGTGTTCACAGTCCTGACCAAATAAATTGGACACACTATTCTTTGTGTGGATATTGCGTCCCAAGTTCCTACTTTTGCTGGGTGTATAGAGGCTTCATATGGATGGTATGTGAATTTTGGGCGACCGAAATGCATGTGTTCTGTAAGATGACATAACCACATAAATGGAACTATGCCTCATTTTTTAATTATATGATGGACAGTTTACCGGAGTTTTGCAGAAGGGACGCTTGAAACTAACGGCAATATTTCACTCGTCCATTCTTATCATAATATTCTATCTGTAGTTGAGTTTTCTTTGCAGCTCTCTGACAGATTGCCCTGTCTCCTGCGACAAACTCTTAACGACTTACGGAATGACCACTCCAGTCAATTCTCAACGACCATCGCGAATGCAGATAAACAAACGATTTCACTTAGAAGAGATCCATTTGCATGCAATTTGCGTACCAGTGTCAGTGAAGTGATTAAGTCGGAGGTGTTGCAAACATCAAATTCCCTCCGGTATGCCTTTGTTTAGCTTTAATCGAATTTGTATTCCCAATATTTCTCCAAAAGGAAGAGTATTTGCTAAAACGTGCATTACATCATCAGCGAATAACTCAAAATGGCAGAAATACTTGTTAATTCGCGAACCTGAACACCTACGCTATCTCATGACAAGGAATGTAACTTCCAGATCTCCCATTCAATTTGAAAGTAAATGAAACTATTGCAATGCATTCCCATTTGCATAAAGATGAAATTTGTGGTTTTTATATAAATCCTAATTACCACCCACCAGTTTTCATCTTGTTGAGCATCCACTGATTGATGTGTGTTGCGTAAGCAGCTAAATGGAGTAAAGCTTTCATATGACTTGGGCTCAGAATTTTAGATCCATCCAGGGTAAACTACAACATACTATTGATAATTTCCCTAAATCGTGGACAAAATACAAACAGACCTGTGCTGTTTTTGACCAATGTCATGGGAAGTCTCTAAAAAGGGTCTGAAAGTGATGATATCTCGTAAAATACATGTGCAGAAAACCCATTGACATTCTAATCTCATCTAGTTTTATTTTCTTAAACTAAATAGGTATTATTCTATTTGAAAAAATGTAACTTTGTGCTAGAAATATACTTAACAATAATTATTTGAATTCATTATATGAGTTACATTCATGAGTCTGTGCCTGGCGAAAACAGCGAATAAATGCCAAATTTTGTTTCAGAAATATTCGCAATGTAATTTTATGTGTTTCATCCTATTTTTTATTTATTTGTTATGTATTGAAGAAAAAACCTACGGTGTGCAGAAATTCATACTTACCATAACGTTCGGCATCATGTTTGAGGCGAGGTCATGCCTCCTTTCACGAACGGCAGCGGAGAAAACCAAAACCTCTTTACCGAAGCTTTGCCTCCTTAGTGTTAGTTTTGAATGTTATCGCTCCTTAGTGTTAATTTGCGAATGTTATTGCGCCTCTTCTATTTTTCCTCTAGTGGAATTCGCAATTAATTCACACACAGACACACACGCACGCACACTAATCGTAACCTAAACTCGGGTAAATCGTAGAAACCGCTGGTATGCTAGTGGTATGCTGCGGCTGACTACGGTATGACGGTCTACGCTCACCTTTTCGAAATATAATGATAGCGGATTGTGTAATACTATGTGCAGGTAAATCATTTTAATGGTGGCAGATCTCCTTTAACTGCAGCAGAAAACACACAAGCACGCACACATATATAGTTACGCCGTGAGGAAGCGAACCCACCGCCTTCTCTTTAGTAACACGATGTTCCAACCTCCTGAGTTACTACACTGTTGTAATGATTTGGCTGATTATTCTACACCACCATCGGCTAAGGACGCTGCCCTCCGCTGCCGAATCGTGAAAGGGGGCGTGATCTGGTCCAAGGATGATGCAAAGAGTAACGAAAAATGAAATTAATAGTGTTTTTGCCCCATAAAATGTTATGTTAGGTCGTTCGAATTTTAATAGCGGTTTTGTATATG